>OZ057412.1:8030884-8630884 GCA_964056705.1 Troilus luridus
CAGGTTACGAACATTGATACTGGTTTCCTGTAGTTGTTAGTTTTAGTTGGTAACAGTGCATCGATCCAAACAATCTAGTTTCCAAACTCATCTTAGAAGTTTTAATGAGTGCATAAACTATAAATTATTTATTTATGGAAATAAGGTTGAATAGGTTCTGATGTCGAAGTTAAAATCTTGAAATAACAAAATTACTTCTTTTTTTTCCGATTCGGTAGGTCTGTAATTCCTGACTGGATGGTAGGAGAGCGAGGTACTCATTATATCACGGAGGCAGTGGCCACGTTTGGTTGGGGATGCCTCCCAAATCGTGACCAGGTCTGGGCTAATGGTCCATCTGCACGGCCTTCTAGATTGCTAGTTAGCCACAACCCATCTTTCATGATTTATTCCAAGATGGAGTTTTACATCTGAGGGCTGGTTATAACAATATGGTTTCGTAGAAAGTATAATTTACAAGTAGCAGGATTGGAGAGATATAGTATAAATAATAGATAAATTTAAATATTTGGGCTATAGAATGGATAGAAATGGAACGTCAGAAAAAGAGATAAAACAAATGATAAATACAACCTGCAAAGCAATTGGAATACTCGACTCGGTCCTTAGAAGCAATAATGTGACAAAGGATACCAAGAAGCTCGCATAAAAAAATCGTGTACCATACAACCCGTGGAGGGTCTGGGGTTCAGTACATGGTAGAGAATGTACTGTTTCTTGGACAATGGCTGTCCAGGGAGATGATTTGTCCTAGATTTCGCTCAAACTCCATATTTCCCCCTTATTTTGGGTACCCACTTATGGGTGAGCCCCAGGACAATCCAACAATTTAATTTGAATTGCTTGTTTTGAGTTTATTTATAAATATACTGTATCCTTTAATAATACTCCGCTTATCCCTGTTGAACAGATTCGCTACCTAGGACTCAACTTAGACAAACGTCTTACTTGGAACCCTCACACAAGACTGAAAAGACAAGAAACAGCTAGACGCTTCCGACTACTTCAACACATAATAGACAAACGCTCAAAGCTTCAGATCAATTACAAAAGACTTATTTATGTGACTGTTATAAGACCTATATGGGCTAACGGAATTGAACTATGGGGCTCCACCAAACCATCAAATTCCTTGCAATCCAACATCCTTCGCAACATCCTAAACGCTCCTTATTTTGTCACAAATAAAACCATCCATAATGACTTTTACGTTCCACATGTTACCGATTTAGCCCATTCCAGATACCTATCATTCCATAATAAACTCCAGGCCCATCCAAACCCACTAGTTTCTATCCTTGGATCCAATTCCATCCCGGACAATCCTCCTAGACGTCTGAAGAGAAGATGGCCTCGGGACCTTCTATAATAGAAATGTAATTAGAGTGCTGCCAATGGGTAGTGCCTCTACATGTCCTTTCATGTATTTATTTATTCATACAGCATTTGTACTAGATGTATATATTACAGTTGTACAATTATATTTTTATCTACACCTGTCAAATACAAAACAGTGACAATAAGCAAACAGGGAGGACTGAAGAGGCGTTGTTGCAGAGGCCAGGGCCCTCCAAGGGCTGTAGAGCCATATGAAGAAGAAGAAGACAATCAGCAGATAGCCTGACACTAAAAAAACAAAACATGATACAAGTGACTTGAAAGGCATGAAGAAGAACTTGGCTTGATTCAATTTCTTATGATAACAAATCCCTCATCCACGTTCTTTTTAATCTCCTCCTAGTGTTCTCAGGCATGAGAGTAGAGGCCATTCGTTCTATTAACGGGTTTGGATGTCCGTGTAGTTTTTCTTGAAAGCGTTTATAGTATGTTCGTATGTGTTCGTCAACCGTTGGTATTTTTAAGTCAGTATGCAGAGTTTTGTTATTGACGTACCATGGTGCTTTGGTGATAAGTCTTAGTACTTATGATTGAAAAGTCTGCAGTCGTTTTCTGTGAGTCTGTTTAGCGATCCCGTACATTTGTAATGGATATGTCCAAACTGGTTTTAGTAGGTAAGTGTACGCGTTTAGTTTCTGTCTTATGTCTAATTTGGAGGTTTTCCTGAATAGTGAGTACATTAAATTGAGCTTATGGTTCAGTGATTGGCGTTTTATCTTAACGTGAGTAGTATTTTATTTAATAGCACAAATAACATATATCTAAAGCTTAATATGCACGAAAGAGACCCGAGTGTTTTTCAAATCCTGCTATGGCAGATATAACAACTACTTCACACCACCCATGCTCGGGACTCTCTTTTTACGTTCCTTCCGAAGGGCGACAGGTCCATGATTACTCACTTTAAAAAATCTATGGAAAATGCTGGGCTACTATTGACCTTGAGCGTAGTAGATTGTTATGCTAACCGCGTCTGCAAGTAGTTGGAATAATTTAACAATTTAATAATTTATTTAGAAGTCAATGATGAAACTGCGTGGCAAAGTATTGAGACAAGGGTAGCTAATGAAACTAGATACTATATTTTTAATTATATGCCAAACTGAGAGGCCTGTTTTCCAAACCCCATCCTGTTATTGTAGTCTTAATTACAAAAAAAAAGCTTCTTATTAGGTAGTTACAAAATGGAGAATATTTTTTACAGGAAATAGACAAGCGCATTTCCTGCCAACTCAGCAAGAGAGAGAGGAACTATTCAAGACCGTGTTATTTTAACTAATAATGCCAGGAAGCCAAAGAGATCCGTTGTCTGTTGTTGTAATGAAACAATAGTTGAACTCTGTTTATTTAAACCTCGTTGGATTTCGAATATGGCGACTGAGAAGGCGAAGATTGGAAACGATGATAGCCAATCGCTTCTTTATCCATCCGGTTCGGGCAAGATGGCTGGAGCCGAGGAGTTTTTTTTGTCTCAACACTGCCCTCCTGGATTCTATCATGAGATTTTATATAATTCGATTTTTTGAGCATTGTATATTACAATGTTTTAAAGCAATAATACTTTTTTCTTATCTATAAAAATGAATCGCCAAATGTGTTGCTAAGCCCAAAACTCGAGAACGGCTCGACCAATTTTTTTCATTATTTTTTTAAGGCCCAAAAAATAATAAAAACAACACTTTTCTTGACCCCTAATTAAAAATAACAATTCATTGCGTAGGTATATTGTAGAACAAATACAAATTTTGTTTCATCGCCACAATAAATTGAATACATTGTGTAAAACTGCACTGGATCTTATGCTATCAGGTAATCATAAAGTTGTTATCAGAGTTGGTAAAACTCGTGTAGGAAAAAATGTCAGATGTTTCAATTCACCAACAGAAATTGGGAAAAACAACGTCTGCCGGGACAGCTAGTTTGAAACATAAACGTTTTATACAGATAGTACAGATTAGTCCAGGACCCATGGTCCATTTTTGCACTTGATCACTATCAAGCTGAGTCTTCGTGAATAGCTTCGTTACGTTGAGACGCCCAACAATTTACTGTGCGAAAATTCACGATTGTGGTAGCTAACAGAGGTAGCAAGGATAAAATATGTCGATTTGATGAATCTCAAAAATTTATTACTAACTGATTTTTTTTTTTTTGTTAAATCTCAAGATAATTATCTAAATTATTTGAAAAAATATTTGTCCTACAAAATGTATGGTTTGATAAAAGAGTCCCCTCCTTCCAACATGTAGCAATAACGAGGTCATCAAAAATTATTACTAACCAGCTGATTTTTATTTCATTTATATTAACAATTTATAAAACCATACATTTAGTCGGACAAATATTTTTTCAAATAATTTAGATAATTATCTTGAGATTTAACAACAAAAAAAAACAGTTAGTAATAAATTTTTGAGAATCATCATATCGACATATTTTATACTTGCTACCTCTGTTAGCTACTACTATCAAGAATTTTCCTCATAGGAAATTGCTGGGCGTCTTATTGAAAAGAAGCTATTCACTAAGATTCAGCTTGATAGTAATCAAGTGCAAAAATGGACCATGGATCCTGAACTATATGAGAATTCAAGCCGTTAATTCCGAGGCGTCTGATTAGAAGATGGCCTCGTGACATTTAAGTTGAATTTTTTATTTGAGTACTAACAATGAGTAGTTTCTATACTTGATTGTATCCATACCACTATGTATCATCCATCTCGTCATATTTACTTGTTGTATTGTTACAATGGAGATATAAATTTCAATAAATACATTATTTAAAAATATAACCCTTTGAAACGACCATTTATTTTCTGGTACGTTCCATACAACTGTACACTGTGTGCCTTTTAATTAATTATTTTAAAAAATACAGAGGATAACATTCAACGCAAGGATTTCCCCTTTGTAAAGAATATCTAAATTATATGGGCTGGGTGAGCCTTGGGAAATTCTCCATGTCCAACAGGGTCTAAATAGATGTTAAAAAATTAAATAATTTAACGGCTATAGTCGAATTCGGTCCTGAGACATAAAATAAAACTAAATAATTAAAAATTAAGTCACCTATAGTTTAGTGGTTTGTATAACACGTGGTCCGGCTGTATACACACATATATATTCTGAGAATCTCACTCAGCCTCTAAAAAGTGGATACTCTAAAACCAGTTTGAGCGTGATTTGAACCTTTCTCACATAAATAGGTTGAACGTACACAAGAGTTGTTAGTTATCTCCGCATTCCGAACCTGCAAAGTGTTATCTTATCATATTGCCGCCAGTCTATCGCAATCTCGCTAAAGTATTTTCTCTCTCTCTCTCTCTCTCTCTCTCTCTCTCTCTCTCTCTCTCTCTCTCTCTCCCCCTCAAACTCTCTCTCTCTCTCTCTCTCTCTCTCTCTCTCTCTCTCTCTCTCTCTCTCTCTCTCTCCTCTCTCTCTCTCTCTCTCTCTCTCTCTCTCTCTCTCTCTCTCTCTCTCTCTCTCTCTCTCTATCTCTCTAGGTTCTAGGTTTTTTTAAAATGGCAGTAAAAAATCATAACCAAGGAACACGTCCTTCGGAAGGGGCGTAAAATGAGGGCCTGTACGATTTCAGGTATAAATTGGCATTAATCGTAACAATCATATTTTTTTTTATCTTTATACTTGTATCCACACCTGTCAAGTACAAATAATTGACAATCAGCAGATCGGCTGACAGTAAAATACAGAATGAGATGAAAGGCATAGAGAAGATCAGTAGCCAGCGGTAGCTCTCCATGGCTTGATTTAACTTCCTATGATAATAGATCCCTCATCCACGTTCTTTTTAGTCTCCTCCTAGTGTTCTCAGGCATGAGAGTCGTAGCCTCTACTAATTATACATGGATAGAAATAATTTAGGACTCCCGCAGTAGCATCGTCCTATTAGCCATAGCAGCATTAAGTGACATTGAATGAGTAAACGACATAATTATAAAGTGTTGTTGTTTTTAAGAATTTCCTTCCTTTGCAATGTAAGAAAAAATAATCTCGAATTACAGAAATGCGTGAGAAAATACTTCAGCGAGATTGCGATAGACTGGCGGCAATATGATAAGATAACGCTTTGCAGGTTCGGAATGCGGAGATAACTAACAACTCTTGTGTACGTTCAACCTATTTATGTGAGGAAGGGTCAAATCACGCTCAAACTTATTTTAGGGTATCCACTTTTTAGAGGCTGAGTGAGATTCTCAGAATATATATGTGTGTATATATTGAGCCACCTTTTTTTATTTAATGTAAAAAATATTTATTGAAAACACTCATCCCCTTCCTCATCAAGTATTAAAGAATATTCTTTGCTAGTTTTTTCACATAGAATACTCTCTCTCTCTCTCTCTCTCTCTCTCTCTCTCTCTCTCTCTCTCTCTCTCTCTCTCTCTCTCTCTCTCTCTCTCTCTCTCTCTCTCTCTCTCTCTCTCTCTCTCTCTCTCTCTCTCTCTCTCTCTCTCTCTCTCTCTCTCTCTCTCTCTCTCTCTCTCTCTCTCTCTCTCTCTCTCTCTCTCTCTCTCTCTCTCTCTCTCTCTCTCTCTCTCTCTCTCTCTCTCTTAATATATATATATATATATATATATATATATATATATATATATATATATATAGATATATATATATATATATTAGCTGGCCCGGCCAGGCCTTGCTGTGGCTATTGTAATAGTTTTAAAAAATATTACGTTAAAATTTGAATTTGAATGAACTAAATAGATTTATAGATTTTACATTTTATTCATCTTATATATAAGTAGACTACATATTATAAGTAAGAAATATATAATATTCTTAACTGATAAAATATAAATATTAAATTAACGAATGGGGTATACAATGTTGTTGTTTTTTAAATTATGGATAGTTATATTGTTATAAATTATAATACTATCACTAAAATAGGTCCAGTAGTTTCGGAGATTAAGCCGGACAAACATCGTGACAGGAGCATTTTAAACATATAGATAAGATTCCGGTTATTTGTTATGCGGTTATTGGATAGGGGTTGAACTCAGAATCTATTAGGCCTACAGATCTGCTGTAGGGCTCAAATTGTAGAATATTTAATCTACTTAAAAAATGGTTACTTCGGTTTTTTTTGCAAAAACGCGCGGATTATGAGATACAGGCCAAAAATTGAAATAACTCCGAAAATTTTGCGGTTTTTTCCCACCAAAAGTTTCACTATCGGCTTTTTTGATTGCTAATCCGGATTTTTACTTCCAAGACATACCCCTATAACATATCAAAAATGCAGCAGGTTAAAAGTAAAAATAATTTTGCAAAAAAATATCACCCTCATTAATAGAAATAAAACATAGCCAGTGTTTTAAGTTGGACAATGTTACATATCAGTATTAAATTAACCCAAACCTACGCAAGGTTATCAATCCTCTATCCTATCGTAAATAGAAAATCTAAGTTAACACCAGAGATAACAATTCTCATTTATAAACCAGTCCTAAGGCCATTACTGATGTACGGCTGTGAAGTCTGGGGTGCAGCATCCTTTACGAAAAGAAAAAGATTGCAAACTTTTCAAAACAAGGTCCAAAGAAATAGTCAACTGGACCGAGAACTACAATAGACGACCACATAAAAAAAAGATTCAGAAAATTTCACAGCCAACTACCAGCATTTAAAAAAGCAATAAATTACAACTTAGGAAAGCAGAGATTATCTCCAAGACTAAAGCCCAGGTTACTAAAGCAGGAGATCTTATTATAAGTTGTACAAGTATATATAGAAAGTGATATAACTACCCTAATTTATTTTACAGCTATTTTATATTTGTTGATTTTTAGACATTTAGCAAATAGTTATAACGATGTATTTAGTTAGGGGTGTCTATTGTACGAGACTATACCCCCCCCATAATCAATTGCTATCAAAAAAAAAAAAAAATCAATATTATAACAACCATGTAAAGGCCCACCAGGTCGATCTCGTAAAAAAAAAAAAAAAAAAAAAAAATCAAGAACCAGAAGGTTAGGAAGCCCGGTGTTCCGAAGGGCTGAGATGTTGCTGAAGACGCACGGACCATCCTACACATCCGTAACTGGAGAGCAGGGGCAATGAAAAGGAATGACTGGCGGTTGATATTGCTGGAGGCCTTGTCCTCACGTGGGATGTAGAGCCATCTATATGATGTGTGATGCGAAAAAATTCAATTTCCTTTTCCTTTTGGCTCTGCCTAAATCCTCAATTTTGATTTTTCTTTGATACGTATATTTCATGCTTGATTTTTAATGGCCACGGTCTTAATTTTTCCTGGAAAATGGTTTTTATTTTTTACAGAAATTCATAATATAACAGTGAATCTTCTGTATAGATAAATTGCATAAAATTAGCCTTAGATTGATATAACATTTCCACTCCAGTAAGATTTAATTCAGGCTGTTAATGTGGGATGTAACATGCATTTATGTGTTCGAGACAAAAAGATTTGTTTTTAAATCTTAAGTCTGGCTGAAATCTGAGCTACAGGAAGAGCTCCGTGTTCAGACCGAGAAGATCTAACACGCTAGCTAAGACACACGCAAGAAAACAACTAATTACTGATGTCAATAACCGGTTATAATCCATAAATAACAGGTTCTTTTGTTATCCAGTAACCTGTTATTATCTACCAATAGGTTATAATAGTTTTATTTTTCAATACAAACAGATGATAGAAATAAATACAAATACGTTAGAACAATTTTAGAAATTTAATCATTTGATAACTATAAAAAACGAAATTTATATTTAAAAAAAAATATTTAAAAGAAATATTTTTTATCTCCAGTTGGTACAAAAACATGTGTTTTTGGCTCAATTAATTAGGACTAAAGTACGTTTTTTATCGCTGTGCATTAGAAATTGAGTCAAAAAGTTAACTTTATTCCCTAGGGAATAAAGTAAAAAGATGACAACCTAATTCGTCTACATAATGTACGTTTTTTACTGCAAAGTTCAGGGTTAGGTTGGTACCCCTGTCACACCGGCCATTAAGATCAGCTGTTGTTTCAAAACACCAAAACTGATAAACAGAAGTTCATTTGTGTTCAGGTCTGTAAGTTATGGATCCACCCACATACTGTACAAGAAGCAAATAATGTTATTTCAAATGTTTTGCCCGAACCACTACCTTTCGGTTGAAAAAACCCGTACCACTACAATCCGTGAAGGGTCTGGGGTTCAGTACATGTTAGAGACTGTACTGTTTCATGGACAACTGTTCTGCTAGGAGATGACTTGTCCTAGGCGAAAATTTTCCCCCTTATTTTGGGTACCCTATTTTTATAATATTTTATAGAGGCTGGGTGGGCCCCAGGAGGGTCCTAGATCCTATATGATCCATCTCCCTATGCAAATAGACTAAATAAAAGTCATGGCCTGCAGCGGGATTTGAACCAGGATTTCCGGCATGGCAAGTCAGTGCTCTACCACTGAGCTACTCCGCTCCCTTAAATAGGATGGAGCATCGGGCTTAAAACACTGGCTTGCGGTACACCCCTGCATTGAGGAAAGAAGAAGGATATCGAAGAGTCAACGGAAGTACAGAAGAAGGAATATATTTATTTTCAAAAATAAATAACAAAAAAACAAACTAATAAATAAAATGAAGTAAAAAATATAGATCATATACTTTGATTATCTTTATCTTTGAAAATAATTCGTATCAGGAGATATCCTTTATTAATACCTAATTAAATATATCGGTATTCGGTAAATATTATAGCATGTTTAATGTTTAATGTATTTAATATATTAAACATTATTACTTAAACAAATCAGGAATGAAATAGGTGTTCACAAATAAAAATTACTTCTTAAAAAAATTTGCAGCATAAAAGTAAGAAATTGATTGGAGGTGGTGGTGACATTTTCTTATAAACTAGAAGTGGGCAAAGTAGTTCCTTTAATGGATCGTTCCTTTTGAGATAGTTCATTCTAATGAACTAGTTCAATGAACTACATAGTTCATTTTTCAAAAGAACTATAAATGTACTAAACTAAAAGAGGAATTGAACTATGGAAAAAGGGGGATAAACTGAGAGGTCAAATGAACTAGAAAGGTTCTAGAAAAAATAAAAAACACTTTTATCTTATTTCTACATTTATTTTATATTACTTACATTTTTTAAATATTTATGATATATTTACATCGATTTCGTTTATTTTCTATATCTTATTCTATGCTTATTATACATTATTTACACTTTTTATTCAATGAAATGAGAAATAAAAATGATTTTCTATAGTTTGAACAGTATTATTGTCATTATTGGGATTATATATTTCAATAATAACTATTGTAATTATAGATCTTAACTATCACGTGTATAGGCACTTATACTTATAATTATTCAATTATGTTAATTATAATATAATTAAAATGACTGGTCTTAATTTATTTAATATTCCTATAGGTGCGCGTCTCTGTCAAATATACAGTGGAAATGTTCATTGAACTTTCTTTGATCCTTGTAGGTTTTAATATTTCCCTCTTCTCACGACCCAACCCAACCACAGTCTTGGCCCAAAATTCCTACAGTAAATAGTTAGGTTAAAGTCTTGTGTATCTGAGGAATACATAAATTCATATTTTTGATTTTTCAATGTAAAATTTTTAATTCATTAATTATTTAAACAAGCAAATAAATTGAATTTTCACTTGATCCAAACTATATACTACACATATAGCAACTCTTACACAGCAAGATTAAACCCGAAAATGAGGAACGGCGTAACGACGAACTAGTTCACATAGTTCAGTAGTTCGTCTTTCGATTGTAGGTCAGACGCCGACGGGCCCATGTCCGAGTGTGGTAGCTGGTGAAGGGTGTGAACTTAAAAGAACTATATTTTTAAATATTTTATTTGAAAAGAAAAGATATGACCAGGACCAGGACTCGAACCCAGGTCTTTCATGTAACCGTCGTGGGGCCTAGCCACATCGGCCATCCTGGGTTCACTTCTCGGCCAGACATATCATATCTTTTCACTGATCCTATATCTCCGTGTTCTCGCAATTTGCGATGTATACACGGGGAGAATGTTCATTAACGTTACGTGGAAAACCCGGGTTCGAGTCCCGGTCCTGGTCATATATTTTCTTTTCAAATAAAATATTAAAACAATTATAACATCTAACAATAAAATAAAATAAATAAATAAAAGAACTATAGTTCACCAGAATAGAGAGCGCTCTTTTTCCGGATCTAGTTCAATGAACTAGTTCGTTCAGGTACTCATCTCTAGCGAAAACCTAGCGGTTGAGTGTGACCTTGGAAATTCATCTCCCTGCAAAACAGTTGTAATAGAAATAGTACAGTCTCTACGATGTATAGAACCGTAGACGCTTCATGGGTTGTAGTAGTACAGATTCTCACATTACATTAAATAAGTTATTACAAAGAATTTTTACTTATTCAATACGGTTATCAAAAGGAATTGATTATGATATATGGTAAACATTTTACCAGGGTATAGGTAGGGATAGGTAGAGAGCGACCCCGGTGGTTCAAATGGTTAGAGCGTTGCCACGGTGAGGCGGAGATCCGGGTTCGAATCCCGGCTGGGGGCAAATCTTTTCTCTTCAAAATAAAAATATTTAAAAATTAAAGCAATGATTAAAAAATTATAATAAATTATAAATAATATAATGACGTCAAAAAGATCCTAAAATTAATAGTAATGTTCAATGAACATCCTTCCTCGTGTACACATCGCAAAATTGCGAGAACACGTGGATATGGGATCGGTGAAGAGAACAGATTTTTCTTAGGTAGGGAGCTACCCCGGTGGCTCAAATGGTTAGAGCGTTGCCTCGGTGTGGCGGAGATCCGGGTTCGAATCCCTGCTGGGGGCAAATCTTTTCTCTTCAAAATAAAAATAGGTAAATATTTTAATGTGAAAACCCTTTAATCCTCCTAAGACTACAATGTATGTTGTTTTTTTTAATTCTGAAATTCTGAATTCTTTGTTAACGAGTAACACAATAACATGAAACCTGACTCAACAGGATATCACCTACGTATTTTTATATTTAGAATACTTTCACCCATCTTTCTGTATCAGGAGATGAATTTCGTAATAGTATTCCTTCGGCTTCCAGACGTCTAATTCACATCCTGTTTCGTATCCTGATATTTTTCGACGGTCTATTAAAAAAAATCTCTATTAAAAAGAAAATACCTGAGTCAGATTGCACAATAGCTACCCAATAAGGAAGTAAAACATTTTGATAGTTAAATTTCTGTTTATTTAGACTGAGCAGAAATTAAAAAGGAGTATTATTACGAAGCCTAACTTTGCAATATTGGAGGATTAAAGCAAATTCCCACAAATCCCGTCAAACCACTTTAACCCTACGTCGTAAACCAACGACTTCCTGTCCTCCTGTATCGTTTAATAACATCCCACTGATTCCTGTAGAACAGGTCCGGTACGTAGGACTACAACTTGACAAAAATTAACTTAAAATCCTCATACTAGATAAAAACGACAAGAAAAAGCTCGCCGTTTCAGGCTACTTCAACATTTACTAGACAAACGCTCTTAGCTAATTTAAGTAAAAAAAGACTCATATACATGACAATCATTAGACCCATCAGGACTTACGGAATAGAGCTTTGGGGCTCCACTAAACCATCGAAATCGTATTTAATCCTTACCAACCCAATATTCTCCGTAAAATCCTCAATGCTCCTTACTTTGTAACGAACAAAGTAATCCATAATGTTCTAAATGTTCTATTTGTAGCTGATTTGGCCCAAATCCGATATCAATCTTTTCATGACAAACTTTATTTCCCCTCAAACCCACTAGTTTCAAGCAACCTCTTCAATTCCTGATAATCCTCCGAGGCGTCTGAAAAGAAGATGGCCTCGTGACCTTCTAAGTTGATCTTATTATTTGAGTACTACCATTGGGTGGTTTCTCTACTTGTCTTTCATGCTAATATGTACCAATCATTATATTTACTTGTATTCTTTTAATACAGTTGTAAATTTCATTAAATAAATCATTTTAAAAAAACCACTTTGCAATGCGGTCGTATTATCGGTAGAATAAAAACTATACCACTACAACCCATAAAGGTTCTTGGGTTCAGGACATGGTAGAAACTGTACTATTTCTAAGACAATAGTTAAACAGTGAGATAATTCGGTTGAGGTCATCAGTCTGTACTGACAGGTTTCCCCCAATTAAGGGACCCACTTTACTGGGGCTTGGTGGTTTCGATTTCCATAGGGCGAATCTATGGCTGTTAAATAATAGTAAAAATTAAATAATTTATCTGGTACAGCCGGATTCGAACAAGGGACCTTCAGATCAGCGAGTTATCAGCTATAAAGACTGTGTTGAATTATCTCTCTCTCCCTCCCTCTCCCTCCCTCTCTCTCTCTCTCTCTCTCTCTCTCTCTCTCTCTCTCTCTCTCTCTCTCTCTCTCTCTCTCTCTCTCTCTCTCTATCTCTCTCTCTCTCTCTCTCTCTCTCTCTCTCTCTCACTCTCTCTTTCTCTCTCTCTCTCTCTCTCTCTCTCACTCTCTCTCTCTCTCTCACTCTCTCTCTCTCTCTCTATCTATCTTTCTTTAAATAAATCTACTCAACTTATTAATTTACATTCAATAAAATATTGAACACTGCTGTGTATTGTGTAACGAATTATAGAGGTCAGGAACAGTGGCTTTGTGATTTTCCAATTTTTAATAATATTTATAATTTAACTGATCGTGCACGACAAAAGACTTGACAAAATGTAGTTCCAAGATCCGTTGCTAGGCAACGCCGATAAAAGTAGTATATTCCTTAAAACTAATTTTATATACTCCATCTTTGTCTTATAGCTTCGTGTACATGAATATATTGAGCTTTCCAATTAGCATGTAACTTGACGTTGATTTAATACTTAAAAATTTATCATAATGAACCAGCAGTTGAGTATTTCCCTTAAGTATATTTTTCTTCATTTTAATCTGATTAAGTAACTAATTTACGGATAGCGGATGTATATATTTCTGAAGGGAATAGAAACCTGGACAGCTGATGACCTGCCATCAATCTCCCGGAGGAAGCGGTCAGTTGGGTCCGAGCTATACTTGTAACATCCGACGGAAACCCAATTTCAATTTCGATCTGGGCGCCCTCTATTTCGGTAAACCAACTACGAAGGAGTTATTTCAAGGACGATGTATTTATAAATAAGGCAGTGGATATTTGATTTATTGAACACTTCAGATGATAAATTTGTTTGCCATTGGATCCATGAATGACACCACCATCTCGTATAAGTGTAATATTTATTAATAAATCATTTAATAAATTGTATTCATTTTTAATGAGTTATTTAGGTCTCGGGATCGAATCTAGTTATGGCAGATAAATTATTTAATCGTTTGATAGTCCTATTTAGTCCCTGTTGGGTTCACCCAGCCTCTATGAAGTTGGATCCTTTAATTGGGGAGTATATATTATATCCTCTGTTTTATACTATGTAAAGATACGCTAAATTTTAATATATCTGTAATATGAACATTAATATTAGATATTTTATATTTAATAATAATTATAAATATTATATAAATGTTATCTCAATATCTGAAATTGTAAATGTTAATATAATTATTTTAAATACAGTGGAAACTATTCCCACATTCGGAAGATATTTGAATTTTTCATTTGATGCTACTCTTGCTATATAAATGAATAATGCCAGGGCTCCTTTTAATATAATAATAATAATGTTAAGTAAAGGCATCATATTATAAGTATCATCCCAATAGACTTATACAAAAAGGTCCCCTAAGCTATATTGGGATGAGTCCATTATAACAGACCACACTGTGCATCATAATTGACCAGATATCCTCCTTATAAAGTCGAGTGAGAGGAAAGCAAGTATAATTGATATTGCGATCCCTAACGACAATAATGTAAACTCAACTGTTGGAGAGAAACTTCGGAAGTATCAAGAACTTGCGGCTGAGCTTAAGAGCTATACGATATGGAAAGCGTGGTAGTAACACCTATTATAATATCCACGAATGGATTGGTTCCTAAATCCACGGTGGAGGGCATTGAGAAACTGGGAATTCCGGCCGAGGTTTTAAAGGAGGCAGTTCTCCTAGACCCAGCCAGGATCGTCAGAAAATTTCTGAATGTTTAAAGATGAAAAATATAAAAACCAAAAATAATAACTGCAGATGGTTGGACTTGTCCCCCATCTCTGTTTTGAACCCGCAAATGCGAGAAGAAAATATAGATAATAATAATAATATATCAAACGAAGAAGCATCTTAAGATGCTGAGTGGTAGAGCACTGAGTTGCCATGCCGAAAATCCTGGTTCAAATCTCGCTGCGGGCAAGACTTTTATTTAGTCTCTTAGCAGCCGGAGAGGGATCATATAGGCTCTAGGACCCTCCTGGGGCTCATCCAGCCTCTATAAAGTGGGTACCCAAAATAAGCGGGGAAATCTGGCGTGATCTAGGACAAATCACCTCTTTGCACAACTATACTCCATGAAACAGTACTGTCTCTATCATGTACTGAACCCTACACCCTTCACAGGTTGTAGTGGTACAGGTTTTTTATATTTTTTTTTAGAGATAAAAAAAATAATTTTTTAGTTTATACAAAAAATGCCAACGTAATTCACTGCATTATCTGTATTATCGATATATCTGAATAATATGTAACTTGTGACACGGTCTAAACCAGAAGATACCACTGAAGTATTTTGTATAAATAGTGGCCCTGGAAACCTAAAAAAGTATTTAATATACAACTTGTTTCATTTTTATTTTTAATCGATGTATTCCATTTCTTTTCATTTAAAATTAAAAAACAAGGCTATATACTGTGAAAAAATCTGGAACAGTGGCTATACAATTTGCCAATTTTTAAAAATATTTATGATTTATCTGATCGAGCACGATAAAAGACTAAACAAAAAGTTTGACTTGTATTCGACCCCTGCTAGCTCAGTGGCTTAGAGGACTGCTACGGAGAAGCAGACGATCCGGGTTCGAATCCCGGCCAGGGCAAAACTTTTCTCTTCAAAACAAAAATATTTCATTAGCACAATATAAAACCTTTATCCAGTCCAGTTTGTTTTAATTACTTGACTGGATAAAGGTTTTTTATTGTGTTAATGAAATATTAGGTAAATTTAAGTCCGGTTTACATCCTTTTAAAAAAATAATAATAATCACAATCAAAATAACAACTAATAAATATAAACAAAAAATAGTTTCTCGATCCGTTGCTAGGCAACGCCGGTAAAAGATGATGATGATTGGGAATGAGGTAGGCTAACGGAGTATAACGGCAGGGACCTTGTAATTGGCCGGGTTTCGGCCGAGGCTTTTTTGCCTTGCCACGTTCCTCTCCTATTTGTTATCGTCTGGCGCGGTGGGATGCCACGTGGAAGGGTTTCGTGAGGTGTGCCATCTGGTATGGCATGAATGTTTACCATGTTTGATATATCAAAATCAATTTAAAAATAAAAAATATTGTATTATGAATTTGAACCCCCTTGTATCTTATTAGTAGAACGGTACGCATTACAATCAAGTTTAAGGTTTTTTTTTGCTTTAGGTACACAAATTTCTTTGACTTTTAAAAATTAATTGTTTTAATTATTTAATAATACTCTCTACATTACTTCCCCTGCATCTAACATTACTTTCTTACCGTGCGCTTAATACAAGACCCATTTGTTTTTAAAGTGTTTTTTCTTCATGTAGCATGCAAATTTTGATTTGATTCGGTATAATTTTTTGAGGCACAATTTTATACTTTAAAATAGCGAAGAATCATTACCAGATCGATAAGATTCCGAACCAGTTGAAACTTGTCATCGCCTCACTGATGTATTCGTCAGTTCGTCACCAAATTTTGTTAAGATCAGACGCATATTAGTACAGATACAAAATGAATATCGATAACGCATATAAACGTGCTGTTTTTTTTATATGCGTTTTTTTAATTAAAAACACTGCAAAAAATTATTGAACTGAATTGGGAGCTTTTGCCGCACCCTGCATACTTACCGGATATTGTCCCAAGTGATTTTCAGTTATTTCGTTCCTTACAAAATTTTGGCCGAGGCAAAAAGTTCAAGTCTAAACATGGTATACAAAATGGACGCAGAATATTTTTTTCTTCAAAACCAAAATCTTTTTACCCTATGGAATAAGAAAGCTATCACAAAGATGGCGAGATATTGTAGATAGCGTAGGAAAATATATCATAGATTAAAATGTTAAATTGTGTTTTATTTACACCATTTAAAAATTTCGCCAAATTGCGCACGAACTTTTGGATTGACCTGATACGAGTATAATCGAAATAAGGTGCGGGATACCTCAATTAGTAGAGAATTCAGTTGCCGTGCCGAAGGTCCCAGGTTCCATTCGGTTCTAGCAGATAATTTATTTAACATGTTAAAATCCATGGATGAACCATGTTGGATCAACATACCCTCCCGGGGCTCAACTAGCCTCTATAAATTTGGTACCCTTAATTGGGGAAAAACCTGGTGGTAGAGCGTAAAACCTGAGCGTAGTTACGGACAAATCCCCTACCTGCACAATAGTATTCATAGAAACAGTACAGTCTCTACCATGTACTGAAACCAAGACTATCGGTTGTAGTAATAATTTTTTTTTATGTTTAAATTACTAAATATGTTCTATTTAATAGTTATAAAAAATATCTTCGATGATAAGTGAAAAATAGCAGATGTTTTGACTTTTTGGTCAAATTATAACGTCAAGTTTCCTTCATACCTCAGTTAAAAGTTATACCGGCACCAATGGCACTGAGAACCACTAATGGTGCATAGGAGAGAAGCATTGTACTCCGTGGCGTGACAAACCCGATTTGGCGACAGAGCAAACTGTGCAGTTACACCATTTGCTACAGTTGCTCTTAATGACACCCTGCAATGGCATTTCCTATTAATGAAACCTTTTGGAATGCCACGACTCTCTAACGAGATGAGCTTAGATATTTATAGTCCTCATAATGGCTTCTTTACGACAACATATCTCTGTGTCGTTAGTGATAGTGTGATATACATACATCTTTCATCTTCTATATTATAAATACCAAGTCTTGAGTGTTAAATGGGTTTCTAAAGGCTTTACAATATACCCTTAACCTATGGTTTCATATTAAACTACATCAACATTCCTGGGTGCTTCTAAAAAAAAAAACTCTACCACTGAGCAACTCCGCTCCCTTTAGGTATTATGAGATAAAAAAAAAAGTAAGAATCGATTGAATAAATGAAATATAAACATCAATTGACAACATAAGTTAAAGTTTCAAACCAAAACATTATCTAATAACCTTACTGTTATAACCTAAATTGAACTATAGTCAACGACATGGAATCAGGCGACTGACTGAAAATGCGGTGTTGCCAAATCGACCTTCTTTCTGACACCCCAGGAATCTTTATATTTCATTTATATTTATTGGTCAGGATTTAAATGTAAGGATCAAAAAACTAATTTTTTAATAAAGATTCAGATTTAATAAACATACTACATTATATTTAAAATAGATTATTATACAGTTTAATTGATTAAAACCTTCTAATAATTTTGTTTACAATCATGAAGTATAATCGAGAAAAAAATTATTGTTCATAATCATCAGAAAATTCTTCGGACTTAGATGTGGTCAGATTTTATTGAAGATGAATCCATATTAACAGTTTAACAAGACTGAAGACAAGATGTTCTTATGAGAAACGCAGAGGCGGAATGTAGGGACAAACATATATTTTATTATTTTAATAAATATTTTATATTTATTATAATTTATATTGTGTTAATAAAAATAAACAATAATATGTTGTTGAAATAAATAATATTTAAATTTAATAGTAAAAAACTATTAAATATCGATGTATAAGATACCGCCTCTTCATGAGGAAGGTTGGAATAGGTAACCAATGTCCATGTGCTATTAGTGTGTGACTATTAAAAGGTACTAACTCTAATCTCTTTTTATTTAAACAATCCATTAATAATTTATACAAAGGAACCCATAATTGGATTAACACAATATAAATTATAATAAATATAAAATATTTATTAAAATAATAAAATATATGTTTGTCCCTACACGGAATAACAATGAAAAACAGAACACTAGCGTACCAAGGGTAGAAACCGAA
Organism: Troilus luridus; assembly: GCA_964056705.1. Classification (NCBI taxonomy): domain Eukaryota; kingdom Metazoa; phylum Arthropoda; class Insecta; order Hemiptera; family Pentatomidae; genus Troilus; species Troilus luridus. Next base: position 8,049,479 of record OZ057412.1, read on the forward strand.
TAACAACCCGGGAGAATTATTCAACAATGCTAGCACATTTTTGTCAAATATTGGCAGTTTTGAGTAAAACCACGCCCACATTCTCAATGTGGCAACACAGCTTTTTTTCTCACCCGGCTAATTCCATGTCGTTGACTATAGCCGTAAAAATTAGCCCAAAAGGTTGGCAAATAAGTTTTTCTTTTTAGTGTAAAATTTATTGACTGCATCCCCTCTATTTTCAACATTGTCCGAGATTCATTCAGTCAATCATTTCCGCATAATTATTGTGAATACTCCTTTTGTCTGTTTGAAATTCTTCCTCCTCTCTCTCTATGAGAGAAATCTATAAACTAAACTTCTTTTAACAATCCTTTTCATTTTCCCATCGTATGTCGCAAGTATGTCAAATGTAAACAGAGGAGAAACTTTAAAACATTTAACAGTAAAATGATATAAATTTTATTCATGTTTTGCGTTGTATTTTTTAAATAATATTTATTATATAATATAATCATTATATTGGACGATAATGATATAGTTATACTAGAAGTTAATGATCAAAAACTTTTATAAAAATAACAAATATTAAAAAAAAGTTAAAAATAAATAGTATTGTATCACCGTCAATTTTTTTATTACTATTATTAACTATAATAAAAAGGAATCATTCTCTAAAGGAGTTTTAGAACGAAACGCGTTGCATGTGATTAAAGTCTCTGATCAAACCTCTGCTTTTTGATAGCGGTGATAAATTTAAAAAATTTTATTTTTTTATTTTTTATTATTTTATTGAATTGTACAACTGTAATATATACATCTAGTACAAGGGCTGTATGAATAAATAAATACATGAAAGGACGTGTAGAGGCACTACCCCCTGGCAGCACTCTAATTATATTTCTATTATAGAAGGTCTCGAGGTCATCTTCTCTTCAGACGCCTAGGAGGATTGTCCGGGATGGAATTGGAACCAAGGATGGAAACTAGTGGGTTTGGATGGGCCTGGAGTTTATTATGGAATGATAGGTATCTGGAATGGGCTAAATCGTTAACATATGGAACGTTCAGGTCATTATGGATGGTTTTATTTGTGACAAAATAAGGAGCGTTTAGGATTTTGCGAAGGATTTTGGTTTGCAAGGATTGAATACGAGAGGAATTCGATGGTTTGGTGGAGCCCCATAGTTCAATTCCGTAAGTCCATATAGGTCTTATAACAGTAACATAAATAAGTCTTTTGTAATTGATCTGAAGCTTTGAGCGTTTGTCTAGTATGTGTTGAAGTAGTCGGAAGCGTCTAGCTGTTTCTTGTCTTTTCAGTCTTGTGTGGGGGTAAATTTATAATTAGTAATGTTAAGTCACTGTACCGTTGATGATTAACTATACCGTAGATAAAACCTATGTACAGGACTCTTTTAAATGAATTGATAATTTTGTATTTTTTGAATTCCTATAAAGGCTTACTTATGTTATTTAAATTTTTTCAAACTATCTAACAAGTTTTTCTTTTTGTAATTTTAATTTAGCCCTAAATTGATAGTAAGAGCTTTTCGTATTGTAAATAATTATACAGGAATTTCTCTCTCTCTCTCTCTCTCTCTCTCTCTCTCTCTCTCTCTCTCTCTCTCTCTCTCTCTCTCTCTCTCTCTCTCTCTCTCTCTCTCTCTCTCTCTCTCTCTCTCTCTCTCTCTCTCTCTCTCTCTCTCTCTCTCTCTCTCTCTCTCTCTCCCTCTCACTCTCTCTCTCTCTCGTTCCTAAAAACCATATTGGGCCAAGCCAAAGAAAGAGGTGATCTGGATGAGACGTGGCGAATGCGCGACCATTCCATGACCTCCGTGGCTAATGGGATATCTGTGGTCGCAGCCTTCCGACAGTGCTGCCAACCCATCTTCCTTCTCTGCGACTCACGCTCTATTTTGTATACTATTTCAGTTGCCTAACCTGCCTAATCTGAGGAATTTAATGGACGTATTTGGCAATCTCCAATTTAGGAATACCGCAACTACCCAAGTATCGCAATATCCTTCCCATCATTATTAGGGCAATTTAGTTAAGACGTAATTTTTAACGTGAAACTAGATAATAAAAAATAGCGAAATGTTGAAAGGCAATTTGGGAACTAAAATACAAAAATAAAATACGTTAATATTCTTTTTTTATTTAATGTAAAAAATATTTAATGAAAATACTCATCACCTTCTTCATCAAGTAATTAAAGAATATTTTTTGTTAGTTTTTTCTCATAGAATACTCTCTCTCTCTCTCTCTCTCTCTCTCTCTCTCTCTCTCTCTCTCTCGTTAAAATTTGAATTTTAAAGAAATAATGAATGACTAAAAAAACTAATATAATAGATTTTGGATTTCACATTTTATTCATCTTATATCAAACTATAGTATATAATAATAATTAATAATTAACATAGGGGTATGAAAAATAGTTTACATCCTATTCTCAGACCTACTGAGATATTTAAAAATTTATAACAAACAAAATAAAATATAAAAATATCATTCAATTGTTTCTTTTTAGTTTCAAAATTGAATATCGACAGGTGTTATAATCGGTTAATATCATATTTTTAGTTGAATATTTAATATAACTGATAATCATTGAGCTGAGATAATCGACGATCTAGCTTAGTTATTTCATGCTTCTCTTTTCAAGTTTTCCTAATTTAATTTTCTCGGCATATACTATAACGTCACTTCTCGATCCGCGCCTCATGTCCAATGCAAAAAAACGAACCTAAAATAAAAAAAATAAATCTAAGCAAACACGGTAAAGAAATAAGACGTCACCGCTAAATGGGGAGGGCCTGGCCAAATGTGGTGGATCTCGGTTTAGCCTGGGCTGATACCTTATCTCACATCCTGCCAGATGGGAGTCCTTAACTACTCTCTTCGAAAGAATCTATATTAGTATATTATCCTTTATTAATATTATTTTTAATAATTATTATTAAATGATAATATTTATCCTTAGTAATATCTATCTGAAATATTTTGTAGCATACCCAATTTACTTACTTAAAACAATAATTACGAATCGTATTGATAAATGTGACACTATTCCTACATGTGACACTATTGTTACATGTGATACTATTGTTACATGTGACACTATATGGTACATTAGGAGTACTTAAATATCATCAGGGGCGTCGAGCAGGTAGTTTAATTATCCCTCAGTGTCGGTTATCTTTATTCGGGTTTGTTTCAGAAAACCATGCATATTATTTTTTATAACATATTTATGCTATTAAATAAAGTACTCATAATAAAACATGTTTACATTTATAAATAACTTCTAAACAAAACAATTCCAATTAAATTGGTAGTTGTTTTTGGAGTAAATTTGTTAATATATTTATATTTATAAAAGAATTAAATTTGATCTAGTATTACAGAGATCAAAGTTTGGTTTTAGTGTAATGGATATTTGTACATTTGACCATGGAAGAAGGTTGACTTCCAGGTTTCTATATAAAATTAATTTTAGATTTGTTTGACCTCAAGGTATCTATGCTATTTGTTATTGGTTATTTTTGACAAATAATTTTATTGTTGTAATTTAGTGTGCTTTTATAAATTTTGCAGTGATGAATTGACTTGTTAACTTTTAAATGATGTTGTGAAGAACAAAAATTGAAAATGACAAATAAATTGTCGAAACGTCTTTTTAGTCCTTTGTTAATTTTTTAACAAAAATTGTCTGACTGGAAAAAAGGTTTTTTCTTCATTATTGAATTATATGAATCGAAAAGTTAGTCCAGTATATAAGAAAGATCTTATAAAGAAAATTAAATTGGTAGATAAAAATAAACAATGCTTTCTAAAATCTTAGTAAACAAACATTCTTTCTCGTATGTGGGATATAGAGAGTCTGGGGGTGCAGTCAAAAAAAGACAAACAAAATAAAATATAAAAATATCATTAAATTGTTTCTTTTTAATTTCAAAATTGAATATCGACAGGAGTTATAATCGGTTAATATCATATTTTTAGTTGAATATTTAATATAATTAAATCATTGAGCTGAGATAATCGACGATCTAGCTTAGTTATTTCATGCTTCTCTTTTCAAGTTTTCCTAATTTAATCTTCTCGGCACACACTATTACGTCACTTCTCGATCCGCACCTCATGTCCAATGCAAAAAAACGAACCTAAAATAAAAAAAATAAATCTAAGCAAACACGGTAAAGAAATAAATAAGTGCCAGCGTTTCGACCTACGTTGTAGGCCATCTTCAGGGCTACTGGTAGCTAGTAGCTCCAGCCTTCTTTCAGCCCTGAAGATGGCCTACAACGTAGGTCGAAACGTCGGCACTTATAATAAATAAGTTTGTCTTATTTAGGTTTTTTTTGACCGCACCCCCATACTATCTATATCTCACATTAGATCTTCCAGTCAACAATTTTCCTCTCAATTATTCTTTCTTGTACTTTCTCTTCCATACTAATTCGCATAAATACGAATCCAACATACTTCAATTCTTTCCAGATTCTTTTTTGTTTTTTTGTTTGACTGAAGCCTAAAGTGATTCCACCCTCTGGGTATGAGCACCTGTGTTTAAGTCAACGACAATTTTTTAAATTGTTAACAACGTAATGTTTATACCTCATACCTTCAATTTGCTATATTCCCTTATAGGTCTTCCAGCAATCAGAATATATAATTGTCCAAGGTCGTATTGCAGCTTTAATGCAAGAAGTCAGGTGTTCTACATGGGACAGAACATAGGAAACATTCCCTAGTGCATACGCCTTCGAACACCCATTGCTGTGGATATATCCTCTCCACATTAAATTTTGGAGAAGCAGGACTCATCGATGTCTACAATTTGCTTTATTCTCTTATAGGCCTTCCAGCAATCAGAATAAATTATTGTCCCAGGTCGTATCAGGATTTATAATTAGGCTACATGTTAAATTTCTCAAATATATGGAGTTATTTCACATAAGTAATCATAATTATCGAATAAGTAATCTGCATGCGTTTTCCGAAACAGATCTCTTTATTTTTAAGAGAGGTTTCTTTTAGGCAAGAAAGGGGCAACTCAACATGTTGACTGCCACAAGCCAAAGGGCCCCCCTTTCATTATTTGTAAGTAGAATTATCAACATTAAATATACAAATAAATATAACAAATTAAATATACCAACACTTAATAATCCCTCAAAGAAGAAACATGACAGTGTCCTACGAAATTCTCGTAATTTTAAGACATAACTAGAAAAAATATTTCACAGCCGCTGAAGCAAGTCGTGAAATTATTAAATATGAAGGGGAAGGTGTCCTTGATAAGCGCACTGCTTGGTTGGTTTGAAAAATTTAGCAGTAAGATACGACATTGGAAAGGAAGAAGGGCTCCGGGCGACCATTAATGGATATTGATGAGGTTCTGTAGGAATCTGTTGAGTCAAATCCTTCCACAAGTACTCGCGAACATGCCAGGGAGTGTAGTGTGTCGAAAGATACTGTTAGTCGCCATCTTCTTTCCATGGGGAAGGTGAAAAAGGCCAGTAGACTGGTCCTTACGGACATTTTTTTTTATACACCCCATTATTTAAGGTGAATCAAATTTAATTTTATGTTTTATTATTCTGAAATGTGTTGTGAGAACTGGATCAGGTTTATTAGAGTTTTTTATTATCGAATTGCAAATATATTTGTTTTGACGGTTGTTAGTTTGACAGTTACCGCATACTCGGTATCCACTATTGGGTTGCCCTGAAGATGGCCTACACTATAGGCTTAAACGTTACCTTAATTTAAAAAAAAGTTCTGCATATTTTTTGTTATTTTTGAATGCAGGCCCTGACCAACTCTATTCATAATTTTTGTTTGGTACACTACGTTTTCGGTATTGTTTCGATGTTCCGAAATAGGATTTACCGAATTTTTCTTCACCCTGGTTTTCGCACACGACACTTGATTTTAGCTTTAATTTATTCGAATCTTTGGTTTTGCTAAATAATTTTGAAACTGGCAGTTTTTATGATAGTGATGCCGATAACAAAAGTAACAGTGATTCCGCCATTACTTCTGTACATAAAAGAAAGAAAAAAAATGGGTGCTATGAAAGTAAAAGAACTATTTTGAAATAGCATTAGCGTCTATTCAATATGGCGACAGTCTGAGATTATGTGACTACTGGCATTCAAAAAGGGTTTAAGCCGACTTCTCAAGTGGTTAAGTGCTTCACTGATCCTTAGGGACCCTTTTAGGGTTTGGGTTCGCGTACCTCTCTGTGTTAAAATTAAAAAGACTACAAGAGTCGATTTTAAGGAATAACTTTTTGTAGGTTATAAAAAAAGAAAAAACATTTTTAAATATTTAAATTCGTATCTCCCTGCAATGTGTTCTTAACATTAATGCTTGCATACATAGTACGATTCCAAAGACACGGTCTTGTGTTAAGGTACCAAGGCGTGTACTGACGCATACATCGCTTAACCTCTGACAATGTCTATGCTAGGGTTGGGCGATAGTCGATAGTTAGCATAAGCGGTAGGTCGAATACTATCGATAGTTTTTCGATAGGTGCTTCTTTTTTTCCAAACCTATTCAATAAAGAATTTCAACCAATTTAATTAAATTCAATTACCTACCTACTATTTGAAAGTTGCATGATTATAAATTATAAGATTAAATCATAAAGATGAGTAAAAAAAACTAGTTTATTTGAATTTAAAAAAAGTATATACAATTTAAATGTTTACCATAACAATGAACAAATCAAATCTTAGGAAAAGAAAAATAACTAAATAATTTCAAGAGTCAAGTGTCCTCCTTGAGGCACATGTTTTCCGAAAGAGAAACTGCATTTCAAGTTGAACGATTAAGAATTGTAGAAAAATATCCCTAATTAAAGAAGTTAAGGTTATTAAAACCTAGAAGAGCCAATGCTTAATATCGCGAATTCGGTTTGTTTGCACAAGTTTGAGGCTACGTGTTCTAATCAACATAATGTAATTAGTAATTCCGGAGAATTACTAAATAATGAACTGAATAATGACACGTCCGGTGCGGCATCAAAGTTATATAGAAGAGAACCCTTTAGCTCAAGGAATTCCGATTTCAATTTCAAAAGAACTCTTCACTGGACAGAGACAGATCAGCATAATTCCGAGAGTTTCAAAACTTGAGGGTAAAAAATATCACCCATCGATAAGTCGATACTATCGATAGTAACAATCGATAGGCAAGAGATATCGTTATATCTAAAGCTATTTTCTCATACAACCATTCGTACAAGCCTTTAATTAAAAGACAAATGATTATGTTACCTTCGCTGCGGCTATTTAACATATTACTAGTCATTGAGCAGGTTAGACTTAATAGAAATAAACATTAAGACATGTTTTTGTTAAACAGGTGAAAAATAAATTTGCCGAATTACTATATATTAATTAATTTTATTTACTAATTTTATCATTAATAGTTATAATGTTTCTCATTCCCTTATGTTTCTACCGCTGTTAGAAACATAAGGGGCGGTTCAATAATGCCTAACAGTTGACGCCATCCATCGCCCACAAAGTGACGAGGGGACAAACGGGCTTCCAAATATAGAGTGTGGCGCTGCCAATTAGCTCCTAATAGATGGCAGCACTGAGCCTCTTTGGGGGAGGCGGGTTCTATTTCCGGCCGGGGTCAATTCTGTAGGACCTCTCTGGACCCTCCGCTAATTACCTCTGACCGGAAGTGAGTCGTTTCCTTAATGAGATGGCTCAGCAAGACATCTTCTGCTCAGGCCGATCTTAAAGGCATTGTTTGCTAGGAGACTGTTTATTTTGGTTAAATGATGTTTATAACCTAAACAGGGAAAGGTTACGGGTGTAAAGTTGAGGTTATTATAAACTTTAATATTTATTATCGGTTTAGGGGATTTTGCCAAAAAATCCTTGATATACAATGTATATGTGTTTGTTTATATGTAGGAGATATTAACATCTACAGATTTTGATTGTTATGAATTATTTAGGCACAGTAAATAAATAAAAGTTATTTTATTTAGGAGCTACCTGTGGTTTATTGGTATGCCCAAGATCGAGGGTTCGTAGTCCGGCAGGTTGGCCTAGGATTTCTTTATGGGAGTAAAAAATCCTCGGTTATGCCGTCCTTCGGAAGGTACGTAAGCCGTCTCGAGCCTGTAGATAGTCTTTAAAATCCTTATCCTAATTAAACCTGGAGAGGAAAAATTTAATGCTCCCACTTTGGCATCGTCCGTTCAGCCATAGCAGCATAAAGTGACGTTAATAGAATTTATATATATTTATGTATATATGTGGTTGGGGAAAAAGCAATCCATTATTTTCTCGGTAGATGGCTGTAGTGATCGATATCTCATAAAGTATCGATCAAACCAACCATATTCCACGTGAGCCAAGTTGCGGGAAAAAGCTAGTTAATAAATATACATATAATTAATATACATATTTATTAAATGTCAACATTAAAATTCACATTAATAGTTGTTCAATGTGATTTCCTTGAGCATTAAGACAGGATCGGCATCTTTCTTCAACGGGAGCAGTGGCAGAACGGCATTGGATATGTCTACACTCTCCAGACCTTACACCACTTGATATTTTCATTTGCGTGACAATAAACAAAAAGTCTACGCAAGGCCGGTCAATGGCCACAATTCTTTATGAAGGAGGAAAATTAAATCTTGTGAAACAATAACACATGTCCAGCCACGTTCTGCCACTGCTGCTGTTGAAGATAGATGCCGAGACTGTCTTTAAACAACATTTAATATGTGTGTTAATGTTTACATTTAATGGATAAAGTAATTGGAACAAATAATATTACATTGACTTATTTATTACGCCTAAATAATTCATAACAATGAAAATATTTATGTGATCATAACTCCTTTACAAAGTGTTTGCGGACATATTTCTATAGGAATTTTTTTCTTATTTTGAGGTCTTTAGTTCAAATTTGTAGTTTGGCTACTTAACCCTGTTTATTAATGAACTCTTATAATCAAAAGAAAGTTACTCATTTTGAAAAACAAAAACATTGTATAACAATTGTTTTTTTAATTTTGTTTTTGGCTATAACCCAACACCCTAGCCAGTTAATATATCTTAAACTTTATTATAACCTTAACTTCCGTTACAATACACCCGTAACCTCCCTCTGTTTAGGTTGTTTGTTTGTTAATTTAACGTCACTTTATGCTGCTATGGCTAATCGGACGATGCTACAGTGGGAGCCCTAAATTTTTCCTATCCAGGTTTAATTAGGATAGGGATTTTTAACGAGTACCTGACATCGTACAGGCTCGGACCCCCGTTTAACGATCCTTCCGAAGGACGGCGTAACTAAGGATCTTTTACTCCCTTAAAAAAATCCTAGGTTCACCTGCCGGGCTACGAACCCGCGATCTTGGGTTTAGTAGTTTGTTACGCTAACCACTAGACCACAGGTGACCATATCCCTCTGTTTAGGTTCATGACATTATTTAACCATAATAAGCAGTTTCCAAGCAACCAATCCCTCCTAGATCGGGCAGAGCAGTAGATGCCTGAAACACCTTGTATATGACTGAGTGAACCCAAAACTATTTTTTAAATAATAAAAATTCTTTTTTTTTTTTTTTTTTATTCTCTTTATTTCCAGATCGGCTATTCCTAGCCTTACATGGTTTTTTTAATAATGAAATTTTAAGATTTAACACTTAGTGAAAGTGTGGGTTTCGTCTCATGCAAGAGACACCCCTAACTGTACATTATCAGATTATTTACAGAGAAGATGTAAATATATAATAGCGTTTTTTCATATAAAAGAATAATAGTAGTTTGAATATAAAGCATGTAAATAAGTAAACAAAAATAACATTAATGTAATAATAAACAGAACTATAGTACTATAAAACGGAAAACAGGATTATATTACATTTTGTTAAAACAATTGGTGAGAAACGTTATCTATTGAGTTCACATCAGAATGTTTTTCAAGAGTCTTGGGGATGAAATAGGTTGGCCTATGTTGAATGCTACAGCTCCTTGGACTGCTGGTAATCCGGTCTTAAATCTGCTGTAGCGTTTTTTAATAAATTCATCAATCGACTCTAGGTTTAGCTCTCGGTGAAGTTGACTGTTTCGTACAAACCAAGGCGCGTTTACTGCGATCCGTAGGATTTTATTTTGGAAGGTTTGCAATTGTTTTTTCTTTGTTGTAGACACTGCACCCCACACTTCACAACCGTACATTAGTAGAGGTCTAATTATGGTTTTATAAATTAATAAGGCTGTTTCTGGTAAAAATTCTTTAATGTCAAAATATACTTTATCTTCTATATAAAGTAATTGTACCTTCAAAAAAATGTATTTTAAACAAACTATATTTTATATAAGCCCTTTAGATCTTAGAGTAAATACCGGACTATGCAGTAGATTGTTAAGATCTACGCGTTCTCGGAGCATGATAAAAAAACAAAACAAACGGAAGTTAACACATGCGAAACACATTTTGTTTCTTATGCCTAGTTCTGATGAAAAAAAAATGAAGATGTAAGCTGTGTCTATCGTAACCGGAAAAGAAATTTATAAGCTGTACAAATTTTTATACCAACTATTTCATATTATGAAGTGAAAATTTAAAATTATTCGATTGTTTATTTATTTTTTGACTTAAGTATTTTGTACATTATGAAGTCGTACGCTGTTAAATAAGTGTTAATAAGGATTAATATTATTGAGTATTAATAAAGAATGCAACATCGGAAAAAGAGAAAAAAAGGATAATTGCAACCCGCAAAGCAATTGGTATCCTTAACTCGGTCCTTTGGTGCAATAACGTGACGAAGGATACCAAGGAGCTCATATACAAGTCTGTAACTGAAAGACTATGGATATAAAAGCATATGGAGTAGTGTCATGGACGATAAGCGCAGTGCTACTGAGATGGCCTTTGGAGGAGAGCTACCAGGGTATCAAGACTAGGGAGGAGGACTAATCCCAAAATTAGAGAACGGGTGCAAATTCAACAATATGTCCTCCAAAATAAGGAGAAGAAAAGATTGGAATGGTTTGAACAGAAAAAGGAAGGAAGAAAGATTGCCCAACTTAATATTCTATTGGAGTCCTGAAAGGAAGAAACGGCGAAGAAGGCCACGAAAAAGATAAATAGTAGGAATTGAGGAAAGTATGCAAGGCTGTGGTCTGAGGGAGGAAGATATATAAGTGAAGAAACCCTAAAAAAAAGGGTGTGTGTCATCTCCGACACGCGACTTTTTCGTTTAATGCACAATTCGGTTATTAAAAAAAGTAACTGTTATTAAAAAGTAACACGTGATTAATATAAAGTAACTATAATTGTTAACACAAATGATATGGTTTATTCTAATTTCCAAAATGAAGCGATATCTTCCAATATAACCTCAAAAAGGTCTTTCCCCATATTCCTTTGTCTCCACATAAATTCACAGAGATATGAATCCAACATTGTTCTTCTAGTTCCAGCTTCTATTTTATTTCTTATTTTGGCCGCGGCCCATAACGATTCTATCGACTGTGTGTGCGCTCCAGTTGAAGGATCAACGAAATTTTCAGAATGGTTGACTGTATAATGCTTAAAATCATACCCTTCTATTCTTTCTATAGTGGAATAAGCTTTCCATAAATCTGATATTATAACACTTCCTGGAAGAATACATTCTTTAATGCACGCTATTAAAGTATCTTTGTTCCTGTTGGGTACTGAATATATGAAAGATTTTTTCGTCTCCCTGCAAATACCACCAAAAACCCATTGGTCGGGATATATTCGTCCGACATTATGTTTCCTTCTTGTAAAACAAGACTCGTCAATTTCGACGGTCATACCATATCCTCCTATTTTGATAGGATTTTTAAGTAGCGAATCAGCACAAACCTCCCTCAAATAATTTTTCCAATTTGTCACTGTTTCTGCAGACATACTCAATTCGTCTTTACAAAATAACGTTGTTGTATATTTCTTGGTCCATGAGTAAATAAAAAGAATTGCATTATTCGGAGGATATTTTGAACCGTTGAACCACGTACCTTCCCTGAGTCCTACTTCCAACAGACAACTTGCATTGTGACACCGCCATCTGTACCGGTCATCTCTCTTGCGCAACTTCATAGAATGTCCATTCCGGCATAGTTTTTCTTTATGGATGAGGCCTTTTTCTTGTAAGAATGCGATGGTTCGGCCCAAATCTTTAAAATCTTCGTATAACCTTAACATAGCCATTATTAGGTTTTAAACGAAACTAAGAAATGTAGTCATATGTTCTACTGATATGGAGGTTGTAACTATATCACGTGTTACTTTTTAATAACAGTTACTTTTTTTAATAACCGAATTGTGCATTAAACGAAAAAGACCCAATTAAAATTATAAATATATATTTTTTGTTAATCGTCGAAACGTTTCGGCCTACGTCGTAGACCATTTTTCAGGCAAATAGTGCGGTGATTTGTTGCAAAAATAAAATTGTCATCTGAACTCATATAGATGTATACTCACGGTTCTGAAATACATCCAAGAAAGGATATTCAACCGCCCCAGTGCTATAAATGTCAGCAATAATATATTAAAATGTGTATCATGCAGCGACTCACATAACATTTCTGAATGTACGCGACTAGGTGAATAAAAAAAAAATGCTCGAATTGCGAGGGAGCGCACGTCGCTTCTTATAGAAATGACTCCATAGAAAAAAATAGAAGAAACATAATATATTTAGACATAGTGACTAAAAGGATGGAAGAAAAGAGATCTGATCAGATCAGTACTGACCAAAACATACCCAAACTAATGACTAACAGCATGACAGTTCGGCCTCGTGTAGAATACGCTTCTTTTCTACAAGGTACCAAAATGACAACCGAATTCTTCCCTGTCTTTACTTTTTTGAAGGGGGCCTCATCTTCAGAGTCCGGTAGAGGCGCATTCAAGCCCAGCATGATCACTGCCTGTCCTAATCTCCTGTCATAGAAGCACTACACACTGCACACTGTACACAATTTAATAGTCACTGCATAGCATTGCGATAGCTAATCAATTTCCTACTCTTATCAAAGCACAGGGCAGCGTTGTGTTGCGTCTGTTGAGGTCGTATCCAAGTGATATGAATGTACCCCAACAGCTTAAGGCCGATCTAAATAAGAGTAGTAATAGTGTTTGTTTGGATAGGTCTCTTTAAAAAGGCATTTCAACACTTGGAGAATAAAACAATAGAATACACTATTGCCATGGATACCACACGTATCTCTTTCCGATTAGTCCCGGAAGTTAACTTTTAACTTCTATCTATTATATAAAACTAATAATTCAATTTTATTGAGAAGGGAGCGTTACTCGCCACTTTTATTTAAAACTTGATTTTACACCTCATTAAATTTTCATACCGCGGGCTAAATATGAAAATCGTTTCTTAAGGAGTAAACTCCAAAAACTAAAACATCTAGTCTTGAGTTTCAATTCATTACATGTTAATGACTGTACTGTTTCCAAGTCATCTCTTGTGCTAGGAAATGATTTGGCTGAGACCACTCTCAATGTATTTTGGCACCATTAACAGTTAATTGAGGCTGGATGGCCACCAAGAGTGTTTCCAGGTCCCGCAGAGTCGATTCAATTAACACGATAAATAATTAATTGGATCGTTTCAAATGAAATGCCCATTTTCAAAGGAAAAAAATGAAATCAAAGAATTTTTATTCAAAACATAACCTATTTTTCTATACATTTTGCTCATTACATTTTCAATCCCAAAACTGAAAAAAATCAGAGTGTTGTGATGAAATAAAGTCTGAAAAGGCGTTTTAGATTTGAGAATCATCTTCAAAACTTTTATCATTAAGAAAGTTGTCCAAATTTCTGAACAGATGGTAACTCTGATGGTGATAATCTGTCGAATAAGATAGGCGTGATAGGACCTCGTAACCCAGATCGTTTAGTTTCTTCGTGAAACATGAGGCCTGTCTGTGTGGGACTATAGGTCTCTTCCGATTATCCAATGCAGGTTGGTTTTTCAACTTTTTTTCTGTTTCATTGGGTCAATATCCCTGTAGTACGATGTTTAATTTAATGGGTAGAAAGGAGAAATGAATTATTCCAATCACAGTAATTATTTTTGACGCAAATTAGGTTCTGGCATGTTTCTCGGTGTTGTGCGCTACATTTCCCTCAAATGCGGTGATAAAGTTTCTTGTAGCTTAGGCTAGGAGTTCAAGTTTGAATTATAAAAAAAATACGGGATAATAGTCATATAGAATTAGTTCTTTGTTCGCATACATAATAGATAATTAATAACAGCTCATTACAATTTGTAAACATAAACATAGTTAACAATAGAAATCTATTGAGTCCACTTTAAATTTAATAAATAAAAACGGTCATTTAATATTAAAACGATACAATATATAACCTGATATATATACCTTAATAACTCCGTTTTTATTTAGTTATCACAATCCTCCCACTTACGTCTCGGTCTACCCCTCGGACTTATACCTTTAAGCTCACCTATATATAAAAAGTGGATATCTCCAAGGAAGAGGGTGCAGATTTGAAAATGTTAAGATGTTTAAATATCTTGGCACCATTATTACAGAATACAACAGACTGGAACATGAAATAAAGGCGAGGATTGAAAACGGTAACAGATGCGATTGGTCCCTCAGAAACGTGTTCCAAAATAGAGCTGTACCCCGTAGTCTCAAAATAAGGGTATATAAGACGATACTTCGTCCTGTCGTTGCCTATGGTGGGGAGGCGTGGACTCTATCCAAACAGCATGAGAGATTATTGAATGCATGGGAGAGAAATATTCTTAGAAGAGTGTATGGCCGAACCAAGGAAGGAAATTGTTTCCGGATTAAAAGGAACCAAGAACTTAAAGACCTATATGGAGAACCTGACATAGTTTCTTGTATTAAAAAATCAAGATTGAGATGGTTGGGGCACGTTCATGGAATGGACAAACAATAGCTCCCAAAGCTGATTCTGGAGGGACGTCCAGACGGAGAAAGAGGAAGAGGAAGGCCTAGAATGCGATGGCTGGACGATGTGGAAGCAGAACTTAAGCTGCTGGGGGTAAGAACTTGGAGAAGAGCAGCGAGAGATCGGTCAAGGTGGAGGAGAATTGTTGAGGTGGCCAAGGTCCTTCATGGACCATAGGCCCATGTGATGATGATGATATATAAAAAAAGTTCTTACAAATAAATCATTATATCGACTTAATTTCCATTTAATAATAATCTGTTGAAGATGTTATCTTTATAATCTCTCAGATCTAGATAAAAAGACATTATCTTCATCGATAGAATCCTGTTCTCACATTCCTGACACCCGGATCCCAGAGAGCAGTTTCCTCGGAAAAAAATAAATTTGTAGGAAGTTAAGGAAAGTACGATCGAGGCGGTGGGAGATGGGAAAGGAATGTCCCCCCTCCAAGAAATTTCTCTTCTCGCAATTTCACTTTCACTAGCACGATATAGTTCAAGGAAATTATTTCATTTCCCCTTTGTTTCATATTGAAACTAGCGACCCACCCCAGCTTTGCTCGGGTAATAAGGCATATTATGCATAAATAATTTGTTTGTGTAATGTATTTTTTTATCACGAGTCACTAAGGACCACGTGAATATCAATGGTTAGCCTTCTTTGAGAGTCCCGATTTTCTCTCTTCCCATCTCAACTAATGTACTTTATTATATTAAAAAAAAAAACCTATACCACTACAACCCATGAAGGGTTTGGGGTTCAGTACATGGTAGAGACTGTACTGTTTCATGGACTACGGTTCTGCAAGAAGGTGACTTGTCCTAGGTCACGCTCAACCGTCAGATTCGCCCCCCCCCCCTTATTTTGGGTACCCTATTTTTATAAAATTTTATAGAGCCTGGGTGGGCCCCAGGAGGATCCTAGATCCTATATGATCCATCTCCCTCAACGCTCGATCTCCGCTGCAAACAGACTAAATATGAGTCACGGCCTGCAGCGGGACTTGAACCAGAATCTCCGACATTGCAACTCAGTGCTCTACCACTCAGCCACTCCGCTCCCTTTTATATAGAAATTATAAAAATAAAAACAAAACCAAATATTTCTTTATACAAGAATTTATTATCTTGCACGTTAGATAATTGCACGGGATTAGGGTAGCAGCATCTTCGGTGAAACCCATCGATATTCTAACCCATTTACACAAAATCTTCACAAATTATATACCTAAACCTTCCTGGTGAATCACTCTATCTATTGGTGAAAACCACATGAAAATCCGTGCAGTAGTTAATATGTTTACCGCACAACAACTCGAACAAACGCGGTCGAGGACTTGTTTTATAATATGTGTAGATAGATAATAACAATTTTTTTTAAATTTGAAACATTTATTACACATTTGAGTGAGAAATAGTTAACTGGATAATTCTAGTAATGGATTAAATAGGTTAGGGGTTGCAGTCACAGATAACACAAAATAAACTTTAATGTGTCAACGTTTCAGCCTAAGATGAAGGTCATCTTGAGGCCAACCAGTACTGGATGCCCTGGAGATGGCCTCATTTTAGGCCGAAACGTTGACAATTATAACGTATTAGAAAAATGCAACAACTATACAATATCTGTTAATATCATTTATAAAATAGATGGTAATAGATTTTTTCTGCAACCATTGAGTAATGCTATCCAATACTCAACTAAAACTGGTGTGGAAAGTCCCACATTCCCCCACTAGTGAGGGAAAGTAACAGCCACCTAGATCGAATTTGACAATCATCACTTTTTTATTTTAAATGTTAAAGGCTGTTATTATAATATTATTCATTTTATATTCCTAAAATGTTAAAATAAATAATTTTAAAACTATTTTATATTTAATTCAAGATAGATTTTATTTATTTCGAAGCGATATTATAGAAATATTTAATATAACTTTAAATTTATTAGAACCTTCACACATCAGAGATCTAGGATTAGCATTACCCACTAGCGCTAGTGTAGTTTTAACAAATTTAAAGTTTCACCTTTAATTTCTTAATGTTTAAATGGTTGGAGGGGTGATAAAGTGGCACTTTCCTCACTTGTCAAATAAATAACTTTTTTTTTTTTAATAATCATCTGTTTCGATAAATAAAAATCCAAACTAAATTGGTTCACTTAAGTTTGTAATGTTTAATGATCTTAAAAGTTTAGGAATCACAAAAGTTGTAATAAAGAACAAATACTTTTTAAAAACGTAATTTATTTTTTGAAATATACAACTGTATTACAATAATAAACAACAAAGGTATTTAGACACTCTACCCAATTGTAGTACTAGTATAAAGAACAGATATAAATTTATTACCCGTGAACGAGTCTGGTGGTTCAGTACATGATTGAGACTGTACTGTTTCATGGACAACAGTTCTGCAAGGAGGGAACTCATCAAGGTTTTCCCCCCTTATTATGGGTACCATATTATTTTAAATTTTATAGAGGCCGGGTGAGCCCCAGGAGGGTCCTGGGTCCTATATGATCCATCTCCCGCTGCAAACAGACTAAATAAAAGTAACTACCCGCAGCGGGATTTGAACCAGGATTTTCGGCTTGGCAACTCAGTGCTCTACCATCGAGCCACTCCGCTCCCTTGATTCGAGATAACTTCATTAAAACCTATTCGGATTCGGACAAAACAGCTAAAATCCAGTGTGAAGATAATTGTTAAAAATCCTACTTTAAAAATAGAATAGTTGAAAACGCTAGAACTGAAAAATAGTTAGAACCTGGACAAGTAAAAATATAGCATACTTCAGAAAAATAAAACATACAAATTGATTCACCTGAAATAATACAATACGAAAGAACAATTTCTAAACGAAATATTAAAGAACTGATTACTATAGAAAAATATAAGAATTGCAGTGTAAACAAAAATCGGATCCGCAAGGTCTAAATTCCTTTTATTCAAATTTATATTAAATAGAATATTCAAATATTATAAATCGATAATAATGATCAAACAATAAATCGATTAAACGATCAAGCCATCAAAATTTACCTTCTGATCCTAATTCGAACCACGAAATCTGTACATATTTTAAAACGAAGTCCTCGGCCGCGTGTGTTCGCGGTAATCTCAATAACTACTGCACGGATTTTCATACGGTTTTCAACAATAGATAGAGTGATTCACCAGAAAGATTTAGGTATATAATTTGTCGAGGTTTTGTGTAAATGAATTAGAATATCGATGGGTTTCACCGAAGACGCTGCTTGACTAATCCCGTGCAATTATCTAACGTGCAAGATAACAAATTCGTGTATAAAGAAATATTTGTTTTTTTTAAACAATTTCTATATAATATTGTAGGAAGCGGAGTGGTTCAGTGGTAGAGCACTGAGTTGCCATGCCGAAAATCCTGGTATAAATCCCGCTGCAGGCCATGACTTTTATTTAGTCTATTTGCTGCCGTTGATGGATCATATAGGATCTAGGACCCTCTTGGGGCCCACCCAGCCTTTGTAAAATATTATAAAAATAGGGTACCCAAAATAAGTGGGAAATCGGGCGGTTGAGCATGACCTAGGACAAGTCACCTCCTTGCAGAACCGTTGTCCATGGAATAGTACAGTCCCTACCATGTACTGAACCCCAGACCCGTTCACGGGTTGTAGTGGTACAGGTTTTTTTTATTTGTATGGATCATTTTCAACTAAAATACTTTAGTCACCTTAATGATTTCATGCACATTATAAGAATAATAGTTACCGATCAACGTTTAGGCAATTCAAGCATCGTCAGGATGATCTCCAAAATAAAACTTACATTAATTAAAATCAAATGTGCTAAATCTCAAATCAAAAGTTCATACTAATCAGAGAGAGAGAGTCGCCTAACTACAAGGCGTTCAACAGAAACTCTAATAAAGGATAAAATATCAGGTTTAAACTTATTAAATTAAAAACAAAAAAATAGTTAGGGGTGGAGTCAAATAAAAACACTAAATAAGTGGTTACTTATTTAATTATGTGCCGACGTTTCGACCCGCGTTGTGGGTCACCTTCAGGGCTAAGAAAGAAAAACAGACAAAAATAACAGAACTATAAAAATACATTGCAGACTAAGTATATGATAAATGAGAAAAAATATTTATGTAGAGAGGTAGAAATTTAGAACAAAAGTGAGGGATATATATGAATAAAATAATTACAGAGAAAATGTACAGAAAGTTATTTAAAAAAAGAAAAAGTATAAACATCAGAGGTGAGAAGTAAAATTATGGAAAAGGTAGTAGAATGTATATAAAAACTATAAAATGTAAGATAATAGTGGTACTCGGGAGTTTACATAAGTAAAATGAAAGAAGGTATAACCAAAATGATATTAAAGAGTAAACTTCCCCTCGCTTCTCTTAAAAACAAAAAATATTTATTCAATTTACAACAATATTATAACACAACAAGTAAATGTAAGGAAAAACTTAATAACATGGATGAAGGCAAGTATAGAAACCACACAATGGCAGCACTCGAGTAAGTCTTTTATTGGAGTCAATCTTCTTTTCAGGCGCTTCGGAGGATTATCAGGAATCGAAGAGGTTGCTAAATTTGAACCTAGTTGGTTTGAGTGGAAATGAAGTTTGTCATGAAAGGAATGATATTGGGTTCCGGACCAATCAACGTCATTATGGCTGACTTTATTCGAAACAAAGTAAGGAGCATTGAAGATTTTACGAAGGATTTTGGATTGTAAGGATTGAATACGAGAGGAATTCGATGGCTTAGTGGAGCACCAAAGCTCTACTCCGTAACTCCAGATGGGTCTAATGATTGTCATGTGTGTAATGATTGTAATTAATTGAGAGCTTATAGTCCAGGATCCATAGTCCTTTTTTGCACTTGATTACTATCAAGCTGAATCTTCGTGAATAGCTTCGTTTCGATGAGACGCCCAACAATCTCCTGTGCGAAAATTCTCGATGGTGGTAGCTAACAGAGGTAGCAAGGGTAAAATATGTTGATTTGATAATTCTCAAAAATTTATTACTGAGTTGTTTTTTTTCGTTAAATCTCAAGATAATTATCTAAATTATATGAAAAAATATTTGTCCTACAAAATGTATGGTTTGATCAAAGAGTCCCCTCCTTCCATTATAAATAAAAAAAACAAAAAATCAGCTGGTTAGTAATAATTTTTGATGAGCTCGTTATCGATACATGTTGGAAGGAGGGGACTCATCAAGGTTTTCCCCCCTTATTATGGGTACCATATTTTTATAAAATTTTATAGAGGCCGGGTGAGCCCCAGGAGGGTCCTAGATCCTATATGATCTCCCACCACAAACAGCCTAAATAGAAGTAACTGCCTGCAGCGGGATTTGTACCAGGATTTCCGGCTTGGCAACTCAGTGCTCTACCACTGAGCCCCATTATAAATAAAAAAACAAAAAATCAGCTGGTTAGTAATAATTTTTTATGAGCTCGTTATCGATACATGTTGGAAGGAGGGGACTCTTTGATCAAACCATACATTTTGTAGGACAAATATTTTTTCAAATAATTTAGTTATTAATAAATTTTTGAGAATCATCAAATCAACATTTTTTATCCTTGCTACCTCTTTTAGTTACCACAATCAAGAATTTTTGCACAGGAAATTGTTGGGCGTCTTATCGAAACGAAGCTATTCACGAAGATTCACCTTGATACTAATCAAGTGCAAAAATGGACCATTGATTCTGGACTATTAGACCGTTTGTCTAGTAAATGTTGAAATAGCCCGAAACGGCGAGCTCTTTCTTGTCGTTTCAGTCTAGTATGAGGATTCCAAGTTAATCTTTTGTCAAGGTGTAGTCCTAAGTATCGCATCTGCACTACAGGAATCAGTGGATATATTTTTTTTATTTTTTTTTTATTAAATATATCCATAACATCTAAGATTTCCAGACCTGTTGAGTACAACCCCAGCTCTCCCTAATTGCCGGAGCCACGAACTATCTCGGACAATTATCTCGGGTTCTACGCCCTCGCTTCCTCTCCTTCATGCTTCTTCTAATTGATGTTCCCTCTTTACTTCATATAATCAACTTGCTAATTCGGCCTTATCGCGTCCCTCATTTAAAAAGGGGAGATTTCCTTTTGTCTCGGAGGTGCGAGAAAGCTGTGAAAGCTAAGAAGGAAAAGCACCTTTCAATATTTCGTGAGAAATACTCTCGAATGTTATCTGGCTTAGTAAAAAGATTGCGGATAGTAGGGAGAAATCTAAAATTCCCAACAATTTTCCCTCTCATACTTTTAACTAAAAACTTTTTAAGCTACGTTTATCGACTTTTGTAGGGGATAAACTTAGGCGTTCGCGTCATCGACTATATGTATCACACTTCGTGATGACGCTCAGTGTCCTGCGGGTGAGTTATTATACTTGTTCCACTACAACCCCTGAGGAGTCGGTGGTTCAGTACATAATAGAGACTGTACTGTTTCTTGGACTACGGCTGTGCAGGGAGGAAATTTGTCCTAGATCACTCTAAATTGCCAGATTCGTCATCTTATTTTGGGTACCGACTTTCTAGAGGCTGGATTGGCCCCAGGAGGGTCCTAAATCCTATTGGATTCACTTCCGGCTGCTACCAGATTATATAAATGTCTGCTAGTGAGCGGGATTGGAACCTCGGCATGCCAACTCAGCGCTCTACCACTAAGCATCTCCGCTACCTAGCTCAGATTATGAGTTTCTTACACAATTCCTTTTAATCAACATAAGTTTATAAGTTGTTAACGTTTTCATTATTTATTGTTATTGTTATATTTAACGTTGTTTAGGAGTTCTAATGCATGTTAATAATAACTTAAAACATCAATTAGCTAAAATTATTATTTCAATCAAATTATTGATACGATATGTTTTGATTAATAAATAAACTACTTTATTATTATTGTTCGGAGTGCCAATATATTTGAAAACCGGACTTATGCTAATAACTTAAGTTTACAAATTTGAAATTTAAATAATTCAGACTAATTTCTTAGAGTTTTTGTTTTAATGGAACGTGGAATCCATTTTTGTACGTCTTGGGGTAAGCTTGCTGTCCCTAATTGATGAGTGTTTCAATGATTGATATGTGGTATGCTTTTTTTATTTTTTTTTTATTTGGGAGGTGTTAAAAAATTCTCAGGCTAAATAGGATAACATTAGAAAACTACGATTGTTGTATAAATACAGTATTTTTTAAAGTTTTGGAGTGATGTGCATGGCTCTGACTGATAACTGTTGAAGTGAGATATGAATTTATTTTGGAGTATGTCCAGATGATGCCTGAATTAGCGTAAAAAATTTGGTGGACGATGAAAAAAAATTAAAAATTGTATGCGGCTTTAGGAAAGTGCCGTTTGGGGTCTCAGGTTTTCCTCTTTTCTCAAGTTGTTTTCTTTTCTGGAAGCATTACATTTCACGGTCTGATTCAGAAGTTCTGAAACTGTTTTCGGGCTCGAGACCTACTTTTAAAAATGTTAACATCTTAATATTGAGAAATATGAATGGGGAAGAAAAAAAGTACGGTTGGAGATCTGAGAAATAACTCCTCAAATAGGGTTCAACTATTTATTTAATAGTCAACGTTTCGACACACATCGGAGGTCTTCTTCAGGACTAGATAGACATAAATGGAATAGAAACAAGATACAAATAAATTAAAATTATCCTTAAAAATTGTAAAGAATAAAAATGAAATATAGAAATCATGATCTTGGAGAAAAAAACAAAACCTACTTCTTATTTTCTGTACAAGATCAAGATCCTCCGCCAGGGGTTTCCCTCTATTAAGGCTACCCACTTTATGAAGGCTGGTTGAGCCTCAGGAGGGTCTCTTGATGCCTCCGGGTCCTTCCGTGGCTGTTATCAGATTAAATGACTTATTTGCTAAAGCCACATTTGTACCTTCGTCTCAGCAACTTCTTTATAATTTTTTTTCCATATATAACTTCAAAATTTCCATGCTTTAGATACAATTAGCACTGCATGTCTTACTTACAGCATCTCTTTCTTTAATCGTTGTTCAGGAATGAAGATTATCAACTTACCTGAAACAAAAAATATAACATTTTTATTTGAAAAGAAAAGATATGTCCAGAGCCGGGACTCGAACACGGGTCTTCCAGATCGCTTGTCTGGAACTCTACCAATTTTAGCTATCCTGGCCCTAATCAAGAACGCTTCTCGGTCGTGGTCATATCTTTTCTTTTCAAATAAAAATATTTAAAAATTAATGACAAATAAAATAAATTATAAAAAAATATACAGTTTGATTATTTTGTATAATTAGATAAATATGTTAATTGGAATGATAATATCGATTAAATATATTACTTTATTATTTTGATATAATTAAAATTTATTTTTAAATATTTTTGTTTTAAATAAAAAAGATTTGTCTTGGCCGGGATTCGAACCAGGGTCGTCTGCATCTCCGATGCAGTGCTCAACCTGAGCTACAGCTACAGGGGTTGTATCTAAGTCAGTAAAATCCGTTCTCTTCACCGGTCTTCACTGAACATTCTTCCCTGTTTATACATCCCAAAAATTGTGAGAACACTATGGGATCGGTGAAAGGAACGGATTTTTCTGACTTGGATAGAACCGCTGATAGCTCAGTGGCTTAGAGCACAGCAGCGGAGATGCAGGTCCGGGCTCGTATCCCAGCCAGGGCAAATCTTTTCTCTTCGAATCAAAAATATTCAAAAATAATCATTATCATAATAATAATTTATAAAAGTAAATTATAAACCGTCATTTATACACCTAGTGATTAAAGAATATCATTATTACCTCAGCAATTGGTTAATACCCGAACGAAAGCGAGCAATATTATTTTCCCTAAACAAATATTGACGGCAATAATAATAACTATAGTATACGAGCTGCGTACAAGATTTTAACTCCAGATGAAATGTCCATGGAAGAGTCCATAATTTAAAAAAATTAAAATTAAAACACTAACGTACATACAAAAATGACCTATGTAGATGCAGAACAAAAATTAGAAAAAACACGAAGGTAGATACCAAAACAACAGAACTTAATGATACACATTGACAGGTCCACCAACCTAATCATGACCTCTTCTATATTTTGGACTACAATATTTCAGCAAATTAAGTTGTCATCTCTGTTACTAGTTCTCTAGGGATTCTTTTATATTTTTTAGCCCAGTTTGTAACTGATAGGGTGAAATGACGTACTTTAGTTCTAATTAATTGAGCAAAAGCACATGTTTTGTGTATCAGCTGTGTATAAAATATTCTGTTATTTATGAATATAGGGGCTACGCGTTGAGTTTATTGTTTATAATTATACTAAATTTTAAAAATAACATATCGTATTCAAGTGTGTATAGTGGTAATTTACTACTAGTAGATAATGGTGAAGCGTTCACTCCTTTCTAATTCTTAACCTGAGTTTTCATATTATTCGTTATTTTAAGTATCTTTTTGATTTTTTGCTCTTCTCATTAGCAGGTATTATTTTATACAAGACGTACAGTAGATGATAAGAACAATGGCGGACAATGAGAACGCTCTTGCGGTACGCCTCAGCCGAAGCTAACCTCTTCTAATTAGCGAAGAGCAATTACCCGACGTTCCTTTCTTCGGCAGCCGCGGAGCGGATTGCGGATGAGGTTATTACTTCTCATTTTGCCAGATTTATTCCACTTCCTGCCGACTCCTCGGTCAAGAAGGCACTGGCTATATTACCACTTCCGCTGATAAAGGCTCCTTTTGCTGGCGCTGCAGCAGCCGAAGCTACCTCCCCAACATCTTACTAGCGGTATCTTCTTCGTATTTGGAGCATCCAAAGAGGTTATCCCTTTCTTGGTAATGATATCGATTTATGGTATTTGTGGTAGAGCGCTGAGTTGCCATGCCGAAGGTCCTGGGTTCATATCCCACTTTTATTTATACTGTGATCAGACGGGGATGGATCCTATGGTGTCAGGGACTCTCTTAGGGCTCAACCACCTATAATTGGGTAAAAAACCTGGTGGTAATAGCCTTCACATCCGTTTTTTTTTTAAATAGTACAGTCTCGATCATATACTAAATCCAAGACCCTTCTTGGATTGTAATGGTACATTTTTTAACACGTACCGGCTACTAATGACCACGCGAATATCATTGGTTAGGCTTCTTTGCGAGTCTTGGTTTTCTTTCTTCCCATCTCAGCTTCATGATTTTCGACTGCATTTCTTTTGTTTCTTCGGGCCACTATGTACCTCTCCTTTTTTCTCTTCTAAGTAGAATCCCGATAATTCGTATGGTCAAGGGACTGATGATTTGGTACGAATTATCGGGAATACCAATTATCGGGAGTACAAAATAAAAAAAATAAAAAAACCTACTAATGAAATCTGTTTAATCTATTTAATCTACCATTTAATCTATTAACTTAATTTAACCATTTAATCTATTGAACTCGGGCTTTTTCCCTTCAAATATTACCTCCAACTGGTACATTTGAATTCCTTGCTTGTACGAACCACTTTTTTAAGTTCTCTACAAGTCTGGGAAGTGATTTTCTCCTTGTTCTTCAGGATTGAAGTGATCGTGGAACCAGGGAAATGCTTGGATACGTCAATTAGCTTACAGCCACTGGTCACGGCGTTTATGATTTGTTGTTTCTCTTCAATAGAGAGGCTAACGTATTTTGGAGGTATGATTACGTGTCACAACGGTAACAAAAATGAGCCTGAATCGTAAATAAAAGTGTGATTGTAAGAAAAGCTTAGTAAAATTGTTAGAGCTTCCCCTCTCAACTCCACCCCCCCCATTTCCAATGAGAGAAAACAGTACGGATTACTTATGAGATTTCTTAGAAAACTTGTCTCTCTCACTCGCTCCCCCGTAAAAAACAATAGGATCTACCGTGCCTCTAAACAATACAAACATACCTGTGTATATAATAAATACAAATTGAGTGATTTCCTAGAAAGGATTTATTCTCATTCTGTTCCCTGGCATATCTGCTTCACTGTTATCTCCCTCCCTTTCGAAAACAGTACTAAGTAACGAGATTTCAAAGCTGGAAATACGAATTATATGAAGTTGTAAGTGACCTCGAGCATAAAAATAATACGAATTATCGAGGGGTCTGAAATGCATTGATTTTACACCATTTATCGGGATTTTCTCTGGGGACGGGCAAATTTGTACGAATTAACCGGAAATACGAATAATCGGGATACGAAATATCGGGATTCCACGTATTGGTGAAATTTTTCGTGTTTTCCTGAATGTGTCTCTATCTAGGCAGTCGGCATCTGAAATTTTAAGGTTCATTAATTCTTCTTCTCTTATTTGCTTCGTGTATCCTCCCACGCTTTTGTAGCTAAAAATTTTGTTAAAGATCTTTTTGTCCAATCTTTCCACCTTCATCCGTTTCATGTGGCCCATCGAACATTAGCCTTCTGATTCCTATCTCGGTTTCCAGGTCTTTGATTTCTCTGTAGATCTTCGCCTTTAACCTTCCTGTGTTTTCCTGGGCCCATAGATTTCCAATAAGATCCTCCTTTCTATTCTTAGCAGTATGATTCATGAGAAGCGAGGGGATGGTTGACACAACCACAGTTGACAAAAATACTAAATAAGTGGTTACTTATTTAATTATGTGCCGACGTTTCGACCCACTTTGTGGGTCATCTTCAGGGCTAAGAAAGAAAACAGACAAAATAACAGAACTATAAAAATACATTGCAGACTAAGTATGATAAATGAGAAAAAATATATATGTAGAGAGGTAGAAATTTAGAACAAAAGTGAGGGATATATATGAATAAAAAATTACAGAGAAAATGTACAGAACGGTGGTGATGCCAAAAAAATTTGTTTACAAAGATAAAAGAAGGAAGTAAACAGAAAGTTATTTAAAAAGAAAAAGTATAAACATCAGAGGTGAGAAGTAAAATTATGGAAAAGGTAGTAGAATATATATAAGAAACTATAAAATGTAAGATAATAGACTCCTGGGGAGTTTACATAAGTAAAATGAAAGAAGGTATAGCCAAAATTATATTAAAGAGTAAATAAAGGAAAAATAACAGTAGCAAGTCAAGATATAAATATAACAGTATAAAGTATAACAGTTTTGAAATGCATACATATAGTATGGAGTGGTATAAATGTATGACATAAATACTTCCATCCCATATATTTTTTTAATATACATAAAATATGCTTAAAAAATATTGATGTAAATAACATATAATTTCGCTTATTTTTCAATACTTCTAAATGAATATATATCCGCTTGTGTGAGTGATTACGAAAATCTTTAAACATTGCCATTGAATCTGAAAATCGTGCATGAAATTGGTATAACTCTATTTCATATTCGCTTTATCTAAAGGCTTCCATTTGATTTAAGTTAAAATTCTGGCAAACGGGCAAGTATTGATGTATTGAGAAAAGTTGGACAAAGAGTGACTTTTAAACCCAGTAACCTTTTAAGGTGGAAAATAGTTGATTGGCTAATTCTAATTATGGTATTAAAACCAAACTTATTGTGCCAACGTATCGGCCTAAGAGATAATTTATGTAAATATATTTTAGATTATTGCGAATCATTATTTTGTTTTGGTTCTTAAGTCTTTATAGGTTTCAAAAGTAGGTCACGTCCCAAAAACAGTTTAGGAACTCTAAATCAGAGAGTGAAATGAAATGAAACAAACAAAAAAATTGACTGATGATATTTAGCCTATTCAAACATATTGACTTTTTTTTTTTATAAATGTTTACCGGATATCATACGTCCATTCATCTTCTACCTAGAAGACGCGGAAGTCTCGTTAAAAAGGGATCGGCAAGACGGCGGGTTACCTGAGTAGTATTTTCACATCCTTCC
The DNA here is from genome assembly GCA_964056705.1 of Troilus luridus. Classification (NCBI taxonomy): domain Eukaryota; kingdom Metazoa; phylum Arthropoda; class Insecta; order Hemiptera; family Pentatomidae; genus Troilus; species Troilus luridus. The sequence goes on from OZ057412.1 coordinate 8,077,338, forward strand.
GCTAAAGAGACGAACAAAGGGGAGACGAGTCCTTCCTGCAAGAGTTTCCTGCAGGACCTAATTGCAGGACCCGGCAGGTGCGAAGGATGCGGGCCAGGTGCCGACCAGGTGAGCGACAGTTGCACGACAATGGCGGCAGATGCGGGTCCCCGGAGGATGAGGATGCAGTGGGCAGTGGTCTTGTGGTCTTCCGTGGCCAGCTGCCATCCACTTCTTGGAGGCGCAGGTGTTACCATGGAATGGGATTGAGTGGAGTATTGTAGTTACTTCAAATAAGGCAAAAATATACAGGGTGTCCCATTTCAAGTGGATCAAACGTTTTTAACTTTAAAAAAAAAAACCTGTACCACTACAGCCCATGAAGGGTCTGGGGTTCAGTACATGGTAGAGACTGTACTGTTTCATGGACAACGGTTCTGCAAGGAGGTGACTTGTCCTAGGTCACGCTCAACCGCCAGATTTTCCCCCCTTATTTTGGGTACCCTATTTTTATAATATTTTATAGAGGCTGGGTGGGCCCCAGGAGGGTCCTAGATCCTATATGATCCATCTCGCGGTGCAAACAGACTAACTTTTAACTTTTAAACAAAACAAAATTCAGAAAAACGATTCAGGTAAAAGTTGTGGTTATTCAGGCCTAATTTGATGAAATAAAAAACATTTTTTGGTTTATCACTTTTAATAACCAATATCGACCTTCAAACAATGTAGTTTCCTCTTGACCGCCATTTATTTTTATTTTTCTGAAATGTACAATACAATTATTACATATTAGTTTCTCTACTTGAGTTTATCCATGTCATTATGTATTATTGATAATATAAACTTGTTGAATTATTTCCTAATATTTAATACATACCAGGTTATATATGTTTAGCAACCTCTTCTACTCCCGATAATCCTCCGAGGCGTCTGAAAAGAAGATCGCTTCGTGACCTTATTTGTTCAATTTGTTATTCGAGTACTACCAGTGGGTAGTTTCTCTACTTGCCTTTATCTCAAGGTATTAAATATCACAAATTCTATTTACTTGTTGTATTATTATAATATAATTGTAAGTTTCAATAAATTTCAAAAACTTGATTCATGGTACAAGTACCTGTATATTTTTTGTTTGTGTTACTTACTACGTACTCAGCCTCTTCACTTACAATCGGCATATTAATCCAATCCATAATTTCATGGATGGAATCAGTATTGAGTTTATAAACTCACCGGGAACTTTAGTCGTAGTTCTCAGGAATGATGTCTGACTGCTAAAATACTACACCATATTTTTTGCGCAGAACCTAAACTCGGCTGAATCCTATTCCTTTCCGCTCTGGTTCATCCAGAGGTCTTTCTCTTGTTTTGTTAACATAATATTCTGATCCGGTGTTAGGTATATCCATGACACTAGTTATCACAATTATAACAATATATCAACTATGTGCAGAAATCAACATACTTAACAACTTCAAACCATAATTAAAAATTAAAAATTAGTTTCCATGAAAATGGGCTTCAAATTTCATGGGCATTAAGCTAACATGGAATAATATAAAATGCCAGAAAATGATTTTTTTAAGATTTTTTTTTTTTATTCAATGAAATTTACAAATGTATTATACTAATAAAACAAGTAAATAGAATGAATGGTAAATATTGGCACGAATAAAGGCAAGTAGAGAAATCAATCTACCCAGTCGTATTACTCAAATAAAAAGTTCAACTTAGAAGGTCACAAGGCCATCTTTTTTTCGGACGCCTTTAAGGATTATAAAATTTTAAACTATAAAATATATTAGTGTTGCCCTTATTTTTGAAATATCCTATCAACATAATAAACAATTCTTTCTATATTATTTCTCTTTTTTTTATATATTTAATTTATTGATATTTACAACTATAATGCTATTATAACAAGTAAATGTGCTAATATGTACAATATGACATGGAAACACTTGTGGAGAAACTACCCATCGTTAGCACTCCAATAAAGTTCAATAATATTTTTAGATTAGTTATCTCCTTAAATGGTTGGTCTCGAGGCCATCTTCTTTTCAGACGCCTCGGAGGGTTATCAGGAATAGTATGGGAAGCAAGTTGAGAGACTAGCGGATTCAAGTGTGTATGGAGCTTGTCGTGGAAGGATAGGTATCTAGTTTGGGCCAAATCAGTAACAAATGGGATATTAAGATCATGATGGATGAGTTTGTTTGTGACATAATAAGGAGCATTGAGGATTTTACCAAGGATTGGATACAAGATGAATTGGATGGTTTAGTAGAGCCCCAAAGCTCAACTCCGTATGTCCAAATAGGCCTGATAACTGTCATGTAAATTAGTCTTTTGTAATTAATTGGGAGCTTAGAGCGTTTGTCAAGTAACTGTTGAAGTAGCCTGAAACGGCGAGCTATTTCTTTTCGTTTCAGTCTAGTATGAGGATTCCAAGTTAAGGGTTTGTCAAGGTGTAGTCCAACGTACATTAATAAGTAATTAATGTATTCTAATTATTTCATTATTACATCATTATATCTATTTTACGATATAGACGAGGAAGTCGTTGGTTTATGACGGACTAACAGAACCAAAACAATTTTGTCTCACCTGCTCCAATACAGTTTGGAACTCAATTCGCCATATTTCTTCCCTGTCCTCGTTTAAACCCTTGCTTTTCCAACATATCACTTTCCAACATCTCAGTTGTAGATGATTGCTTTTGTTATTTAGGTTTTATTCTTATTTAAGTTTTATGTTTTTATTTACTGTTATTTATTCATTTTTTCTCTTTAGTTGCATCTTGTTTTGTCACGAAATTTCAGAAAAACATTACTTTTCTATTCTATTCCAATATCTATAAATATTATAAAACAAAGTCCTCGGCCGTGTTTGTTCGCGGTAACCTATTTCACGGATTTTAATGTGGTTTTCAGCAACAGATAGAGTGATTCACGAGGAAGGTGTAGGTATATAATTTTTCGAGATTGTGTAAATTGGTTGGAAGATCGATGGGTTTCACCGAATACGCTGCTTGCCTAATCCAGTTAAATTATCTAAAGTGCAAGATAATGAATTCGTATATAAAGAAATATTTGTTTTTGTTATTATTTTTATAATTCTATATAATAAAGTACATTAGCTGAGATGGGAAGAAAGAATATCAGGACTCCCAAAGAAGCCTAACCAATGATATTCACGTGGTCCTTAGTGACCGGTACGTGATAAAAAAAAAAAATACATTACACAGACATAGGGTGGGTCGCTAGTTATAAATAAAAATGAGAGATTAATTATTGTAAATAAAATAAATTTGAAGGTACAATAAAAATAAGTTATACAGACGCGAATCGACCCAGTGGTGTCTGGAGATCCTCTTAGGTTCACCCAGCCTAAAGTGGTTTTCAGTAATTAGAGAAAAACCTAGCAACTGACTATGATTTCGACCAAATCACCTTCGTGTACAACCGTTAGCACAGTTAACAGTTAGTTAACAGTACAAACTTTATCATGTACTAAACACTATTTCCTTTACGGATATATATATGTATGTGTAGTTTTTCAGTTTATTTTCGTTTAATCAATATGTATGATGCTATATCGGACACGTATCAAGAGTGCATTGTTCTGTTATTCTTACCATAACCGAGGAAAAATAGTCATCTACTTAATACAGTTTATAGTTATGGACATTAACATCACACAATAAACTGAACACAAGTTTACATTATACCAAGAGAAAGAAGAAAAATCCCTATTATATAAATTTTACATTGAAATTGATTATTTATTATTATAGGAAGTTAGTAATTAACAGTTCAAAGTAAATGGAAATAACACATTTAATTTTATATTTTAATGGAAATGGTTGACCGGATAATTCTAAAATTGATGTTAAATCTTAGCCCGAAATGTAGGCTTAATCAAACAAGTCATTTTGTCTAATCATTGACTGCACTATTTTACACCTCTCTCTTATTTAGTTTCAGATATAATTGATAAATCAGATGTAAAGGGTCACTTGTGGTGCATTGTTATATATTATATAATAGAATAGAAAAGTAACTTTATTCTGGGACAAAGTCCCTTTTGAATAACGGATATGAACAGGAATAAAAAACATAATATTTATCTGGCCAGAAGGCCAAATGTTACAAATCGTAAAGCGTGAAAACATGACAGAAAAAAATTTAAAAAGAAATATATAGACAAAAATAATAGTAAGTAAATAAACAGTACAGATCTTGACAGGATATTAAGCAATTACAGAGAATAGATAAATCCATAGCTTTTGTTAGATGCATGAGCTAGCATTCAATAATTTCTTTACATGATGTACAGCTTTTCAAAGAGCAGAATTAAAAGAACTAGATAAACACAATGAGTTATTAAATACATTGTATTCTAAGCAAATGACTAACCTGCTTAGAAAGCTTCCTTTTGGGAAGCTAAGAGATGTTGATACAGCAAGGATTTGAATAATGATAGAGAGGGAGTATGACGGATATTAGGAGGGATTGAGTTCCACACTGTGGTGGAGCGGGCGAGAAAGGAACCTTCGAATGTTTTAGTTCTGTGTGAACGTATATAGAGATCAGAAAGGCGGGATCTTGTTTTATGGTGTTGAACTGACGATTTGAATTGGAGGAGACTGTAGCTATATGAAGGGTGTTGAGAGTGAATGCATAGGTATAAGAACGAACAGAGGAAATATTGTCTTCGGAAGGGAGGGAAGAGCCACTTTAACTCATCATAGAGGTGGGAGACGCGCGATCGCTTCGGAGTACCAAGCACAAATATAGTAATATAGTGTAATATAGTAATATAAGAATAGTATAGTTGCAATAAGAAGATGTAAAATGGCGGTCAAGTTCCTGTGCTATATCAGGTACTCGTCAAAGATCCCTTTCCTAACTAAACGTGGATAGGCAAAATTCGAGACTCCTAATGTTGGATCGTACGATTAGCCATAGCAGCATAAAGTGACCTTAAACGAAACAAAATATCAGAAGCAATAAAGATTTCTGTAAAGACATACTTATATTGACTGCACGTTAACGCTTTTATATTTTAAATGTTTTTATTTGAAAAGAAAAGATATGTCCAGGACCGGGACTCGAACCCGGGTCATCCAGATCGCTAGTCTGGGACTCTACCAACTGAGGCATCCTAGCTGTATCAGGGTCGCTCCCCGGCCATGGTCACATCCTTTCTTTTCACTGATCCTAAGATCCCCCCCCCCCCCCCCCGATCTCGCATTTTGCGTATACGAGGAGAAGAATGTTCTTTGAAAATTATTTTAATTTGGATCTAGTTGACTTACGTCATTATAATTATTATAATTTCATTTAATTTGTTACTAATTTTTAATTTTTATTAAAACATGAGTAACAAATTAAATAAAATAAATTATAACTTTTATATTTTATATAATTAAATATATTTTATTTTATAGTTTGTTCGTTTTATTTCTAATCAAGTTTAGAATGTTAAAAACCTTTAGCTCCATTAAAGTGTTAGTTGTAACATCCTTAGAAAGGACGCTCTCAGTGACCAGAGGAGGAGACCACCCGCAGGCGGTGACAAAGGATCTAGTTTTTTCTTATATTTTTTATCCTTGGAAGGATAATGCAGTCGAAGGGTCATCAGGTCAAATCCTTGGCTTATCTGATCCTGATGCCTGCAGAAGGCGGCTGCGCCAGGACAGATGTCCTTAATATCACCCACCATCTGCCCCTCTGCTGCTCTAAGCTTTGGAATGTATACAGTATTGTAGTATATTATTTTCAATATATATTCAATCCACATTGCGGGTCTTCTTTAGGGCTAAATATTGAAGATATAGACAGATTAAAATGACACATAGTAAAGAATTTAAAAAAAAAATTATATATATATATATATATCATGTAATATGAGTGATAACAATAGTTATGGGGAACTATTTAGATAACTATAAAAACAGAGGTAATAAATAAATATAATAGATTATAAATAATAATACAAATTAATCTAATAAATAGTATTTGAAATAGAGATATGGTGGAATATATATAGTAAATACTACTATATGCATTTTTATTCTTTACTAAATATCATATTTACTCTGTCTGCATCATATATATCTAGCACTAAAGAAGACTGAAGATATTGTTCGAAACGTTGGTTTTAAAATAAATAGTTAAAAGCTAGTAAAATCTAGCTCTCATTAATTGTAATGAAATTACATCATGTAAAGAAATTATTGCATGCTAGCTCATGCATCTAACAGAAGTTATGGATTTATCTATTCTCTGTAATTGCTTAATATCCTGTCAAGATCTGTACTATTTATTTACTTACTATTATTTTTGTTTATATATTTCTTTTTAAATTGTTCTCTGTCATTTTTACACGCTTTATGATTTGTAACATTTAGACTTCTGGCCAGATAAATATTATGTTTTTTTCCCTGTTCATATCTTTTATTCTAAAGGGACTTAGTCCCAGAATAAAGTTACTTTTCTATTCTATTCTATAATCCTCCGAGCCGTGTGATTAGAAGATGGCCTCGTGACCTTCTAAGTTGAACTTGTTATTAGAGTACAAACACTGGGTAGTTTCTCTACTTGTCTTTATTCATGCTACTATGTACCATTCCTGCCATTTAGTTGTTGTATTGTTATAATTTAGTTGTAAATTTCAGTAAATGCATTTAAAAAAAAAGTTTTAAATGTATTCTCGATCTAGAAATAGATATGACTAGTATCATTATAAAATTTGTTGTCCATAATTCGAAACCTGCTGAGACATTCTATATGTTATTATCTGCCCTTGATCCGCTCTATGAGATCTGGAGATCTTTTTATCATCCTGTATAAAAAGTATTTATAAAGTGAGAAAAAACTGGTCGTTGAAGTGATCTTGGGCTCCTTGCTAAACCGTTAGTCTAGAAACAATACAAATTCTCCCAATTATTGAATCTTCATGGGTTCTGTTCTCAGCTCGTAGGGTACAGATTAGGCAAAATATCCAAACATTGTCAAACTATGATCGTATTGTTCCAAGCTATTGCATTTCAGACAGCAGCTTTTGATCAATTTTTAGTCATTCATTATTAAAATAGTGTAGTGCAAAGTGTTATTGTCATTTAGTGAATGCTAATGGACAAGAGAAGAGAAAGAGAGCAGAAATAATTTGAATGGCAAATTGTCAAGGAATAGAAAGTATTGTGGTGTTGGTGGTAAACAATGGAATGCCATTTCTACTATCTACTTTCTTACAACACTACAATTAAAAATTATAATGACAAATTATATCCTATAATTATTATAATCATAATTATATTCTTTATATGGCAATGAGTACCAATAATGGAATTATTTATTTTTAAATTGATATTTATACAGATAGCACTTTTAGCATTTTTTTTCATGTTTTACCATAACAATAGAACGACAACCCCAGCAAAATACTTCAGAAATTCAAAATTTAAGGGAAAATAACTCACTTTTAATAATAAATAAATCACCTTTTCTTCATAACAATAGTAAAAAGCAAATATTAAATTTAACGATCATTTTCAGAGGAATAAAAAAAAAAAAAGTAAAAATAATATAAATATAATATAATATAATTGTTAACGCTCATTAAACTTTTCATTACTTCCCCCCCCCTCTATATTTAACTTATCAAATTTAAATTAATTAGTTTCATTACTTTTTTTCTTTTGTCATATTTAATTCTTTAGTTAGTAATTAATTTGATTATAATGAACGAGAGAAAATATTGGAGAAAATGTACATAAAGCTTTATTTTGTAATTAGAAGTTAGTAGATTATATATATTTTATAGATAATGTGAAGCATCAAATTAATTCATATGTCGACAAAACAAGAGCGCCGTTGTCTTGGTAACGGCGGCGAGACGCTTACAGCTATTGTTGTTTTGGACTTTAATCAGTGAACACTTATTACGAGTTTCTTTTAGTGTAGACTTAGTGCAGTCTAACATTACTTATTACCAGTACTTTCATCAACATCTTTCTACACAGTGGGAGTAATGACGATCGCCGATCGTGTTGAGTACCTGACGTAACACTTCTCATCAGGTATTTCTAATTAATAATTATAATAAAGGCCTTGGTGAAGAGAAGACGTCGGAGACATATTTTTTGCTGTCACTTATGGACATTTAAGTCTATTATTGTTGTATTAAATTTAAATTAATAGTTAATTAATTTCTTCTTTAAATTATACATTTAAATTCTATTCAGTAAATATCAGGCTTGCGTAGTTATTGTTCATAATTAATAGTTTATTCCTTGTTATATATATTTCATTAACCATATGCTTTTTTTTTTTTTTTTTTTTGGTCCATAAATTCGTTAACATCGTAATTCATAATAACCGGCATTTATTGACACGGGGCCGGAGATTTACACCTGTTGGCTTTATTTCCTTTATGGTGTCGCTCTCCCCAACAATACAAATATAAATCCATATTATAATACAAATATAAATATTATATATATATATATATATATATATATATATATATATATATATATATAATATATATAAATAGAGTAAAAATAAATGAAGTTTAACCATGAGCTGAATATGTAACATTACCAGATGAGAACAAGAAGAAGCAATGCTTGATACCTTTGAGATGGACAAACCGTAACCAGAAATTTGTTTTTGTTCTCCGCTTAAGGAACTTAATTAAATCTAATAAACGTAATTTATATTACACAATATATATTTTAATTTTGTTTTTATGTTTATTAAATTATACAACATATGATACGATATGCTTTAGGTACATTTTCATTAGACGACTAGAAGTCGACATAGAGAATAATTGTAAGTAGCTTCAAATTATTTTTTTTTATACAAGGCGGAAAGCTCAATAGACGCCTGAGGCCAAAAATCTTCAGATAGTGTAGGACTCTAACCGACTAAAACCACCTTGTTGTGCAACAACTGAGCTAGCCCAACAAGTCGCTTCTCTTTTATGTGCAGAATCTCGGGTGCGGGATATTGCCCATAGGCTAATCTCCCAATTTAGTGGAATGTTCTTTCATTTGGAGTTTTAATGTATTCACTTTGCGTAATAGTCCAGGATCCATGGTCCATTTATGCACTTGATGGGTATCAAGCTGAATCTTCGTGAATAGCTTCGTTTCGATGATACCCCCAACAATTTCCTGTGCGGAAATTCTCGATTGTGGTAGCTAAGAGAGGTAGCAAGGATAAAATATGTCGATTTGATGCTTATCAAAAATTTATTACTAACTGGTTTTTTTCTTGTTAAATCTCTAGATAATTATCTAAATTATTTGAAAAAATATTTGTCGTACAAAATTTATGGTTTTATCAGAGTCCCCTCCTTCCAATATGTATCGATAACGAGGTCATAAAAAATGCTTACTGACCAGCTGATTTTTTTTTACCTCTTCTTTTAATAATAAGTAATACATTTTTGAGAGTCATCAAATCGACATATTTTATCCTTGCTACCTCTGCTAGCTACCACAATCGAGAATTTCCGCACAGGAAATTGTTGGGCGTCTCATCGAAACGAAGCTATTCACGAAGATTCAGCTTGATACTAATCAAGTGCAAAAATGGACCATGGATCCTGGAATATAATTCACATTAATAGCAAATCACTAGGCTTCACTCTTTTAAGCAGCCTTATTTGATGCGAAGCGTTCTCAACTGAGCTCTGCATTTCGGGGTTAACGTGGATTTTAATTCTTTCATTGTGACTATCCGCAAACCTTCCGATCTCTTCTCTGACAGAGTTTACTTTGAGGTCTCTAAGCAAATTGTAGTTTCTGACGTACCATGGAGCATCAATTATACTTCTGAGTGTTTTGGAATGTTTGGATTATTTGCATGTTGCTTTTCTTGGTACAACCCCAGAGCTGAATTCCATAAGTTCATGCCGGTTTTAGGACATGTTTGTATAACAGAAGCTTATTATCAACTGTAAGTTGTGAATTTCTTCCTAGCAGCCAGTGCATTTTCCTAAATTTTATATTCAGCTCTATTTTCTTTTTTTTCAAATACTCTTTCATATTATGTAGTCTCCTGGGTCCCATCCTATATACACGATATATACAGCTGACATCTCAATTCATCCGAGCACTGTCCTCACTAAGTAAGCTGATGTTTGACACGCATTTGTGATATCATTGAATAAGGATCCATTTGTTGCATCACAATCTCTTCAATACCATATCTCAAACCTTCAAGAATGGAGTCAAAATTGGAGAATTAAAATAAATCATAACAAATCCCATCAAATTACCTTCACCCTTTGTCGTAAACCTACGCATTCCTGCCCTACTATATCCTTTAATAATATTCCACTGAACCCTTTCGAACAGATACGTTACCTAGGACTCCATCTGGACAAACGTTTCACTTGGAATCCTCATACAAGACTGAAAAGACAAGAAACTGCTCGACGTTTTCGCCTACTTCAACATTTACTGGACAAACGCTCTACGCTCCTAATTAATTAAAAAAGACTCATTTACATGACAGTTATCAGACCCATTTGGAAATACAGAGTTGAGCTTTTGGGCTCTACTAAACCATCCAATTCATCTCGTATCCAATCCTTACAAACCAAAATCCTTCGTAAAATCCTCAATGCTCCTTATTATGCCACAAACAAACTCATCCATCATGATCTTAATATCCCATATGTCACTGATTTGGCCCAAAATAGATACCTACCCTCTATGACAAGCTCCATACGCACTTGAATCCTCTAGTCTCTCAATTTGCTTCCCATACCAGTCCTGATAACCCTCCGAGGCGTTTGAAAAGAAGGTGGCCTCGAGACCATCTATTATAGAACTTTATTGGAGTGCTACCAATGGGTAGTTTCTCCACAAGTGTTTTTCATGTCATATTGTACATATTAGCAGATTTACTTGTTGTAATATTATTATAATTGTAAATATCAATAAATTAAATATATATAATTCCAAGATTATTCCATTGCAAGATATTTGACTGTATTTGAATACGGTTCCTCCAGTATATTAATATAAATCTTTCGCTTATCTATATTTTTATTTGTGAAATTTATATGAACTGATTTGTTTTCATTTAGTTTCATTCTCAAATGTTTGTTCCAGTCACATACCTCCGTGATTGCGTGTTGGAGTTCCCTAATATTTTCTTCTATATCATCACCTACTGCTAATATAACAGCATCATAAGGAAATGCTACCACAGTTGATTCTCTTCTGTTTGGTAGATACGTTGTATATAATAAATATAGGATTTTAAACTTAAAACTAATCACAAGAATAAGGAAGATGCGAGTCAAGCCTACAGTGTATGTCTTTGTTGATTTCAAAAAGGCCTATGACTCAATCCACAGACCCACACTATTTAAAATTCTTGAAGAAAAAGTATTAGATCGGAAAAGACAGAAAATAATTCAACAGACATTAACAAATACAAAATCAAAAGTGAAATTTATGAGAAAACTTTCCAAACCATTTGAGATAAAAACTGGGGTTAGACAAGGTGATGGGTTATCACCTTTATTGTTCAGTGTAGTATGTACTAGATGGGAGAAGTAGTATGGAAGAATGGGAGAAGAAACTTGAAGAAGAAAATTGCTGTAAACCAATTTCATTAGGAAACAAGAAAAATAACCTACAAATCCCCTGTTTAGCATTTGCAGATGATCTCACAATAATGGCAGATTCTAGTGAGATGGCTATAAAACAGATAGAAACTCTAAAAGAATGCGCAAAGAAAGTTGGCTTACAGATATCATTTAAAAGACAGTGTTTACAACAACAAATTTAAAAATTTTCAAATTACAAACCAAATATGGAGAAAATAATAGGGTACCATACTTTAAATATTTAGGAGAAATTATCTCTGAAAAATATGCACAACAAGAAAGAATACAAAAAGCTCGTAAAGGTTTAGGAGTAGTGCAAAACCTCTATAATAAAAAATATTTATCCTTAAATGCCAAAATCAGACATTACAACACAGTTATTAAACCAACAATGTTATATGTCAGCGAAACCTTGGCATTAAACAGGAAAACTGATATAGAAAATCTGAAGAAAGAAGAAAGAAAAATAATTAGGAAAATTATGGGTCCAAGATGGATCGAAAATATGTGGAAGAAAATGGTCCGGGTAGAGGTCAATAAATGTCTCTGAATATCAAGAAATATTTATTCAGAAGCCAACGTTTCGACCTACTTTTTAGGTCTTCTTCAGGGCTGAATATGCAAAATACAGACAATTGAAAATTAAAAAATTGTAAAATTAAATTAGTATTATTTTTTATTTATTTCTGTTTTATTATTATTTTAATCTCTATTATATATTTCACTACCTTCCTCTCACTTGGTTATTAATACTATACACCCATTCATTTTAATCTTTATTATGTATTTTCCATACTTAGAAAAAAATTTTAATTTTACAATTTGTACAATTTTTTAATTTTCAATTGTCTGTATTTTCCATATTCAGTCCTGAAGAAGACCTACAAAATAGGTCGAAACGTTGGCTACTGAATAAATATTTCTAGATATTCAGATAAATTTATTGACCTCTACCCGGACCATCTTCTTCCACATATTTCATCATGGTCAACTATGTTCATTAAAAAAGAAAATGGATATAGATTGCAGAAAACATGTAAAATTGAAGAATATTCTAATATAGAGACAGACATGAGGAAAATACGCTTCAAATTCCATGGCCACATAATGAGGCTTCCCGAACACAGGCTAACAAAAAGAACAGTAGAATGTAGGAAAGAAATTCGTTGACTGGTAAGTACTAACGTAGGATGGAAATAGTTGGGGGTGCAGTCAAAAATTACACAAGAAATAAGTAGAAACCTATTATATATTATGTGTGCCGACGTTTCGACCTACTGTGTAGGTCATCTTCAGGGCCAATAGGAGTGGCTACTCGGTGCAGAAGGTAACTGCCAGCCCTGACATGACCTACATAGTAGGTCGAAACGTCGGCACACATAATATATAATAGGTTTCTACTTATTTCTTGTGTAATTTTTGACTGCACCCCAACTATTTCCACCCTACATAAGGATAAAACATAACAGTAAAATATGTAGACTCGCTGGTTAATGGAGGAGAATGGATCCGAAATGTTAAAACAGACCTGAAATTAGTCAAAATCAACAAAGAAGAAATAGACCCAAGAAATAATTTTAGAATAAAAATTGAAAAATGGGAGGTTAAACCAGAGACAAAATCCCCGAGAACTGGAACAAAATGGAGCGAAGAGAGAAAAATTAAATTCTCACAGAGAATGAAAAACTGGAGTGCAAATAAAAAGAACCAGAAGAACGGAAAATGAACCATCTTTACTTAGCATCTTCCACTCCTGCAGCTTTACAACTAATAATAATAATAAATATAGGATAGGGCCTAGCATGCTGCCTTGTGGAACACCTGCGATTATCTTCAAATTATGGCATTAAAAGCTGTCAATAATTACAAACATAAAGAATTTTACAGTTGAGTTATCACGATTACCGTATAACCTTAGGTTGGAAGGCACTTAAAATGGGAGTACCAAACCTGAACGATGTCAGGTGCTCGTTAATGATCCTTATCCTAATTACACCTAGTAATAAAATTTAAAATTTAGGACTCCCATTGTAGCATCGTCTGATTACCCATAGCAGGATAGAGTGGAGTTAGACGAATAATTAAACGATTACTGTATCAATGTATATTTTTCATAATTTTATAATTCAGGTTTCCTTTTTCTTTTTTTCTTTTTTAATTCATAAATGCTCAAGGTAGTATCCTTGGCTGGATTGTAATGGATTGTATACAGTTTATACAGCTGACATCCCAACTCATCCTAATACTATCCTTACCACGTATGTTGATGATACATGTGTATTATCAGTCAACACCAATCCAGTTATTGCATCCCGTACTCTTCAATCCCATATCACTGATCATGAAGAATGGTGTCACAACTGGAGAATAAAAATAAATTCTCAAAAATCGCATCAAATCACTTTTACCTTACGTAAACCAATGACTTCCTGCCCTTCAGTATCCTTTAATAATATCCCACTTGTGCCTGTAGAACAGATCCGATACTTAGGGTTGCATCTCGACAAACGATTAACCTGGAATCCTCATACAAGACTGAAAAGACAAGAAACCGCTCGACGTTTCAGGCTACTTCAACACTTACTAGACAAACGCTCTAAGCTCCCAATTAATTACAAAAGACTCATCTACATGACCATCATACGACCTATTTGGACTTACGGAGTAGAGCTTTGGGGCTCCACTAAGCCATCGAATTCCTCTCGTATCCAATCCCTACAATCCAAAATCCTTCGTAAAATCCTCAACGCTCCTTATTTTGTTAAGAATAAAGTCATCCTTAACGACCTTAATGTCCCACTTGTTGCTGATCTGACCCGAACCCGGTATCTATCCTTTCATAACAAACTTCATTTGCACTCAAACCCTCTAGTTTCAAACCTAGCTTCCTCTTCAATTCCCGATAATCCTCCGAGTCGTCTGAGAAGAAGATGGCCACGTGACCTTCTTAGTTGAACATGCAATTTGAGTACTACCAGTGGGTAGTTTCTCTACTTGTCATTATATCATGTCATTATGTATCGCTCAGCCAATTTACTTGTTATATTACTGTAATATAGTTGTAAATATCAATAAATAAATAATTAAAAAAAATAAAAAAAATATTCATAAATGAATAAAAGCTCTATTAAAGAGGAATAAAATGATTAAATATTCACTCGGAAGTGAGAGCCAGCCAGGAGGTAGCACGTGGGCTACCAAATTGTTGACACGTATTTCCGTTTTCCTCTCAGCCGGCGATTCAGCCGGACTGTTGACTCATAACACAATTTCTATTGACACCAATTCGGACGTAGCAGTATTATATTACCAATATATGTGTTAATTTTAAGAGAAAAAAAAATACTTGTGTGTTAACGCCACCGCAGTTATTTCCCCCTACTTGTTCGCATGCGCAAGCGGTTACATTTTGTAATCGTTATATTTCTAAAACATTTATCTTGCATGTTTATAAATCTATTTATTGTGGTTAGAATTTTAATTTTTTTAAATAATCATCAACAATTACAAATAAAAATAATTTATTTACAAATGGAATATATCGATGAACAATTAAAATAATGAATATAGATATAAAGAATGGAATATATCACGAACAATCAAAATAATGGTAAATCAAAATAATTTATTAAAAAAGAAAGTGGTTAATGGGATTTCGGTGGAAAATTGGTAAAATATTTCGCTCCTGGAAAAATAAAGTTGTTTCTTCTTCTCTTTTAATCAAAACCCAAAGACTCATTTTCCTAGCACAAAAATTAGCGAAAAAATAACAACAAATCTAAAAATAATTAAATAAATAAATAAAATAATAACAACAATGAGTCTAGAACAAATCAGCAACAAACAAAACTCAGCAAACAAGAACGAACATATAAGAAATTAGGTTAGAAATATAACGGTTACAAAATGTAACCGCTTGCGCATACAAACAAGTAGGGAAAAATAACTGCGGTGGCGATATCACACAAGTGCCAAAAAAAATATTAATTGGAGAAAAAAAGCTCTCAACGAAAAACTTCAGAAAACGCATGATGTGTTATATATTATTTTTTAGTTACAGATTATTTTTTACATATGTGTTATATATGCTAATAAATAAAATACTCATAACAAAACATGTGTATATTTATAAATAACCTCAAAACAATACAATTTCAATTAAATTGGTGGATAAAAATCAGCAATGCTTTCTAAAATCTTAGCAAACAAACATTCTTTCTCTAACCTTCTCCTCCATACGCACAAATATGAATCCAACATATTTCTAATCGTTCGACATTCTTTTTTGCTTTTTTGTTTGACTGAAGCCCAAAGTGATTCCACCTCCTGGGTATGAGCACCTGTGTTCAAGTCAACGAAATTTTTTGAATTGTTAACAACGTAATGTTTCTTGCATTAATACCTCATACCTTCAATTTGCTTTATTCTCTTATAAGCCTTCCAGCAATCAGAATATATTGTTGTCCCAGGTATTACTGCAGCTTTCATGCAAGAAGTCAGCATTTCAGCTGTTTAACATGGGACAGAATATAGCAACCTATATTTAAAGGAAACACTCCCTAATATTTAAAAATAATAAAATCAATAACTAATAACATATAATAAATTATAATAATATATAATGACGTAAGTCAACAAGATCCAAATCAAATAAATGTTCAAAGAACATTCTTCCCATCGTATACAAGGCGATTTGCGAGAACGCGGGGACACGGGATCAGTGAAAAGAAAGGATATGGCCATGACCGGGAAGCGAGGCTGATACAGCCAGGACAGCTCAATTGGTAGAGTTCCATACTAGCGATCTGGGCGACCCGGGTTCGAGTCCCGGTCCTGGACATATCTTTTCTTTTCAAATAAAAGTCAATAAAGCCAATAACTAATAAAATATAAGAATCACTCCCTAGTTTCCCTGCATACACCTCCGAAGAACCATTGCTGCGCGTATATCCTCCCCAAATTATATTTCCTTTTGGAGAAGCAGGACTCATCGATTTCAACACTAAGACCTTCTCCTCCAATCATTCTCAAAAATATTTAGTCATTTCATATATGTAATCATGATTACCGAATTATTAATCTGCGTGGTTTTTCCGAAACAGACCCGAAAAGCCTTATGTCGCTATAAATACAGGAATACAAAAATACCTGCCGATATTTCAACCCTTCAGGTAACATCAGGGCCTAGAGAGTAATGATAGAAATTTTTAAAAATAAGTAGTTATGAATAGAAATGGAGACGAACACTAGCCTTATAACATATAACTCTATTCAGGCATTGAGGACTTGTAGGGAATTGAGGACTTGTAGGGCATTGAGGACTTGTAGGGCATTGAGGACTTGTAGGGCATTGAGGACTTGTAGGGCATTGAGGACTTGTAGGGCATTGAGGGGTTGTAGGCCATGGAGGACTTGTAGGGCATTGAGGGGCTGTAGGCCATGGAGGACTTGTAGGGCATTGAGGACTTGTAGGGCATTGAGGACTTGTAGGGCATTGAGGACTTGAGAGCATTGAGGACTTGCAGGGCATTGCGGACTTGTAGGGCATTGAGGACTTGTAGGCCATTGAGGGCTTGTAGGCCATGGAGGACTTGTAGGGCATTGAGGACTTGTAGGGCATTGAGGACTTGTAGGGCATTGAGGACTTGAGAGCATTGAGGACTTGCAGGGCATTGCGGACTTGTAGGGCATTGAGGACTTGTAGGCCATTGAGGGCTTGTAGGCTATGGAGGACTTGTAGGGCATTGAGGACTTGTAGGGCATTGAGGACTTGGAAACGACAATAAGGAAAATGAGATTAAAATGTTTCGACTTCTGGACAAATGTCCAATTAGTAGCTTATTAGGCCCGAACCCGATAACCATCTTTTCATGACAAATTTTATTCCCATCCAAACCCACTGGTTTCAAATCTAGCTACTTCTTTAATTCCTGATAGTCCTCCGAGGCGTCTGAAAAGGAGATGGTTTTTACTTTTTACTTTATAGGTATTCCGACAAGGGTTGCCTCAACTGGTCAGAGCAGAATTCCATGACTCACGATCCATCCAATCATCCTCCTGGACTCCCTCCATCCAAATGCCTCTGGGCCGTCCGCCTCGTCTCCTGCCAGGTGTAACCCAATCCAAAACTCGGTTTAAAACGCCATTCTCTTCACATGACCGTAAGATCTTGGGCGGCGTGCACCTATCCTTTCATTTGCAGAAATACTCACATCCATCCTCTGTCGAATTTCTTGATTTCTAACTTTATCCAGCCATTGACACGGAGACGCCTCCTCCAGAAATCTCAACCGCCTGCAGCTTTGAGTACAGATGGGGGCTCATCGTCCAGGTTTCCGAGGAATATGTCAGGATGGTTTCCTTTATGGCTGTGAAAATACGGCGTTTATTTTCTTTAGATATTTCTGTATTCCAGAGGAGTGCATCGGCATTCTGGTACCCTTTCGAGGTTGGTCCACCTTTCTTCTGACGTCATGCCCGGACCACCCGGCAGCATCTAAAAAAGAACCCAGGTACTTGAATACATTTACTTTTTTACAGGCCTGCCTGTCAACCAGGCTAGTATCAGTATCTCCGATTCCCATATACTCGGTGTTTTCGAAGTTAATTTTTAAGCCCACCGTTTCATAGCCCATCTTTAGGGCATACACCATCATTTCAAGGTAGACCTTCCGCCTCGCAAACACGACCTGGTCATCAGCGAAGAATAAGGGTAGTAGCTGTTCGTCATCAATGAACGGCCTCACATCCTGTACCATGTTTTCACAGCCTCGTAAAGGTATATCTTGAAAAGAGTGGGTGACATGCTACAACCTTCACCAATCCCTAAGTTCCATGAAAAGGGTCCGAAAGGTTGTTCCCGCATCTTGTCTGATAAATGTCGTCAATGTAAAGGTGCCTCACAGCCTTTATCAGAGCCCCATTAATGCCTGCTTTTTTAAGTGCCACCCACAGCCTCTCTCTAGGCACATTGTCATATGCTTGTTCCAGGTCTATAAAGGCCATATGTAGTTCCGGCTTCCTTTCCTGAGACTTCTCAATGAGTTGACGTACAACAAATATGTTGTCCTTGCATGACTATCCCCCGTAAAACCTTCTTGTTCCTGAGGGGTAGAGTACGCTTATAAAAGTTATAATATAGTTGTAAATTTCAATGAATAAATTAATATTTTTTAATAATTCGAGGGAATGAAAGCAGGTTGAACAAAAGTTTTAATTTGTTTTGGGTTTAGTACATTGTAGAGACAACGGTTGTGCAGAGAGGTGATTTGTCAGAGATCTCGCTCCAACGCTACGGTTTTCTCCTAGGGTGCCACTTTATAGAAGTTGGTTATGAGATTAAATAATTTATTTGCCCCAACCGGATTTAAATCCAAGACCCAACTTTTTTTTCCTCACTTAGCTACTCTGCTCCCAGTTTTATAACATGTTATAATAATTCATTTTGCAATTTTATGTAATAAGTATCAACCACTAATACAAATTTAGGCCATACCCTTAATTGTGAAAAAAACCTGACTGGTGAGCGTGATCTAGTACAAACAAACCGTTGCACTATTATCAGAAGAGTCTCTGCCAAGTACTGAATCAATACACTAGAATAACCTCTTGTACTGTATGTAACTGTAGTGGTACAGTTTTTTTTTTAATGTAAGAGTGATATCTTTCAGAATTTTTTTTTATAATTTAATTTATTGATATTTACAACTATAATATAATTATAACTAGTAAATCTGCTGATATGTACATTATGACATGTAAAACACATGTGGAGTAACTACCCATCGGCAGCACTCCAATAAAGTTCTATAGTAGATGGTCTCGAGGCCATCTTCTTTTCAGATGCCTCGGAGGGTTCAGAAAATGTAAATTGTATATTTCAATAATTGCAAGCACCCTAATTAAAATAATGGGAATGAGCCTAATTTTTAAGTTAAATCCCGAACTAGGAAGTTGGTGAGGCTAAGAGCATTTGGTATTCAACGCTCGTTTTTAACCATTTTAATGTTTCCAAAAACATCGAGTAATGCAGAAACTGTTCCAAAAACTAATTAAAACCAACAAAAAAACCCTATTGCTATTCCTTCCATATAATGTTCCTTTTAAATCGTTGCTGCCGTAACATGAATTCAAATCCTGCCAACTTCAAAGCGACCGATCGGCTGAGATGGCAGTTTGTATTCAGGTCGGAGGATGTCTGCATGGGTGGAGGTCTTGGGTCTCGAGAGTCTGGGACAGGGAAGGCGCTGTCTCTTCAAAGGATTTCAGGATTTGAAGTATACTTCTTAGCAAACTTCATAAAGGAGGAAGAAAAAGGTTTACTAAACCATAAACCGAGGTAATATTAGTAAATATTTAAGAAATTACAGATTTGCAAATTTATTTCACAATAAAAAATTTGTTATGACAATTTATTATGCTTAATTATTAGAATAATTTTTTATGTTTCTAATAAATATATCATGTGTGGTAGGAAGGCGTTCAAGGATAAATATTAAAAGAAAATATCGTATATTTACACCCTATCGGTGTATGTTCTCAATAAATATCTAGAGAATATAATACTATAGTGATTATTATATTGACAGTATTATATTCTGAATGATATTAATATATTATATATACATCCCCGGTGAATAAGTGGTTAAGTCTAATTTTCTCCAAAATGAGTTTCTTGTACTCTGAGAAGCTTAATCATGTTTTTTTCGTAGTAAGGCATTGGCTTGAAAAGGAGTTATTGTTTATATTACAACTCCATTTCAAGCCAAAAACTACGAAAACAACACGATAATTATTCCCGCAATACAAAAAACTCACGCTATTCACCGGGGCTATAAATATTATAACGATTTCCCCCGTTAAGGTGAATTTTAAGGTCCATTTTATCCAAGTTGCCTTAATATTATTTGCGGGAAAAGGGAAAAAGACCAATTTGAGTGATCAACCTTTTGATGATTTTTAACATTTTGATCATTTTAGAATCGGTAGTGGTATATATTGCTATGTGATATTTTTATAATTGTACTAGATGGCCCGGTGAACTTCGTATCACCAACATATATTTGTGAAAAATATGGTCAAAACATAATACAAAATTTTTATCTAGATTAAATGCAACACAGTTATACACTTTATAAATTTAAAGCTTTCTGACCCTTCGTCGTAAACCTACGAATTCCTGTCCTACTGTATCGTTTAATAATATACCACTGAACCCTGTCGAACAGATACGTTACCTAGGACTCCATCTGGATAAACGTCTCACTTGGAATCATCATACAAGACTGAAAAGACAAGAAACTGCTCGACGTTTTCGCCTACTTCAACACTTACTGGACAAACGCTCTAAGCTACCAATTAATTACAAAAGACTTATTTACATGACAGTCATCAGACCTATTTGGGCATACGGAGTTGAGCTTTGGGGCTCTACTAAACCATCCAATTCATCTCGTATCCAATCATTGCAATCCAAAATCCTTCGTAAAATCCTCAATGCTCCTTATTATGTCACAAACAAACTCATCCATCATGATCTTAATATCCCATATGTTACTGATTTGGCCCAAACTAGATACCTATCCTTCCATAACAAGCTCCATACGCACTTGAATCCGCTAGTCTCTCAGCTTGCTTCCCATACTATTCCTGATAACCCTCCGAGGCGTCTGAAAAGAAGATGGCCTCGAGATCATCTACTATAGAACTTTATTGGAGTGCTATCGATGGGTAGTTTCTCCACAAGTGTTTTCATGTCATATTCTACATTTTTGCACATTTACTTGATATAATACCATTATAGTTGTAAATATCATTGAATTAAATAAAATAAAAAAAAAAAAAAAAAAAAAGCTTTCTGATGTACCATATTTTTTGTCTTTTTTTGCGGTGTGTACATGTATAAAGATGATGGTTTGCCGACTCGGGAACACGTTAAAGATCCGGCACATCACTAGTTACAGAGATGGGAGCATCGCTGGGAGAAGTGTATAGAGTGGGAACGATTGGTGTAATTCTGTTATCAATCCTGATATTGCGGTACCTGGAGGGCCTCACCCAGGCTCTATAAAGTTGATACCCTAAATTGTTAAATAGTCTGGAGAATGAGCGTGATCTTGGACTTACAGTCCCTACCATGTTCTGAACCCAATATCTTTATAAGTTGTAGTATAGGTTTTTTTAATAAATACCTATATTTTATAAAAAGGCATTTATGGTATGTTAATATAAATGAAAAACTAATTCTACGATTTTAAATAATATTTATTTTCTACTGAATAGTTCTCTCTTTCCTTACACGTAAAGAAAAGTTTTGTTATTTAGCCTATCAGCAGTGAAACGGAATTTGGGAAACGTTAATATGTTTTTAAAAAAATTGGAAACGATTCTGTTATCAACACTGAATTGACATTGTGGTTCAAAGATACCCTCCAGAGGCTCTTCTTTAGAAGGTTGATACCCTAAATAATTAAAAAGTCTGGAGATGGAGTGATCATGGCTTCCCTGGACAATCGCTTGTCACCGTTCACATGTAATACATTTTTTTTAATGTATATATTTTTAAAAAAAGGCGTTTATAGTTTGTAAATATAAATGAAAACGTATTATTGGGCTTTAAATAATATTGATTTTCTATATGATTATTATAATTCTTCTATTGATTTTCTATAATTCTTTCTTCCATTCCTTGCACGAAAATAACGGAATGTGTGAATTGGCACTTTGATGTCTAGACACTTTCCTGGGGCTCAACCAGGCTCTATAATTTTGATACCCTAAATTGTTAAAATATCTGGTGAATAAGCATGATCTTGGACTCGCTAGTCAATCACAGTCTCTACCATGTACTGAAACCAATACCTTTCATATGTTGTAGGACATAATTTTTTATCTAAATATAATTTTTAAAAGACGTTTATGGAACGTTAATATAAATGAAAACGTATTCTTCGACTTAAACTAATATTGATTTTCTTTAGTATCCTATCTTCCACTCCTTGGCTCGTATAGAACCAAACGTGTTGTTATTTCGGCTATCAGCAGAGAAACGGAATTCGGGAAACGTAAACACGCTATTTATAGAAACGACCATTCGCCTTCTGTTCCTACAAGAGTCGTTTTAACAATCCTATTCCTGGATCCAGGATGTACTCCTAACCACCCGGCTCACGATGTAGCTCGTAGGAAAGTGAAAGCACTTGGTAAGTGGACGGGGTTCAATAAGTATCGGGTTCTAGTCTCGGAGGGATATATAAGGATCTTCCTTCTTAACTCTGTCCCATTCCCAACTATTTCGGTCCCTTTAAAGAGATTTTACGGTGTCGTAAATACTTCAGAACTAATGCAACTATCTCAGTATCAGTGCACTTCTCTTCAAAGCTGTCGTTAAATAAAACTATATTTAAATATCTATGAGGCCGTAGGAGTGACATGGGATAAACTTGTCTTGTAACATGTCTAACATACTACAAACTGTCTTAGAAGAAAAAATAAAACATCGTATAATTCAAAGTTTTAGGCTGAAAAGACGTTTATGTCCAGTCCGAAGAAGTTTTTTTGATGTAGACTTGAATCATAAATAAATATGATATAATGTAATATGGAAATATATATTATTTTTAATATTAAAGATATAATAATATATAGGTAATACAATTCTGTATCAACAAAACATATTATATAAGTAGAGAATAGTTGACTGGATAATACTTTTTTTTAAAAAGTATTTATTGAAATTTACAACTGTGTACAGAATACATCAGGTAAATATAACGAAAGATAAATCATATCCAAAGACAAAGGCAAGTAGACAAACTACCCAGTGGTAGTACTCAAATAAAATCTTGGACCCTCCTGGGGCTCACCCAGCCTCTATAAAATATTATGATAATAGGTTACCCAAAGTAATGGGGAAAATCTGGTGGTTGAGCTTGACCAAGGACAAGTCACCTCCTTGCAGAAGCGTTTTCCATGAAACAGTAAAGTCTCTACCATGTACTGAAGCCCAGGCCTGGTTGTAGTGGTACATGTTGACATAATTAAATATAAATAAATAGTTTCACCGTTTAAGGAATTATTATATTAGTTGACCTCATATATATAAATAAATATATACATATACACACATATTGTTAAGACCGCGGAAAAATTCCAATGAAAAGTCCTTAAGTCTCCAAAACTAAAAACAGAAATTGAAAATATCTGTCCAATATTTCGCCTCTTCAGGCATCCTCAGGGCAGAAAGAGAATAACAGCAAAGAAAAACATGAATAATGCATCCAAGAAACATGCCAACACCTCCAAAGGCTCAAATGCAACTACTGAATCATAAGGAAGGTTTCTAGACTCCAGCTGGATAAGGTTGGATCTAAATCTGTATGATATATGATATATATGTGTTATCATATATCATATATAAATGAGGTCCACTAATATAATAATTCATATATATATATATATATGAGGAAGAAGGTAAAAAAAAATCTAGTACTTGTGTATTAAATCCACCACCTGAAAAGGCCAATGTACGCATGGGCAACCAGTTGCATTTTATAACAGTTATATTTCTAACAGTAACAGTTACATTGTTTACAGATTCATTGTTCTTTGTTTCTTCGTGTGTTCTAGAGTTGTTGTATCCTCATTTTGTTTGTTGGTGATTTGTTGTTTGTTTGGTGGTTAGGGATGGTTAGAGGTGGTTTTTATTTTAAATTGTCGATGATATATTCCATTATTTATATACGTTGTATATTCAATATATTATTTATAAATGTTATATATTATGTTGTATATTATTATTAGTTCTATTTATTTATTTCCATTATTATTATGTTACATGCTATATTATGCAAATTCTAACCCTAATAAAAATATTTAAAAAGGTTATCCAAGGTAACTGTTATAAATATAACTGTTATAAAACGTAACAGGTTGCGCATAGGCTTTTACACGTGGTGGATTTAATACACAAGTACCAAAAATCTCTTGAGCTAGAAGAACTTTTTACTCATATTCGTGACAATCATTAGACCCATCTGGGCTTACGGAATATCCTCCGAAGCGTCTGACGAGAAGATGGCCTCATGACTTTCTAAGTTGAACCTTTTATTTGAGTACTACTAGTGGGTAGTTTCTCTACTTGTCTTTATTCATGCCAATATGTACCATTCGCCCTATTTACTGATTGTACACTACTATATTAAATTAACAAAATGGCAGACTAGAGAGTTGTTAAGGATATCTAATTCACTATTGGATGAAACGGGCTATGTTTGATTTCAAGTGAATTTTTGTATGTTTCTTATTGTACTGTGAGGAAATTCTCAAGAATTAGGAATATTGTTGTTAGTTTACCAAATCACTTTGTCCTACATTATACAACAATGGCGGCTGAACGATGCCGTGCGACACAAGATAGTGCAATGTGAATAGAATTGCTCCCCAGAGCTATCAAGGAGACGTCGGCAGGATGTGGTACGCAGAGATCTCGTAAACAGGATGGTGGTTACGTTTGGCCTGGGTTTCCTGTACGTCCTGTAATCCTAAGGACTAAATATAGTCCTTGCCTGAGTACACAACACCAAATGGCGATGTTTTTCTTCCATACTTAAGGAGGGTCTTTCCTGTTCAGTCTTAGAAAATAAACTATCAAATAAGCCTGAAATAATAAGTCTAAATGCGAAAATAAGTCTGGGTACTGTAAATAAAAGCCGGTATATGAACTGCCTAAATTTATACATATTATAAAACAATGTCCTCCGCCACGTCTGTCTGTCTGCTCCTGATAAACTAAAAAAAAACGGTAACGTACAATGCGGTATTTGGAAAGCTATTTAGACGAGTAGAGTATTAATCATTATCAAATTATATACTTTAGTTACCTTAAGGATTTCATGTGCATCATTAGCATATTTTATACTATACAATTTAAATGAGTATCTTATGGGTTATCGCAAAAAATTAACGCATATGAAAATAAATTCGTATACAAAGAAATATTTTGGTTTGTTTTTAAGTTTATAATATCTACATAATAAAATACAGTAGACAGACAAAACATGTGTTACAAGCCTAGAAAACCAGCTGAACATTGCACTCATTGTGTTGCCTAGCAACGGATCGAAGAATTACTTTTTTCTGCAACCATTGAGTAATGCTATCCTATACTCATCTAAAACTGGTGTGGAAAGTCCCTCTTTACCCCACTAGTGAGGGAAAGTAACAGCCACCTAGATCGAATTTGACAATCAGTAATCTGTTATTTTAAATGTTAAATGGCGGTATTATAATATTAATCATTTTATATTCCTAAAATGTTAAAATAAATAACTTTAGAACTATTTTATATTTAATTCAAGACAGATTTTATTTATTTTGATCCGATACTATAGAAATATTTAATATAACCTTAAATGTATTAGAATCTTCACAAATCGGAAATTTGGAGATCTAGCATTAAAACATTGGTCAGAGCACAAACAATATAAAAAATGGAAATTGATAGTGAAGAATTCAAAGAATTTATTCCTCCATTCATAAAAGAACAGGCTGAACAGGCAATAAATCAACTTTTACCAAAAACATCTAAAGTCAGATATGAAGAGAAATATAAATATAAATCAAGACATAATAATATACGTTTATTTTATTTTTGTATGTGTTATCAGAACAATATTATTTTCTAAATAATAATAAATAAATGTTTCAATGAGTAAACCGTCCTAGAGTTATAATTTGAATGGTTAGTAATAGAAAATTGTAAGAGATAGCGCTAGTATAGTTTTAACAAATCTAAAGTTTCACCCTTAATATCTTAATTTTTAAATGGTTGCAGGAAAAATATTCAACACGTGAGAAAAGTTCTAATAACACCCTCGTTTAATTACCACGCTCGCCTTCGGCTCGTGTGGTAAAATTCACTCTGGTGTAATAAAGTGGCACTTTCCTCACTTGTCAAATAAATAACTATTTATTTATTATTTTATCGTGCTTGATCAGTTAAATTATAAATATTTTTAAAATCTGGCAATTCACAAAGCTACTGTTTCTGACTTGTTTAATCCGTTACAAAAAATATATCACTGTTTGAATTAAAACGGAATGTATTGTTTTAAAAATAAAACTAGCTAAATCTAGCAAAATATTTATATTTTAAAAATTTTATTTCAATACTGAAATAGCAGTAAAATAAGATTGACATTTTTGTTATTTTACCAACAGAACAAAACTAAAATAAAAATTTTAAAAATCATTATTATAGTTGATGCAAAATAGTCATCTCAAAACAACACTGCTACATGCAGTCTTTGGCTGTGTACACAAAACCAAATGGTGATGTTTTTTTTCAATCTTATAGGAGGGTCTTTCCTGTTCAGTCTTAGAAACTAAACTGTTTGGCTACTCTAAATATAAAAAATTAAAAAAACTGTACCACTACACCCCGTAAACGGGTCTGGGGTTCAGTACATGGTAGACTGTACTGTTTCAAGGACAACGGTTCTGCAAGGAGGGCACTTGTTCTAGGCCACGCTCAACCGCCAGATTATGCCACCTATATTGGGGTACCCTACTTATATAATATTTTATAGAGGCTGGGTGAGCCCCAGGAGGGTCCTAGATCCTGTATGATCCATCTCCCGCTGCAAACAGACTAAATAAAAGTAACTGCCCGCAGCGGGATTTGAACCAGGATTTCCGGCATGGCAACTCAGTGCTCTACCACTGAGCCACTCCACTCCCTCTCAATATAAACCGATATATATAAACTATATAAATCTCGGTTCTATTTTCTTGGCATTTCGAAAATAATTTTAAATAATCTCTCTATTTTATTAAAAATAAATAAACTAATATATTATACCTCTTCTACAACCTATTCATTTTACAAGGTTTATCTTAATTTTTTTATATTTAATTTCGAAGTAAAGCTTTGGGGCTCCAGTAAGCCATCGAATTCCCCTCGTATCCAAAATCCTCAATGCACCTTACTTTGTTACGGATAAAGTTATTCATAATCACCTAAATGTCCCATTAGTTACTATTTTGCCTCGAATCCGATATCAATCTTTTCACGACAAACTTTATTCCCACTATTTTCAAAACTAGTAACCTCTTCAATTCCTGACAATCCTCCGATGCGTCTGAAAAGAAGATGGCATCGTGAGTTTCTAAGTTGAGTTTCTTATTTGAATACGTTCAGTGGGATGTTTCTATACTTGCCTTGATGCCAATTCGTTTCATTTTTAATATATCATGGATAATATCTAATTGTTGATGTTATTAAATAATCTCTTTTTCATACTGAAGCTCACTATAACTTGCATTTTTAGAAAATATTAAAAACGAATTAACATTCTTCGAGTTGAGTTACAAAAAGTTTTAATGGTCTATTCGTTTCAATTTTAATATTCTCCAAAAATATAAGTTACCATGTTTTTTAGATGGATTTCAGTAATGAAAAGAGACTATTTAATAATTCAACAAGTTAGTATTAACCTTACCATCATTAATAATGATGTATGATAACATGGCATCAAGGCAAGTAGAAAAACAACCAACTGATCGTAGAATTTTTATAACTTTTATTTTTGGATACAATTTGAAATACAGTATTATTATGGAAAAGAGAATGTAATTATGTGAAATGCTTATACTTCAGTAATTATTTTATCTAGGAAGGGACGTTTCAATATGAGAAATGTAGGTATCTCTTCCGCAGGTTGTCGCTTCTAGTCGAGTCTTTCTATATTGATTTAAATTAAGTTGAGTGAGTTCAAATGATTATTCGTTATTAATATTTTATTACAATACAAGTTATAGTGAGCTTCAGTCTGGAAAACAGATCATTTAATAATAACAACAATTAGATACTATCCATAAAAAACAAAACCAAAAAAAACCAACTTTATTTGCAATTTTACATATACAAGCAGTATAGTTGTGAATACATGTTCTGGACTACCTTTACATGTTTAAACAATAGTGATTTTAATTAATTACAGTTACCTTTTATTAATAAGTTCCACAATAGCAGGAAAAATGTAGAAAAAACCCGCTAAAGACAAAAAATAAATAAATAATAATAATATAATAAATAAATACAAATTATAATAATAAAGTAAATAAATATAATAATAATAATTAAATAGAAAATAAATGAATAATTAAAAAGAACTATAAAATAAATACAGATAACTTGCTTGTCATCGAGTATTTCCTGGTAGCTTTTGGCCAGCAATTCATGCAAGCAGGGGAATCTTTTAATCCAATAATTTTGAATTCTGTCAGGCCCAGGTGCCCTCCAATTTTTCATTTTCCTAACTGCTTCCGAAACATCTTCCACATCTATTGCCACTTCATTCATTAGAGAGGCATTCTGGAAACTTTTTATTTCATCTTCTATCCATGTGCCCTCGACGTGTTCCCCCGGTTTTTCCCAGACACTCTTCCAATAGGCTTCGATTCCATCGGGGTAAGTGCTCGATATTTTTTCCTTTTGTGCTAGGTTTCTATAAAACTGGCGTTCATTTTGACCGAAAAGCTGATTTTGTTCCCTAGACCATAATAAATAAATAAAAATCATAATAATAAAGTAAATAAATATAATAATAATAATTAAATAGAAAATAAATGAATAATTAAAAAGAACTATAAAATAAATACAGATAACTTGATTACAATACTATCCATGATGTATTGGGTTGTCACACATGAAATGTCCCGTTTTTAGAACCAAGAAGAAAATAAAAGTTTATAGTTTCATTTTTGATATTTTCTAAAAATACAAGTTATAAAAAGTCTTTAATATGGAAAAAATAATGTAATTATCGATAATGAATAGATTTCGATTATTTCATCAAGAAATAAAAGTTTCTACTAACACTTCAAAGTATACATGATATACGTAAGGAAGAAAATAGTTGGGGGTGCAGTCAAATAAACTTGCATTTTTAGAAAATATTTAAATTTGGAACGAATAAAAATTATAACGTCTAACTCAAATCGAAGCGACAAACTGGGGTATGATTACCAAAATATTCATTAGAATAACTATATAAAAAATTCGTGTACACATTTTTGTTCATTATCCTCCGTTTATTTATATTAACATTGTAATAGAAACAAATGAGATATATCATTTGATCTTAAATATTTTCAATGAAATATCTCTAGTACATGAGATAATTGAGGTTGGGTAGGCGGCTATTAGATGTGAGAAGAAAGTAGGTCAATGCTGAGGAATCCTTGGGCAAGGCTACCGAAGCGATATCTATCGGCCAATTCAAAGGAATGCGAAGCGACTCCGCTGGAGGCAAGGTCGTTCAATTTGAACGGGTCGTGACCGAATGTGATGCGGTCGGCATCCATCTTTAATGAGTCGTTCGTTTCTATCTAGGAAAGGTTATTTAATATTATATCTGTTTTTTTTATTATTCAGAAAAAAAGTGGAAGAAGTTTGTGTCTGTTGGGGCCAAAGCAAGTTGGCCAGTTATAGGGATGTCTATATATATATACACTGTATTGCGATTTATAACTGATTTTTGAAAAGTAATTAATGACAATTTTCCATTCGCAATCTATGGACATCTATGAGACAACATCGCTGAGGCCCTAACAGACATAGCTTCTTAATTATTTTCGAGTTGGCCAACAAGTTTTAATTTTAATTTTTCCCTTTCATTTTTTTTCATAATACCAGTTATCTTGAGCTCCAGTATGGAAAAGAGATTATTTAATTATGGAAAAATTGGGTACCAGTTGCGTTACAAGTTTTATCTATTTATTCGTTTCATTTTTAATATTTTTCAGAAATACAAGTTATCGTGAGCTTTAGTGAGGAAAAGAGATTATTTAATAATTCAACTTGTTGGTATTATCCATGATTTATGATAACATGCCATCAAGGCAAGTGGAAAAACAATCCACTGATCGTACTCAAATAAAAAACTCAATTTAAAAGTTCTTTCCATCTTCTTCTCAGACGCCTCGGAGGATTATCGGGAATTGAAGAGCTTACTAGGTTTGAAATTAGTGGCTTTGAAAGGATTGATATTGGATTCGAGCCATTTCAGCAACAAATGGGACCTGGTTGTCATTGTGGATTACTTTGTCCATAGCAATGTAAGGAGCATTGAGGATTTTGGATTGTTAGGATTGAATACGAGAAGAACTCAATGGCTTACAGGAGCTGCAAAGCTCTACTCCAAAATTGGTACTTGTGTATATAAACCATCGTCTGTAAAGGGCAATCTTGTACGCATGCGCAATCAGTTACATTTTATACATTTCTATTGTGTTCTAGAGTTGTTGTTGTATCCTCATTTTTGTACACAATTTATTCTGACAGTTGGAAAGGTTACCAAACAAATAGAATCGGAAAAGAAGGATTCCAACATGCTAAAGTGAATCACAAATACAACTTTATTGATCCTGATACAGTAGTACATACTCAAACAGTTGAGAGAATGTGAGGTAATGATAAATGGAGGAACAAAAGACATAGGGGGACACCAAGACATCATTTGAGTTCTTATTTAGCAGAATTTATATGGCGACAGCATCAGGTGATATAATATAATGGAGTATGTCAAAAAGATCCTAAAATTAAAAGTAATGTTCAATGAACATTCTTCCTCGAGCATTCTTCCCAAAATTGCTAGAACACGAGGGATATGGGATCGGTGAAAAGAACAGATCTGTCCTAGGCAGGGAGCGTCCCCGGTGGCTCTAATGGTTAGAGCGTTGCCACAGTGAGGCGGAGATCCGGGTTCGAATCCCGGCTGGAGGCATTTCTTTTCTCTTCAAAATAAAAATATTTAAAAATTAAAGCAATGAATAATAAATTAAAAATAGAGTCTATTTTGAATCGATGTTAAACTGTATATCGGCCCATTTCCCACCGAAATCCGATTGAATACTTTGTTTTTAAATAATTATTTTTATTTTAAATTGTTGATATATTCCATTATTTATTTCTATTGTTATTATATTTATTTATATTATAAGAAGCGAGGGGATGGTTGACTGGAAGATAGAGTAAGGAAGAAAATAGTAGGGGGTGCAGTCAAATAAAAACACTTAATAAGTGGGTACTTATTTAATTATATGCCGACGTTTCGACCCACTTTGTGGGTCATCATCAGGGCTATTGGAAGCTGGAGCCAGACTAGAAGCGTTCTAACTATAGCTAGTTAGTCTAGCTCCAGCTTCCAATAGCCCTGAAGATGACCCACAAAGTGGGTCGAAACGTCGGCACATAATTAAATAAGCACCTACTTATTTAGTGTTTTTATTTGACTGCACCCACAACTATTTTCTTCCTTACTTTATTTATATTATATATTTCATTATGTTGTTATATATTCAATTATATTATTATCACTTCTATTTACTTATTTCCATTATTATTATATTCCATGTTATGTTATACAAATTCTAACCCCAATAAAAATATTTAAAAAGGTTATCCTAGATAACTGTTAGAAATATAGCTGTTATAATTTGTAACTGCTTGCGCATGCGTACAAGATTGCCCTTTACAGGTGGTGGTTTATATACACAAGTACCCCAAAATTAAATATAAAAAATAATAAGACACACTTTTTAAAATGAATGAGCTGTACTGAACCCATAAGACATTAATACATGTGGGTATCTGTTCCGCTGGTTGTCGCTTCGAGTTGAGTTATAAAAACTCGGTTTAGTTAGTCGTTTAATTTTTATTATGTTCCAAAAATACAAATTTTTAAAAATCTGGTTTAAAAAAGTATGGAAAAGAGAATGCAATTATGGATAATGCGTAGATTCCGATAATTATTTCAACAAGAAATAAAAGTTTCATCATATTATAAATGATTTCTGTTCAAACGCTCATTTCTGAAATGATTACCGAAGTATACACATTTCCCATTTACATTCATTCTTCCAGAATTAAGCTCGTGGAAAAAATTTAAAGAGGAACGAATGAAATTTCAAGTAGGTTGTCACTCAACTAGAAGCGACAACCTGCGGAATAATTACCATAAATGTTTTAATGTTTAGAACTAAAAATACCTGCAGCTTAGAAGTCAATTAGGGCTTAACACTAGGGCTATTTTTTTCCCTCCAAGTCGTTGGGAACGGAAGTTCAAGTCTGAAATATAGCACCCTCTGAAAGGGCAATAATCGTTTCCGAAATCCGATGACCGGAAATGGAGGAAGCTGTCCGTGTTTTTGTTGTGTGAGGGAGGGATTCGAACCCAAACATAATTGCACCATTGGCTGTTTGACAGGAGCTCGCGAATCGCTCATATATCACGCAAGACAGCTTTACAACGTGCGTGTGTGTGTTGTGAAGCCACGTGCACCCTGGGCAGGTGTTAGTTACCTGAGGTGGGACCGACTTAAAGGTAGGCCGTTCAGGTAGAAGATTACCTGGGGCGCACTATTTCTCGAGGTAGTGTCTATTTGTGGCCCCTCAATATCAGTAACAAAACCTCATGATGACAACAAAAATAATATGTTTGTTAATAAATTTTGTTGTAACTTACTACTGATGCTGCTTGGTATTGCAGAAAATCTACGTATAGCACAATAACGCAATTTAATATGCTTGATGAGAGGGTTGTGGGTACCCCTTGTAATTGTTTAAAAATATGCTTGTCTATCATTAATGAATACCTAGTGTTTATTTATATAAATAATAATTATTTATTTTGAATGAAAATAGTTGACCTTGATGAAATATGTGGAAGGAAATGGTCCGGGTAAAGGTCAATAAATTTCTCTTAAATATCAAGAAATATTTATTCAGTAGCCAACGTTTCGACCTACTTTGTAAGTCTTCTTCAGGGCTAAACATGCAAAATACAGACAATTCAAAATTAAAAAATTGTTAATGAAAAAAAAAGTATAATAAAAGCATGGTAAATGTAGAAAAAGAACATTAAAAATTATAAACAATTTCCTAAGCATGGTAAATACATTATAAAGGTTAATTATTTAATTTGATAATTATTTTAATTACATTATAAATATTAAAGTTGAAATACAAGTACTGATTGGTGGACAATAAAGATGGGAGGGAGATCTTTCTCTTTAATATTTACCCTAAACCATAATAATGTCCTTTCATCCCTCTTCTCCCAATCTGCTAGTGTTCCTCAAGGTAGTATCCTTGGCCCAATCCTCTATACAATTTATAGAGCTGACATCCCACCTCATCCTAACACTATCCTTACCACGTATGCTGATGATACATGTGTATTATCAGTCAACACCAATCCAGTTATTGTATCCCAAAGCCTCCAATCCCATATCACTGATCTTGAAGAATGGTGTCAAAACTGGAGAATTAAAATAAATTCTCAAAAATCCCATCAAATCACTTTTACCTTACGTCGTAAACCAATGACTTCCTGCCCTTCAGTATCCTTTAATAATATCCCACTGGTGCCTGTAGAACAGATCCGATACTTAGGGTTGCACCTCGACAAACGATTAACCTGGAATCCTCATACTAGACTGAAAAGACAAGAAACCGCTCGACGTTTCAGGCTACTTCAACACTTACTAGACAAACGCTCTAACCTCCCAATCAACTACAAAAGACTCATCTACATGACCATCATACGACCTATTTGGACTTACGGAGTAGAGCTTTGGGGCTCCACTAAGCCATCGAATTCCTCTCGTATCCAATCCCTACAGTCCAAAATCCTTCGTAAAATCCTCAACGCTCCTTATTTTGTCAAAAATACCGTCATCCATAACGACCTTAATGTCCCATTTGTTGCTGATTTGGCCCGAACCCGCTATCTATCCTTTCATAACAAACTTCATTTCCACTCAAACCCTCTAGTTTCAAACCTAGCTTCCTCTTCGATTCCCGACAATCCTCCGAGGCGCTGAAAAGAAGATGGCCACGTGACCTTCTTAGTTGAACTAGTGATTTGAGTACTACTAGTGGGTAGTTTCTCAACTTGCCATTACTCATGTGATTTTGTATCACATAGCCTATTTACTGGATGTATTTTTTTTTAATACAGTTGTAAATATCAATAAATAAATTTAAAAAATATATATATTTACCCATTTTATTTTAGTTCTTACCTTTATTAACTTATTCTTTATACGTTATTATTCTTTAATTTCAACATGTCCTGTTCTGTTTTATTATTATTTTAATCTCTCTTATGTATTTCACTACCTTCCTGTCACTTGGTTATTAATACTACACACTCATTCATTTTAACCTTTATTATGTATTTACCATTTTCAGGAAATTTTTTATAATTTTTAATTTTCATTTTCTTCAAATACCATGCTTTTATTATCCTTTTTTTTCATTGCTTAACAACTTTTTAATTTTTAATTGTCTGTATTTTGCATATTCAGCCTTGAAGAAGACCAACAAAGTAGGTTGAAACGTTGGCTACTGAATAAATATTTCTTGATATTTAAGATAAATTTATTGACCTCTACCCGGACCATTTTCTTCTACAAATAATTATTTATACCTGCATTAAACAACGGTCCCGAAATCTTACAGAAGTACGTCTTCAGGTATTCGAAAAAAGGTGCTACGTAGAATATTCGGTTCAAAAAAGATTGAGACCAACGGGGAATAAAGGAAATTACGTAATGCGGAATCGTTAACCATCCATCCAGTAAATATTATTGATGGGGTAGCGAAGATTAAGATGGGCTTGTATACTTTCTGGGCTTGGTAACGAACGAATTCCTAAGATGTTAATAGGCGCTGTAGTAACTGGGAAGCGTCTGAGGAGTAGACCGAAACGTAGGTGGGAGGATTACGTTAAGAGTGATCTAGCATCGGCATTGAGGTTTCGGGTTCCCTAAGCCTTTATTTATTTACTAAGCTACAGATATATGTTTTCTCAATCTAAGAAAGACACTTCATCTAATAGTCTATGTAATTGAGAATTACGGATATCTACGTTCCAAGTTCGTGACTTACTCTGGCAGCTTCTGTTAAGAGTAGTGAAATGATCATGTGTGATCTGGAGTCTTCCATTGGGCTCTTCCTGCTTCCAGAAAGTGAGTAATCTTAAGCATTTGACTTAGAAATTGTGAAGTCCCTACCAATGTACTGATGTACAGGGTTCAGTAGATCATTACAAGTGAGTTGTAGTGTTGTAGAATATTTTTCTTATTTATCAGTGAATTCAATTTTAAGTATATAGAATTCTATGGAACATTTAAACTAAAATGAATATTCTCTAGAACAGGCATAAAATGGTCCAGTAGATTCGTCCGTTTATATGGAGTTTACAGGTGGAATATCTACAACTCAATAAATTCATGTATCAAAATTAATTTTTTTGATTAGTTATTTAATTGAATGAAATAGGAAAGATCACAAAAACTAACCAATGAACGTCTCGCCATTCCAAGCATTCAGGCCAAGAAACAGCAGAAGAAAAAACGGATCAGTAAAGACAAAGTGCAGCACACCTCACACCAACATTAAATAAAATCTATGTAAATACATATAGAAGGTATAAATAATATAACAACATACTAATTATTATTTCAATAAAATTATTGATATTCTGTATTTAGCTTGTGTAGTCCATCATATGTTTTGATTGATAAAAAAAAAAACAACTTGAAAATGTATATGATTAATTCCATAATACTATGTCAACGGTGTTAGTTTGTAGAGTATAATCATATAGTTGGTTCTACAATTATCCCTCTGTAGTACAAAATGTCATACTAAAACATTGTGAAGTATGACTTATTTACCAAAATGGAAATGTGACTGACCCTACATGCAAAAAGAACTCGTGTTTGAGAGTGTTTTTAAACTTCAAATATCCTCCTCAGGGCAAGCTTTATAATTTTAATTGTATCTGGGGCTGAAATATACAAACAAAAAAAACCTGTGAACGGGTCTGGAGTTAAGTACACGGTAGAGACTGTACTGTTTAATGGACAACGGTTCTACAAGGAGGTAACTTGTCCTAGGTCACGCTCGATCGCCAGATTTCCCCCCCCCTTATTTTGGGTACCCTATTTTTATAATATTTTATAGAGGCTGGGTGAGCCCCAGGAGGGTCCTAGATCCCATATGATCCATCTCCCGCTGCAAACAGAGTAAATAAAAGTCATGACCTGCAGCGGGATTTGAACCAGGATTTCCGGCATGGCAACTCAGTGCTCTACCTCTGAGCCACTCTTCCCCCTGGTACAAAACAAACTGTTGTAAAATAATAAAATGATGAACCTCAGTATTTAAAAATCAAATTTATTACAAAATGAAATCGTGACTGACACTACCGTCACTTTGGAATGGAAAATAATTGTATTTTGCAAATAAACCTTAGAAACTAATTTTACAGCATACAATGTAGGAACTCTATCAACCCTTCTATATATACATAAAAGTGTATTAAAATGTAGTTTTTGAGTAAAATTTAATACATGAAAACGTCACTTACAATATTTCAGTTAACTAATACTAAACACGAGTAATAAAATATTAATTGAAACTTAAAAATGTAAATAATCTTCATTGCAAAACGCGCCAGCAGTTAATGTTTATGACGACATCTCAAAAACGTCAGTATTACAAAAATACAAAAAAAAAATTAGTTGTCATCAGTGAAAACTAAAAGTACTACACTATAATTGTTTAATATTATTAATATTTTCATGCGGCTTTCACCAATAGAGAGAGTGATTCATCAGGAAGGTTTAGGCATATAATTTGTCGAGGTTTTGTGTAAATGGGTCGGAATATCGATGGGTTTCCCCGAAGACGCTGCTTGCCTAATCCCGTGTAATTATCTAAGGTGCAAGATAACAAATTCGTGTATAAACAAATATTTGTTTTGTTTTTTTTAATTCTTATAATTTCTATATAATATTGTAGGGAGAGGAGTGGCTCAGTGGTAGCGTACTGAGTTACCATGCCGGAAATCCTGGTTCAATTCCCGCTGCAGGCCATGATTTTTATTTAGTCTGTTTGCAGCGGGAGATGGATCATATAGGATCTAGGACCCTCCTGGGGCCTACCCAGCCTCTATAAAATATTATAAAAATAGGGGGGAAAAATCTGGCGGTCGAGCGTGACCTAGGACAAGTCACCTCCTTGCAGAACCGTTGTCCATGAAACAGTACAGTCTCTACCATGTACTGAACCCCAGACCCTTCATGGGTTGTAGTGGTACAGGTTTTTTTTTAATTAATATTAATAATATTATTAAATTATTCTTTTAATAATTAATAATTTATCTTCAAAATAAAAATATTTAAAAGTACTACAGTGTTGCCACCATACTAATGTATTTTTACCATAAAAAACAATAATTTTTTTTCATTCACGGTAGACTTTTATATGTAATTACCCATATAATCATTGTTCAGAGTGCCAGTTTATTTACATTTTAAAAATTCAAAATTTAAAAAGTTCAGACTACAATTGATTTAGAAATTCAAAAAAGAACTTGGCTATTCCAAGGTTTTGAGTTTTCTCTTTTGCCTCCAGTCTCATTACTGCCATTTTTTAATTATTTAAAGATGTTCTATCATAGTCTAAGTTTTTCTAGTATTTTAGAGGCTTAGGCTTTGCTTTTTGGGATATTTCTAATTCATTCTTATTTCTAATTTATGCTTCTTTTTGATTTTTTATCTAATTTTTATTAATTTAAAAAAATCATTTTTAGACCAGTGTAAGTACATGGAAGTATGTTATCATTTATACTTATATTCAATGAGATTTTACTTTATATATATATATATATATTATTTACTTATATATTTGAATTCATCTTTCCTAAAAATCAATAAGAGATACAAGTTATCTAAAAATTTATATTGGGAAAGAGAAAAAAAACATTTTCCAGTCGGTTAAATTTTCTTTGATCTTTATTTTTCTCTTGAGACGTTTCGACAATATGTCATTTTCAATCTTATCACATTTTTTTGTTTTCTGCATCAATAACGAATCATTTACATAACTTTATTATAGTTACAAGTCTAAAATATCTGTGGAAAAAATAATAACATCTACACTAAATTATGTAATTCAACAATTATAAAAAATAAAGTGTCCAATATAGCTAGTATAAAATTAAGTATAGATACCTCCAAATTAAATTAATTTTAATTTTTATTTAAATAAAATTCTAGAGGATCATTTATCCTCCATGGTCAAGAAAATACATTAAATTGTTTGTGTTGTCGAAACGTCTCAAGAGAAAATTTATCAAAGAAAATTTAACCGACTGGAAAATGTTTTTTTTTGTTTTTCCGAATATAAATTATAAAGGAAATGAGTCAAGTATAGAAGAAAAAAATTATAAAATGAGTTATTTAAAAATTTAACCTAAAAAATGACTAAATTACTAAAGCTTTGATTTTGTCTCAATTTTTGGGCCGAAAAGACATATATAAAAATTAAGGGCACTTGTGTATATAATGCA
Organism: Troilus luridus; assembly: GCA_964056705.1. NCBI lineage: Eukaryota > Metazoa > Arthropoda > Insecta > Hemiptera > Pentatomidae > Troilus > Troilus luridus. The sequence continues at coordinate 8,116,388 of OZ057412.1, forward strand.
CGCCCGAAATAGGCCAATATTCTACACATGGCCAAGCAGTTACATTTTATAACAGTTACATTTCTAACAGTTCCTTGGATAACCTTTTCAAATATTTTTATTGGGATCTAAGCTCGGCCGAGATCGGCTCCCTTGGAATATTTTGAAGACAAACGATTTGCCCCCGCCCCAGCCGCTGAACTTTGATTATTGTTGCCCAAAGCGTAACTTACCTACTACCTTTAATACTACCTTCATGCTAAACAGAAAGCAAATAGCGATAATCACTAGGCTTAGAATGAACCATGGTCGCACGAATCGCGGACTTACAATGATTAAAGTAAAAAAGAACGAGAAATGTACGGAATGTAAAATTGTCGAAGACCCAATCCATGTCGTCGCCAAGTGCAAAAAATACAACGACAAACGGATCAAATATCCCGACATTCAAAATGACATGGTCTTTCAAAATAAATTCAAAATTTTGGACAGAAGCCTTTTAGAGTCCTTATGCCGGTTCTTGAACGAATGCGATATTGATTTTTAAAAGTTAAATTAACTAGGGTAGTGTCAAGTATATGAATACGGGCTGTATAGGACTTCAAAGGAAGTCTTTAGCCAAAAAAAAAAAAAAAAAAAAAAAAAGCGTAACTTGGAATGCAATAATAACAATGGAAATAAAAAAATCGAAGTAATAATAATATAATCGAATAATGAAGTATAAAATGTAAATAAATATAATAATGTCATAAATAAATAATGCAATATATAAACAATTTAAATTTAAAATAACTATTTAAAAACATACTTTTCAATCGCATTTGGGTGGAAAATCCCAAATAAGCATTGTCGTATAATTATAAATCACCAAACAACAAAAAAAAAGTACAATAAATCACCAAACAAACAACAAATGAGCAAGAAACAAAAATGAAGATACAAAAACTCTCGAACACACTAGTAAACAGACAATAATGTCTGTCAAAAATGTAAGGTTATCCAAGGTAGCTGTTATAAATGTAGCTGTTATAAAATGTAACTGCTTGGGCATGCGTAGAACATAGGCCTATTTCGGGCGTGCATTATATACACAAGTACCAAATTAAGTAAAATATATTAATTGCACCCTGACTCTTCCATCTTTAATTTTTTTTTTTTTTAAATTAATTTATTTCATGTATTAATTTTCTGTTTAGACCTATCCGGGTCAGTTATGTATAATATATAAAGTTTTGCTATAATATACTACAAAGAATAGTTTGTTTTGTTTAACGTCAAGATGACACATTTGGAGTTATAAATTTTGCCTATTGAGGTTTAGTTTTAGGATAGGGATTTTTAGCGAGTACCTGACATCTTACAGGCTAGGGAACGTCCCTTCAAAGGACGGCATAGCCAAGGATTTTTTTTTCATAATCTTAGGGCGACCTGCTGGCCTGCGAACCCTAGATATTGTGCTTTTTTGGTGGTTAGGTGTTTTTTTTTAATTACAGGAAAAATAGAAGTTAGAGTTTCTGAATAATGTAATGAGGTAACAGTTTAAATTCCATGACATGACATGAACCCGTTAAGGTGTTTCCCTCAGACGTGAGAGAGGATGTCTTTATATTGCGGCAAGACATTGTGATCGGAATGACTACTTCTAGAGGTGGCTCCCACGAGATCGCTCTGGTCGTGGGACTGCGGATGTAGGCCACCGCTACCATCGCCAACTAGCAGATTTGTTCCAACATCCTGCCAAATGTATTGCGTTTTCAGTTTTTTCGTTCCAACTAGAATCAGAAAACTGTCGGACAGTTGTTCCAACTGAACTACCGGCAAGTTTGACAACGGGTTTGATCGAGAAAAGAAAATCAGTGAAAAAAAAATATTTTAAAAATTTCTTCTATAGCATTTCCAAGTCTATTTGAACCTTTTCCAAGTCAACTGTAACCTTTTACAAATCAAATTCTACCCTTTTCAATTCAAATGTAACCCTTTCAAAAAGAGTTGAAACCCTTCCCAAAGCAAATGTAACGCTTTACGACTCAATTGTCACCGTTTTTATTTCAATTGTAACCGTTTCCATTTCAATTCTCACCCTTGAAAATTTTTTGAAAATTTAACGTAATTTTAAACGAACACTGTTATTTTACTTTCTCCTTAGGAATAAACACTTTTTTTCAAATGTGATAATGTTCAGTTCAGTTTACATTTTTTCATTTTTTTAAATTATTATTATTTACTTCTTGAGAAAAAAAATCAACTTTTTATTTTAATTTTTTTCCTAAACATTTTGTAAACAAGAATATTATTGTGTTTATTATTTTATTACCAAAACTATGAAGATCACTATTGTTGTTAAGTTCAGATTAGATTTTTTTACTTTTTTAAATAAACTTTCTCAGAAACAAAAATTAATAATTAGTTTGTTCAATTATTTCCCTCATTTTGGTCCTAACAAGAGTTGTGAAGAAAAAGGTTGTGATGATTTTACCCTGGCGAGTTCTGAGGCCCTAAATTCGCCCATTCCCCAGTACGGTAAATTTTCAAAACATTATCAAGAGTGACAATTGAAATAGAAACGGTTACAATCGAAAGAAAAAGGGTAACAATTGAGTCGTGAAGCGTTACATTTGCTTTGGAAAGGATTGTTTGTGGCTTGGAAAGGGTAACATTTGATTTGTAAAAGGTTACAGTTGACTTGGAAAAGGTTCAAATAGACTTGGAAATGCTATATTAATAAATTTTTGGAAAGGAAACTAAATTTTTTTTTTTTTTATTTAATTCAATGATATTTACAACTATAATACATTATTATATCAAGTAAATGTGCAAAAATGTATAATATGACATGAAAACACTTGTGGAGAAACTACCCATCGATAGCACTCCAATAAAGTTCTATAGTAGATGATCTCGAGGCCATCTTCTTTTCAGACGCCTCGGAGGGTTATCAGGAATTGTATGGGAAGCAAGCTGAGAGACTAGCGGATTCAAGTGCGTATGGAGCTTGTTATGGAAGGATAGGTATCTAGTTTGGGCCAAATCAGTAACATATGGGATATTAAGATCATGATGGATGAGTTTGTTTGTGACATAATAAGGAGCATTGAGGATTTTACGAAGGATTTTGGATTGCAAGGATTGGATACGAGATGAATTGGATGGTTTAGTAGAGCCCCAAAGCTCAACTCCGTATGCCCAAATAGGTCTGATGACTGTCATGTAAATAAGTCTTTTGTAATTAATTGGTAGCTTAGAGCGTTTGTCCAGTAAGTGTTGAAGTAGGCGAAAACGTCGAGCAGTTTCTTGTCTTTTCAGTCTTGTATGAGGATTCCAAGTGAGACGTTTATCCAGATGGAGTCCTAGGTAACGTATCTGTTCGACAGGGTTCAGTGGTGTATTATTAAACGATACAGTAGGACAGGAATTCGTAGGTTTACGACGAAGGGTGAAGGTAATTTGATGGGATTTGTTAGGATTTATTTTAATCCTCCAATTTTGACACCATTCTTGTAGGTGTGAGATATGGGATTGAAGAGAGAAACTAAATTTAAAATAAAATTTTGATAAACTTAATTGAAAAATTAAAATTACCATTCCTTGTATAAAAAAACGTAGATAAATGTATATATTTAAAAGAAAAGGAGACCATATCTGTCTGCTTCGAAGAGGTAGAGAAAGGTTTACAGGATAAGCGGATTACCTACGGGGATGTTCTGGAAAGCAACCGTCTAAGGATGAAACTGGATACTCGCATGGGTTTTTATTTCAAGGAAAATAAAAACTGAAGACGGGATAGAGATGGACAGAATAAAGAAAGGAGCATCACCGGCGACGAATGAGAACTGGTCCAATGTCAAGAAGAAAAAAAAAACAGTTGAAATGACGTGGTCATTACAAGGCCAATACAGAGACAAAAAAAAGTAGATAAATGTTATCTAGTTTAGTCTTGAATTCCAGATATTTACAAAATGTCGATATCACCAATCCTTAACTTAGTCACTGTATCCCTCATAATTTTTTAACAAGAAAATGTTTTAGAAATCACGGAGAAATTTTTTAAACGAAAAAATAGGCTATTGAAGACGACGCCAAAAACAGGGACTCAACACGCACATAGAGAAAATTACAGATGCAGTGAGAAAATTCAGAATTCAATTCTATGGGCCGTCTACAAATAATGGACCCGAGCAGAAATCCAAAAAGGGTATTCACGTATCTTATAAAGCTGAAAATGTCCAACACAATTAAGGAGACTGAAGTTTTTCAATTAGGAAGGAACTCCGGAATACTTAATAAATTAAATGTTATTTATGACCGGAAAAGTAAACTTTAGATGAAATTATTTCCTTCCATGTATTCAATCCTTACAATCCAAAATCCTTCGTAAAATCCTCACTGCTCCTTACTTAGTTACGAATAAAGTAGTCCATAATGACTTCAATGTCGCGTTTGTTGCTGGTTTGTCCTGAATCCGATAACAATCTTTTCATGTCAAACTTTATTCACACTCAAGCCCACTAATTTCAAACCTAGCTTGCTATTCAATCTCCGATAACACTGGACAATAAAATTTAACTTTTTGTCTGTTAAATGAATTACAGTGCCTCTTTCTTATACAATTTGGTGCTCTTATTACAAATTTGAAAATAATTTTTGTCTCAGGGGCTAGGATTTTGTGTAATTTCAAAATAAAAAAATAATATTAAAACAAGCAATTTTATTTAATCAGCTTTCATACCGTAATTTAAATCAAAATGTAGCCTTTGATGATTTCCTGATGTATTTTGCGGATGGTACATCTCTTTTCAAAGACCAACAATAGTCTGCCAACATATTTGGATTCCACTTTTCCTGGTATCGTTTCTCCAGAGTGGATATTTCTTGATGGAATCGCTCACCGTGTTCATCACTCACAGCCCCAAGATTTTCAGGAAAGAAATCCAAATGCGAGAAAAATGTATTTTTAGAGACATATTACACCCTAAAGCCTTATATGGGATATATATAGTCTGAGGGTTCAGTCAATAAAACAGTAAATAAGACAAACTTATTTATTATAAGTGCCGACGTTTCGACCTACGTTGTAGGCCATCTTCAGGGCTGAGATAAGGCTGGAGCTACTGTCAAAGCCTTATAATTTTGTAGAAGATCAGAAACTAGCTCTCTGTAGTTTTCTGCTTTTTTATTTCCAATAAATTCTTTCACAACATTTTAAAAAGAAATCCAAGCTGTTTTTCGGCTCCATTTAAACATTCCTCAAAGTCTTGATGCTTCTTAAGCAACCTTATTTGTGGGCCATTAAATACACCTTCTTTTATTTTTGCATCACTGATCCGAGGAAATGCGGCTTTTAAATATAGAAATCCAGGGCCACTTTTATCCAGTGCCTTTAATTTTTTTTTCATCAGACCGAGTTTGATGTGCAATGGTTGAAGATAAACGTTTTCTGGGTTTATTAGTGGATCGAAAAGTACATTTTTTTCTCTAGGTACAAGATTTCTTCTGGGCCATTCCTTCTTTATATAATGATTTTTGCGATCTCTGCTGCCCCACTCACACAGAAAACAACAAACTTTTGTATAACCTGATTGAAGTCCTAACACTTGAAGGTCTCCACATAAATTCAAAGAATGCTTCTAGTATTGTATCTCTGACAGTAAAAATCTTCATATTGTCATATGTCTCTTCACACAAGACACGTTCATGGGCTATGAAATTTCACTTTTTTTTTATAAAATTTAAAATTACAAAAAATTTGAGCCCCATGGACAACTTTGATGGTCGTATTTGAAATTACCATAGCAAAATACATATGAGACAGCCACATTTACCCATTTAACAAAAATACTGTTGACCAGTGTAATCTTCCGTGGTGACTGAAAAGATGTTCTCGTGACCTTTTAACATAAATTTGTAATTTGAGTACCACAAGTGGGCAGTTTATCAAATTGCCATTACTTACGTGTCATCATTCATAATATTTTCTAATATCATTCAATAAAATTGTTAATGTCAATAAATAAACTTGAAAAAAAGTATACTTTATATATACCTGATGCTGAGCAATCAGATTTAAATTTTGTTTTGGAATCAATTGTTGAGCTTATAGTGAGTAGGTACTCATACTGTAATACAACTGTAGCATTATTAATAATTATGCGTTCCAACAGCACATTTATGACCAGTCACGAACCTTGCTTGAACCTGAGTATGCGCAGTAAGGTAGTCTTGAACTGTGAATGTAAACCATTGTGAAAAGATGTTGGAATAAACCTTTACGTTTAGTCTCCACCGGGAAGAGTGGCACTATGGCTGGTGTGACAGATTCGTTTCATATCAACACAAAGGATGATAGATGGTTTCGGAAATAACAATAATCTTTTGTTAGGTGTTACGTAGCAAGGTTCCTCTCAGCTGATCTGCAAAACTACACAGCTGGTCTTCTTCGACTCAATATTTTATGGTCTACATATTTATGCATATATCTTTGATGCGCGGTCATAAGCGCTTAAGTCAAAATTTTGAACTTTTCAGGAGAGCAACAAAAAAGTTCAAAATATTATGTAAAATCTAATTATTGATATTTTTGTAATTTTATTATTATTATAATAAGGGAGCGGAGTGGCTCAGTGGTAGAGTACTGAGTTGCCATGCCGGAAATCCTGGTCCAAATCCCGCTGTGGGCAAGATTTTTATTTATTCTGTTTGCAGCGGGAGTTGGGTCATATAGGATCTAGGACCCTCCTGGGGCCCACCCAGCCTCTACAAAATATTATAAAAATAGGGAACTCAAAATAAGGGGGAAAAATCTGGCGGTTGAGCGTGACCTAGGACAAGTCACCTCCTTGCAGAACCGTTGTCCGTGAAACAGTGCAGTCTCTACCATGTATTGGACCCCAGACCCTTCATGGATTGTAGTGGTACAGGTTTTTTATTATCATTATAAAACAATATAGTATACATTTACAAATAATATAGTACTAATTCTATTTGAAACATACATCTATTCCTTGTCTTATCATTCCTGATTCTGTATTATGGACTTATTTTGACTTAAGCCCTTATGACCGCGCATCAAAGATATATCTGTCCAAAAATTATACAAAACATAAAAAACTTATGTATTTTAAAAATTATACAATTGTTCAATTACTGTAGGCACTTTTTTAGGTTTTAGAAGAGAAACCCCGCTATTATTCTAGAAATTGAAATTCAATACAGTATTTATTTTTTATCTTTGAATGACAATAGTTGACCTTGATATATATGTGGAAGAAAATAGACCGGGTGGAGATCAATAAATTTCTTATCTCTTAGATATGGAGAAATGTTTATTAAAACGTTTCGACCCACATTGCAGGTCTTCTCCAGTGCTAGAAGGATCGAGGGTTGTAACTAGAATGAAGTATTAGACAAGTGTCAACCCTCGATCCTTCTAGCACTGGAGAAGAACTGCAATGTGGCTCGGAACGTCAGCTTTCCAATAAGCCTCATATGTACAAGGTCAAGTAATATTATTCTCCATCACTAAAAACATTATTATACATTTGATGAGCCTATTATCTATTTTAAGAAAAGTACCATTATTTCTAGAATATTTATATAAGCACACAATACTATGGCGAATTTTGAAGACGATTTTGGAAATATCGGTTTTACCAGCATTACTCCATTAAGTTTTTATTATGGCAATTCTATGTGGGTGATCGCCAATTATAAAAGATCTTTTGCTTTTTACTCGAAAGGGCAATCTGCAGACGAGTAAATCGTACCGACAGTAGAATCCCATATGCTCTGTTACGCCATATTGGTTCATAATTGAGGCTTCGAAGAGGAACTACGAAAGATTATTAGAACAATTGAGTTGGGTTGTGTCGGCCATGATGATAGGGTAAAGGCAACGAGGCCCCTGCGAGGAGAATTATATGCTTCATATCTTAAGGACTCATTAAGGATTCATTATCTTGAGGACTAAGGATGTTAGTTTAGATTGTTCTTATGTTTGTTGTTATCCTTCAAAGAATGCAACTATACAAAACCATAGTAAAACCGGGTCCCTGACCGAAAAAGCAGTACTTATGGTCAACTCATGGGGAAGGAAAATATTAAGCCGCGTGTACACTTGAGCATGCGGTCCTCCGAGAGGAGGAGGCATTCCCCCGCACGTCCACGCACCACATGAGCACTAAGCCGGGAAGGCAGAGGCCCGAACCCCGACACGGAATCCAGTCTGCCCTGAGGCCCTGTCAACAATGGTGAACAGAAAACTTCAAATTGCCAGTTTCTCCTATATTTACAGGAAACCATAAAAAACAAAACAGAAAAAGCGTTTTCCATTTGTTTTTAATGTTTTAAAAAGTTGCACTGTATCTATGTCGCGTGCACGTTCGAATTCACTACTCAATTGTATATATTATTTCATATCTTTATATTTATTTCTAATATAATTTGCAACAATTCACAAAAGTAATATGCTGTACCAAACAGACCAGTCTCAAACATCAAAAACTTGGACAAATTTAAATGTATCTATACAGAATCACATATACAATGAAAGAAAAAAATGATTTAAAAAATACTTTCAACAGAACTCAATTGTATATAGGGTTGCCATACGTCCGGAATGCGGGGGGAATTATACAATTCAGGTCAAGAAATAATTAAAAAAATCAAATAAACTCAAGATTTTTATTAAAAATCAATTTTACATTATTATAAATTACACATTATTATTAAGATCATCGTGCTTATATTTTATGCTCCGAGAAATACTTTTTAAAACATCCGAATCGTTCATAATAGTTTTATAGAACATTTCAAACGATATATTTAAAAAAAAAAAAAAACCATCACAAAAACAATGGACTATAAATCTTCAATTTTCATAAAAAATGGTTTAAAAAAATTATCCAGTCTGTATATATTCTTAGTTTATTAAAATTATTAGCCGTTTCGACAAATTTATGTCATTTTCAATCTTTTTAAAAAAAATTCTTCTGCATCAATTAACAATCATATATAACTTAAAAAAATTATAAGTCACGAATCTTATAAAATGTATTTTTAATGTCGAAAATTTATATATATATATATATATATATATATATATATATATATGTTTTCTTGAGGATTAGTTATCCTCTATGGTCAATTGTTGATTATAAAAATTTTAATATTATACACATACTAAGTACCCTCACGAGAAAATAATAGAATTAGCTTCGTTTTCTCACAAAACGACATTAACATTTAAACATATTTAAAAGAATGTCCGGAATTTTTTTCAAAAAGCGGAATTTTGTCCGGAATTTTTATTTTTTGATCTGATAACCCTAATTGTATATAGGCGGCTTAAAAAGGGGGAGTTCAGGGTAGAGAAGGGATGTTTGTTCGGACATTCGGGGAACCGAGTTTTTCCCGTACCCACCGAGCATGAAACGAATGCGTGCTCACTTTGAAGTACCGACAACTCTCGGCTCGGGCTGAGCAATGCGGATCCGTTCGGCTCGCCTTGTACTCATCTGAGCAAGTCAGGCCGAACGAATGCTCATTCGGGGCGAATGCTCAAGTGTATACGCGCCTATAAGAAGAATCTCGGCCGGAGTGGTTGAAAACGGTCTATGGAAAAGAAGAAAGCTATTTGGAGACATGGTGGGGTTGATAAAGAAATCCTGAGTGAGATGGATAGGACATGTGGAAAGAATGCCAGACCACAGGGTACCGAAGAGGTTTCTCTATGAGACACGGCAAACGAAGCAGAGGATGCCCTCGGATCGGACGGCTACATAACCGTTGACCTAGAGACTGTAGGTCTCTGTTAGTCTCTACCAAGTACTGGACTTAAGACCTTCATGGGGTAGTATTAGGAAATTCAAAAACTGTTTCCTAAAAAAAAAAGTCAGTGGCTTGCACAACTCTACTTCTTTCCATTATAAAATAATTATTAGTTGGCAGAAATGCCGCTTAGAGCGAACTAGCGAGGCCTTACGTAAGAGTGAGTGACATTATGCGTTCAGCTTCGGAGCCGCTTGCTCTCTCCTTAATGCCCGTGTTAGTATTTTCTCTTTTTTCACGAGAAAGTTTGCGGAACGCGAAAGAGAGAGAGTGGAAATGTGACCTTAAAAATAGGAGAGGAGTCACGTCTCATCGCTGGCAGTTCAGGTTCGATTCCCAGTAGCACGCTAAAATATTTAAGAAACAATACAATAAATAAATAACAGGAAGAAAATGGATAGAGGTCAGAAAGAACTTTTAGTAAGAAGAACTGTTAATTTTTAAAGCCGACGTTTCGACCCACATTACTGGTCTCCTTCAGGGCTAAATATACAAGATTCATAAAAATTAAAACAATATATAGTAAAGGATATGCTGTATATTGATAGAACAATAAATTTAGTAAATAACAGTAAGTTCCCAATTTCTTACCTCTAGAAACATCTAACAGAAGAGACAATTAAAAAATGGAAGAGTACATGTCATACATACATACAAAATCACCCAGCCTACACAGATAAATTCCTCGCATAACACTCGAAAATTACAAACAATTACACAGTTCAGACTTCAAATTAACAACATTTTTAACGGAACACGGAAACACAAAACAGTATTTGAAACGGTATAACATTATAAGGACAGACGCGTGTGATGACGATGGTCAGACCCAAACTTTCAGACATATACAGTATGACTGTTAAAGATACGACCGACAATGAATAAAATTGATAAAAACATAGTACTCAAACGTGGGACTTGGACTGAGACAGAACACTTAATTTTCTCTAAATTTATAACAGATTTACTATAATTTATGAAATACATTGATTTTGATCAACTCTAAGACATATACAATAGAATTCACTAGTTACATAGTTTTTTATGGGGGGGAAAGAGAAAACAAAATGTAGGAAATAACAAAATATGATTTCATAATTTATTTTATTTTTTATTAATTATTATATTTTTTAAATATTTTTATTTGAAAAGAAAAAATATGTTCAGGAACGGGACTCGAACACGGGTCGCTCACGTCACTAGCGTGGTGCTCTGCCAACTGAGTTAACCTGGCTCCCTTCTCGGTCAGACATAGTCTTTCTTTTCTCTGATCTCATATCTCCGTGTTCTAGCAATTTGCGATGTATACAAGGAGTAGAATGTTCATTGAATGTTACTTTAATTAGGATCTTGCTGACTTTACGTCATTATATATTATTATAATTTATTTTATTGCTATAATTTTACGTCGTGTTAACTCAGTTGGCAAGGCACGACGCTAGTGACGTGGGCGACCCTGGTTCGAGGTCCGGTCCTGGATATATCTTTTCTTTTCAAATAAAAATATTTAAAAATTATAGCAATAAAATAAATTATAATAATATATAATGGCGTAAAGTCAACAAGGTCCTAGTTAAAGTAATTTTAATGAACATTCTTCGTTTGTATACATCGCAAATTGCGAGAACACGGGGATACGGGATCAGTGAAAAGAAAGGATATGAGCGAGAAGCGGGCCAGGTTGATTCAGTTGGCAGAGCACCACGCTAGTGTCGTGGGCGACCCGGGTTCGAGGTCCGGTCCTGGAATTATCTTTTCTTTTCAAATAAAAATATTTAAAAATTATAGCAATAAAATAAATTATAATAATATATAATGGCGTAAAGTCAACAAGGTCCTAGTTAAAGTAATTTTAATGAACATTCTTCGTTTGTATACATCGCAAATTGCGAAAACACGGGGATACGGAATCAGTGAAAAGAAAGGATATGAGCGAGAAGCGGGCCAGGTTAACTCAGTTGGCCGAGCACCACGTTAGTGACGTGGGCGACCCGGGTTCGAGGTCCGGTCCTGGATATACCTTTTTTTTCAAATAAAAATATATTTTCATCTAGGGATATTAGTGATAAATTATACATAATCTAAAAATGGGGAACCCTTTAGGTAGATCTAACATAAAAAATAGGGAATAGTTATAGAGAAGTATAGAATGATAGATATAGGGAATAACATCAAGCAATATAAATTATTCTTACTACGATACAATTATATATTTAGTTGGCCTTATTATTATTTAACAAATATATAAATAAGATTGTATAAATGGATGCTGTTCCGGATTCCAATCCGGCTTTGGTGAATAAATTATTTAATCTGTTATCTGCCGCTCCAGGACCTAATGGAATCTACAAACTCTACGGTGGGTCACCCAGGATCTATTAAGTGGGTACCCCAAACTTGAGGTTTAGAGTGATCTAGGACAAATAACCTATCTTCACAACCGTTGGCCTTGGAGCACTGCAATCTCTACCTTAGACTCTAGAAGGGTTTTGTTGTAGTACAGGTTTTTTTAAATGCTACTACGGCTAATCGTAAGATGCTAGATTGTCCTAAATTTTGCCTATCCAAGTATAATGAGAATAGGAATCTTTAATGAGTAACTGACACCGCAAATGCTTCAAGCCATCAATATATCAATGTATCAATGTATCAAGTATGTACCCTCACAAGTAAGGAGCATAAATAAAGATTTTTACTATCCTAAGATATTACCTTCTGAGCTGCGAATCCACGAAGTTGGTCATCTATATAATAAAAGTGAATCGCCATTTCCTTGCTAACCGCAAAACTCGAGAACGGCTCGACCGATTCGGCTAATTTTTTTTCTCGTATTTTTCCACTAAGTTGCTAAGAAGGTTCTTATGGAGAGAAAAGCCATACATATTTCGAGGGAATAATAAAAACAACAATTTTCTTTTCCCATACAAACCACTCAGTTCTCAGCTGTCAAAAATTTGACGTCAATCAAAGCAAAACAAAGGCACGTTAGTTGTTAGTAAAAGTTTATTAGGGTCTAGTCCCTATCATATAATAAAATAATATAAGTTTTTGTGTAAAAATAAAACCTTTCTGTTTAATTTTCTGATACAAGGCCAAATATATCATAAAGCAGGTTCCCTGTTGCCGGTGACAGATGGCGACTATAAATTCCTGCAAATGGAATAAATGGGCAATACACCAGAAGAAATTGATCAGGGTTGTGCAAATAACAGTTTAGTGAGGAGTTGATTGTGGAACAATTACAAACTTTGTTTCATTAACTAAATCAATTGATTTCATTGTTCAAAACTACGCTGGATCTTATGCGATCTGGAAATCATAAAATTGTAATCAGAACTGATAAAACTCCTGTGGGAAAACATGCGAGATGTTTCAATGGACCAACAATCGATGAAGCTGCCATTCAAATGGTTGGAGAAAATTTGGAAGCCCTTTGTTTTCGGGTAATAGGTCAGAACAACGTCTGCCGGGACAGCTATCAGACGACAAATAAGCTTGTTATTCAGGATATTATAGATAAGCCATCTCCTAGATTTAAATTCTTAATTTGACCGAGTCTCTGGCACTGGGGATGTTTTTCAACTCTGTAGATTCCTACCCTCTTAAATACTAATTATCTATTCCTATAATTATTCTAATTATCCAGGTCATTGAAAGTATGCCATAATAATGTCTATTCATCTCTCTTTGATCTACGGGTGTTCCTCAAGGGAGTATCCTCGGCCAAATCATCTACACTGGTTATACATCTGACATCCCAACTCATCATAATAATAATCTTACCACGTATGATAAGTATGAATGTCAGTCAACACTAATCCAGTTACAGCATCCCTACCTTCAATCTCATATTACTGATCTTGAAGAATGGCATCGAAACTGGGGAATTAAAAATACATTCCCCTTAATCCCATCAAATCAGCTTGCCCTCCATCGTAAACCAATAACCTCCTATCCACCTGCATCGTTTAACAAGATCCCTTTGATTCCTGTAAAACAAGTCCCGGTACTTGGGACTACACCTTGACAAACGTATAACTTGGATTACTCATCCTAGACTGAAACAAGAAACTGCTCGCCCTTTCTGTTTACTTCAACAATTACTAGACCTTCGTAAATTCCTTAATGCTCTTTATTCTGTTGCTTTGTTTATGTCCTCCAAATCATGTTGCTGATTTGGCCCGAATCCGATATCAATCTTTTCATGACAAACTTTATTCTAACTCAAACCCACTGGTTTCAAACCGTCTCTTTATTCAGTTAACTGACGACGCATCGATTTCAAAGACTACGGACAGAAGGATAATTTAATCTGATTGCTTGATAGAATCGATTATTGTTATTTGATCGACATGAAGGATTTTCGATACCATATACAGTGGAATCCCGATATTTCGTATCCCGATTATTCGTATTTTCGGCTAATTCGTACAAATTTGTCGGTCCCCAGAGAAAATCCCGATAAATGGTATAAAATCAATGCATTTCAGACCCCTCGATAATTCGTATTATTTTTATGCTCGAGGTCACTTACAACTTCATATAATTCGTATTTCCTGCTTTAAAATCTCGTTACTTAGTTACGTTTTCGAAAGGGGGGGGGAGAGAACAGTGAAGCAGATATGCCAGGGAGCAGAATGAGAATAAATGCTTTCTAGGAAATCACTCAATTTGTATTGTTTTTATACACATGTATGTTTGTATTGTTTAGAGGCCCAGTAAATCCTATCGTTTTTTACAGGGGAGCGAGTGAGAGAGACAACAAGTTTTCTAAGAAATCTCATAAGTAATTCGTACTGTTTTCACTCAAAGGAAATTAGGGGAGTAGAGAGGGGAAGTTCAAGGAATTTTATTAAGCTTTTCTTACAATCCCACTTTTATTTACAATTCAGTCTCGTTTTTGTTACCGTTGTGACACGTCATCATACCTCCAAAATACGTTAGTCTCTCTATTGAAAAAAAACAACAAATCATAAACGCCGTGACCAGTGGCTGTAAGCTAATTGACGTATCCAAGCATTTCATCGTCCCTGGTTCCACGATCACATCAATCCTGAAGAACAAGGACAAAATCACTTCCCAGACTTGTAGAGAACTTAAAAAAGTGGTTCGTACAAGCAAGGAATTCAAATGTACCAGTTGGAGTTAATATTTGAAGGGATAAAGCCCGAGTTTTCACAGAAAAATGGGAATTGAAGACTTTCGTGCAAGCGATGGATGTTTCGATAGATTAAAAAAATTGCATTAATACGTTTTTTTTATTTTGTACTCCCGATAATTGGTATCCCCGATAATTCGTACCAAATCATCAGTCCTTGACCATACGAATTATCGGGATTCTACTGTACTAGCTCATTCCAGTGTTTAGAAACATGGCCAAATTGATTAGACCGATTTGGATGGCATTGGCAGCGGATGCGACTGAAAATGCCCGGAAGATATATCCGGAGTCCTCTATGAAGGGGTCTCTATCCGGAGTCCTCTATTAAGGGGTCTCGGATGTCCGCTAGTAGTCCATGGTTGTCTCCATCCGTCCAGTTGTCATCCAACACTTTTCTCTTCACCACTTCCTTCCTATGTTTAATTTATATCGATTTATATACTCCCCCTCCCTGGTAGTAAATTCGTTGTATTGTGCGAAATAGAACGATTGTGTATGTAATCGGGGAGGTAGTAGGATATCATGCAGGCATTAGCACGTAACCCTGATATTTTTTTTATTTATTTATTGAAATTTACAACTGTATACAAAATACATCTAGTAAATATAATGAGTGAATACATTGACATGAGAAGACAAGTAGAGAAACTACCCAGTGGTAGTACTCAAATTAAAAAGTTCAGTTTAGAAGGTCACGAGGCCATCTTCTTTTCAGACGCCTCGGAGGATTATCGGGAATCGAAGAGGAAGCTAGGTTTGAAACTAGAGGGTTTGAGTGGGAATCAAGTTTGTTATGAAAGGAAAGATACCGGGTTCGAGCCCAATCAGCAACAAATGGGACATTAAGGTCATTATGGATGACTTTATTCTTAACAAAATAAGGAGCATTTAGGATTTTACGAAGGATTTTGGATTGTAGGGATTGGATACGAGAGGAATTCGATGGCTTAGTGGAGCCCCAAAGCTCTATTCCGTAAGTCCAGATGGGTCTAATGATTGTCATGTAAATGAGTCTCTTGTAGTTAATTGGGAGCTTAGAGCGTTTGTATAGTAAATGATGAAGTAGCCTGAAACGGCGAGCTGTTTCTTGTCGTTTCCGTCTAGTATGAGGATTCCAAGTTAAGCGTTTGATTTAGGAAACATTGGTTATTTGAATCATACAATTATAAATACAGAATTTTCATTTTAATAATAGATTTAAGTTGGTACGCTCGTCCAATTAAGCGTGCGATAATCCCGGCCGGCGGGTAGACGGTTTAAAATACCGTCCTTCGGATGGGCCGGAAAATGGTTGTTTTGAAACTCTGGGAGAAAACAAGATGTAAACAAAAATAATACAATCTGGTGGAATGTAAAATGGGTAGGGAGTGCAGTCAATAAATTGTACAAAATTGAAATATTGTCCCTACGTTTCGATCCAATTTAGAAACCATCCTCAGGGCTGATAATAAAAGAAAACCGAAAAACGCTATAAACATTTTCAGAACCAAAAATGATATTGCTGTTCATTTATATATTACAATAAATATAAATACAGAGTGTAAAAGATAAATCAGAAAATGACTGAATAGAAATAATAAGAAAGGAGAGAAATATATATAATAATAATAATTATTTCTTTCCTAAGAGCCATTGTGATAATATCTTTAAAGTCATCCACGCTTTTTTAGGGTAAAATTCATTTTTTTTTTCATAAATCTACTCTAATTTTAAATTAACTGTAAAATACCTTGAATAATATTAGTTGAGCTTATATGTATGAGGGAGAGCCATTATAAGCCCTGAAGAAGACCTGCCATGTGCTCAAAACGTTGCCTTAAATAGTTCTCCATATTTATAAGTATATTTTCTGACATTTACCCGGACGACTTGCATCCACTTAATGTTTTTTTATTTAATTAATTTAATGATATAGGATGGAAATAGTTGGGGGTGCAGTAAAAAAAACACAGCAAATAAGTGAAACTTATTGTATTTTATATGTGCCGACGTTTCGACCTACTGTGTAGGTCATCTTCAGGGCTATGAGAAAACAGACAAAAACAGAATAGACTGTAAAAATACATAACATAGAGATACAGAAAACATAACATAATATAGAGATATATAAAAATTTAAGCGAAAAAAGTGAAGGATATATGAATAAAGATGATTACATAATAGATGTATAGAAAGGTGGTAATGCAAAACAAAATACAAAGAGAGAAATAAAATGAAAAAGATATAAATATAATGAGTATGGAAGACTTAGTTTAATAAAGATAGAATTGTATTGTAGAAAAAAAATTGTATGAAAATGGACTCCTGGGGAGTTACATAAGTAAAATGAAAGAAAATGAAAATTTTTAATTCATTTTCTTTCATTTTACTTATGTAACTCCCCAGGAGTCTATTTTCATACAATTTTTCTTCTACAATACAATTCTATCTTTATTAAACTAAGTTTTCCATACTCATTATATTTATATCTTTTTCATTTTATTTTTCTGTTTAACTTGATTTCTCTCTTTGTATTTTGTTTTACATTATCACCTTTCTATACATCTATTATGTAATCATCTTCATTCATATATCCTTCAATTTTTCTATATTCAATGTTATGTATTTTTACAGTCTATTCTGTTTTTGTCTGTTTTCTCATAGCCCTGAAGATGACCTACACAGTAGGTCGAAACGTCGGCACATATATAATATAATAAGTTTCAACTAATTTGCTGTGTTTTTTTGACTCGAGGCCGTCTTCTTTTCAGACGCCTCGGAGGGTTATCAGGAATAGTATGGGAAGCAAGTTGAGAGACTAGCGGATTCAAGTGTGTATGGAGCTTGTCATGGAAGGATAGGTATCTAGTTTGGGCCAAATCAGTAACACATGGGATATTAAGATCATGATGGATATGTTTGTTTGTGACATAATAAGGAGCATTGAGGATTTTACGAAGGATTGGATACGAGATGAATTGGATGGTTTAGTAGAGCCCCAAAGCTCAACTCCGTATGTCCAAATATGTCTGATAACTGTCATGTAAATAAGTCTTTTGTAATTAATTGGGAGTTTAGAGCGTTTGTCCAGTAAGTGTTGAAGTAGGCGAAAACGTCGAGCAGTTTCTTGTCTTTCCAGTCTTGTATGAGGATTCCAAGTGAGACGTTTATCCAGATGGCACTTACTGTAAATTATTTTCTACTTTTTGGTTGTGATTCCCATTTAAGCGAGTTTTTTTTAGTTTTTTCAAACTATTACTCATTTGAATATATTCCTGCAAGACTCATTACATAATACTACACGTTCCGGACGTGACTCACACCAGATCACTTACAATAGAAAAAATACACACCACGCTAGTTTGATCTTCCAATGTTCAATTGTTGTTCAATGGTTACAGAAACATATTTGGCCAATTATTTCAAAAATTAGTCTAATAAATTTTTATTTTCTATATCCTGTTTTCGTAATTCTATGAAATTACTGTTTCACAAGAGGGCCCTGAGATGCGAATCTCATTGACATACTTTCAACAGGATATATCAGCGATATGCGGATTCCAAAGGAATCATACTTAAAAGAATGCAGAGAATTATAAATACGGAAATTTTGAAATAGTTGTCATGGAATTCTTAAGTACTTGTGATTATTTAAGCATTATTTCTGTGATTAATTAAGCATTATTTCTGTGATACTATTTAATAGGCTATTGCGATATTTAAGTTTCAATATGCACTGAGAAATAGGAATTGTTTCCGACTGGCAGTAACCAGTTAGTGTTTGAATGTTAGAATTTTTATTGACTCTGGGTCGCCTAGAACATAAACAAAACTCAGCGTATCATTTCAGTTAAGGCCAGGCATTAATAATGATAATTTTAATTAATTAATTAAAAAAAATTAATACAACATCCTGAAGGGTCTTGAGTTTAATACACGATAAAGACTGCTAATACTTTCTCTATATCGGTTCTAAAGAAATTATTTAAAATGTTAAATATGTAGATATGTAATAAATATGGATTATGGACCCTGTAAGACCTGGAGACCTTCTGTGATTCACCAGCACGTATAATGTGGATTCTCTAAAAAATGTAGGGGAGAAAACCTGGTGGTTTACCGTAATCTCGAACAAATAACGTCAGTGGGTACCGTGTACTGAACATAAGACCCTTATGGGTTGTAGCTGAACAGATTTTTTTTTAGTGATGATGAGAAAAATAAGAGTGAAAAATTTTCAACTCTTATATTTATTCAAAGACTAAATGTTTCTAACGATTTTCTGTTTGTATAACAAAATAAAAACGATTTTACTTCTACTCTAAAGTTACCATTTTGCTCAGGAATTTTAAAAGTTTAAAAAATATTAAATTGTATTAGATGTCATTATGTTGTAGTAAAGAAACAACTTTAAAAATTAATCTGAAGTTGTTTTATATAGTTTATTATATTTGTACAGTAACACATCTTTATTAATTTATAACAGAAACGGAATCGAACATTCTCTCGATATAATATCAGTTACTATAACGTTCGTTCCTATGTTGGAATCAGATACAAAAATCGTCCCGAACCTTATCATCACCGCACGGAGCGGGATATTTTCATGACCTCAATTAAACCATATGCTTTAAAACTATTCTAGTAATATTAATATTCATAATACAGAATTATGAACTGTACGCTTCGATTTGTCTTCGACGGCCCGAGGAGGTCTCATGTGTCCCGCCGCACAGTGGAACGAGCGTTAGGGAGGATTGGACATTCATTAATATCTCCGCTTCTGGTTCTCCTAGAATAAGGCTATTGCTACGGTTTTAAAGCTTTTTGAAGGGAATATTTAATTATATCATAAACAGGATCAAACATTTTAGGGGAAACGTGTAAAAAAATTTTTTTTTTTTAAATTTTTGTATTGAATTGTACAACTGTAATATATACATCTAGTACAAGGGCTGCATGAATAAATAAATACATGAAAGGATATTTAGAGGCACTACCCATTGGCAGCACTCTAATTACATTTCTATTATAGAAGGTCCCAGGGCCATCATCTCTTCACACGCCTAGGAGGATTGTCCGGGAAGGAATTGGATCCAAGGATGGAAACTAGTGGGTTTGGATGGGCCTGGAGTTTATTATGGAATGATCGGTATCTGGAATGGGCTAAATCAGTAACTTATGGAACGTTCAGGTCATTATGGATGGTTTTATTTGTGACAAAATAAGGAGCGTTTAGAATTTTGCGAAAGATTTTGGATTGCAAGGATTGAATACGAGAGGAATTTGATGGTTTGGTGGAGCCCCATAGTTCAATTCCGTAAGTCCATATAGGTCTTATAACACGCATGTGTCATCAGCATGTAAAAATTCTAGATTTGATATTTCGATGTTCGATAATTTATTATCTAACATTGTACCTATATACTACTAGAAAGGGTACAATACAGTATTCTATGGAAAGACAGATACATAGGAATTAAATAAAGTTATACAAAGGAAAAAGTAACAAACCAAATAATTTAATTATTAAACACAATGAATATAATAATTGATAATTACTTTTGTTAGTTAATATACTAGGTATAATTGATACATCAAAATTATAATAAATGTATGTGCCAATTTAAAATTGTTTTATTTAAATAACGAAATAAAAATTAAAAAACTTGACGATTTGTTGTAGGGACTATTGCACCTATGTGCACCATTACACATATGTCGTTCAAATACCACACACTAACTAAGTTTCATTGTTAATACTATTATGTTAGATAAGGATTCGGATAAATGAATGTAAACAAACATTGGTAAAAAAAAGAAAACTTGCGAATAATAGAAGCCAATATCAACAGAAATTATTTTAAATTAATTCTCAAGGCCCGGAAAAGAAAAAAATCATTTTCTCGGAAAATAGCACCTAGTAGCAGAATCCAACTTATGGAAAAAAAACTTCAAACATTCTAGTTATTTACTGTGAAGGTAGTTTTTTGGGCGATTTTGAGCGATTTTCGTTTTATCCCCTAATTTTCACCGAAAAATCCCAGACGTTTGAAATAATCCCAAGTTTTATTTGCCTAAAATATCTTATGGATGAGTATTTTTCCAGTAGATGCACGAATAATTTAATGCATTACCTCAAACAGTAGATTGCTTTAAAAATATGAGTTTGTAGAAAAATGTATATTTCAATTCTGAATTTTTCATATAAGATTTAATTTCACAATTAATTTATCTATGGATTTTGTTGAGAAGAAGTATAAAGTATAATTTAAAATCAAAATAAAGGACAAATTTAGTTATTAGAGAATTGGTCCAATGTCCAACAAATGCGTTGGTTCGTTCCACTGTGTGCCGTTACGATGAGTTAAAATGGCTTTTCCCTTCTATCCGTAGACTCTATTTCCTTGGTTCTTTCTTATATCAAACTATCAACTCACAACATCCATCTTATATCTATAGTCTCCTACAATTCAAATCCTCTATCCAATCTCAGGGCACAAGATCTCGCCCTTCCGATCTTTATATCCGGTCCCATAGAACCAAAACTTTCGAGCGTTCCTTTCTAACCCGCTCTATCTCCCTTTGGAACTCATTCCCACTCGATATCCGTCATGCATCATCTTTAACCTCATTTAAATCCAAACATTTCCTAAACCTTCTGAATTCCCAATCAGATGCTTTATAATCAATAAATAGTTTATAGATATATTCAACTTGATCGATTGATGAACTACTGTAAATATTCCTCACTCATATTGATATCATTTTTTTAATTATTACATGCTATTATTTATTCGCTTATGTTTCCATAAGCCTATTTCTTTTTTTAATTAGTAAATTTGTCTGTTTTTTTAATTTTAATTTTGTATTACATTTTCTGATTCTCTACTAAAACATACCTGTTTAGTTATATACTTTCAGGATATTATGTAATTATTGTTTTATTTTGATGTAGGCCTTTGGCCAGATATTTATTTAATTCTGTTCATCTTTGTTATTCTAAAGGGACCTGGTCCCAGAATAAAATTATTTTTCTATTCTATTTTAACATCATCATAATGTGGCTATGGTCCATGGAGGAATTCGGACAATTTTCCTCCACTTTGAACGATCTCCCACTGCTCTTCTCTATGTGCTTACCCCCAGGAGCTTAATGTCTGCTTCCACATCGTCCAGGCATCGCATTCTAGGTCTTCCTCTTCGTCTGTCTCCATCAGGACGTCTCTCCAGAATCAGCTTTGGGAGCATTTTTTTGTCCTATGAACGTGCCCCAACCACCTCAATCTTGCTTTTTTAATACAAGAAATTATGTCAGGTTCTCCATATAGGTCCTTAAGTTCTTGGTTCCTTTACATGCGGAAACAATATCCTTCCTTGGTTGGGCCATACACTCTTCTATGAATCTTTCTCTCCCATTTATTCAATAATTTCTCATTCTGTTCCCCTTATTTATTAGTTACCGTAACTTTAATAATTAATTAAAAATATTATATCATGCATTGCCAAACTAAGTAATGAAAAAAAAAAATTTGTTTCACTGTAAGTACAACTACCTTATAACAGGTGCTATGCACCTGGTTTGTGCTTTGTCTCTGACACCTGCTGTCTTTAATTAGTAATTAATAGCTATCAGTTTAGGGTAATTTAAATAATTAGTATCTAAGTATTTAATTTTCTTTTTTAAGGAATATACTTAACAAATTAATATTGGTAGATCGTAAAGGCAAAATTTGTCTGGCATTTTATTTATTAATATAATTATCCATTTGTTGTTAGCTCTGAGGTCATATCCATATTTTACTGTTCTTAAAATTGATGAGCATATAAAATGGTCATTTATGGTATAAAACTAATAAATATTATATTGAATAAGATGTTTTAAGCAAAAGTGGAAATATTTGCCAATGCTGCTAATTTTATATTATTTTATCGTTTAACGTTACCTTAAAAATCCTCCACGCTCATTATTTTGTTAAGAATAAAGTCATCCATAACGACCTTAATGTCCCATTTGTTGCTGATTTGTCCCGAAACCGCTATCTATCCTTTCATAACAAACTTCATTCCCACTCAAACCCTCTAGTTTCAAACCTAGCTTCCTCTTCGATTCCCGATAATCCTCCGAGGCGTCTTAAAAGAAGAAGGCCACGTGACCTTCTTAGTTGAAATAGTGATTTGAGTACTACCAGTGGGTAGTTTCTCTACTTGCCATTAACTCATGTCATTATGCATCACATAGCCTATTTACTTGATGTATTATTGTAATACAGTTGTAAATATCAATAAATAAATTTTTAAAAAACAAAAAAAACATTCCCTTAACAATGTCAAAAACAAGTAACTTAATGTTTTATATCCCTAATTAAAGATTCAGAACATGATGAGTTCTATTAAGTAAATTAACTACATATATGACCATTAGTCAAACTCAGGAGTTGGATGCAATTCAACGATGGAATGAATTAATTTTCAGATTGAATTATTTTGCATCGATAATTCAAGTCGGCTTATGAGACATACAAGCTGGAAGTTACATATTCAGATATTATGCAGGGGGGGGGCATAGTACCTACTAGGACTACCATTATTTTTTGTATAGGTAATTTACAAGTAAATATACTTACCAATAAACAAGCTGTTTTAGATCGATTCGTAGCCTACAAGGTCATTTTCATAAAACACACACTTTCCCCGATTTTCTTTTTTTTTTTATTAACAAGAGAAGTATAACAACTACAGGCCTCGTTAATTACTTAAATAAAAGCTAATTCAATTAACTATAACTCCATTTCACTTGACTTTCTTCGTAGGATCACCACTTCGGCCGGTGATCCTCGCGATAGTCAGTCAAAACCTAAATTTTTAAAGAGACGTAACCCAGAATCTGCTACACCTACAGGCATGGTATGTGCTTAAATTAAAGCTAATTCAATTTACTACCTTGGATTTCATCGTAGAAGTTCGTGTTCCACAGGAATGTAGGCCAAAACTTAAAATTTGGACTTTTTGAAAAAAAAGACCAATTTTCAAAGGGGCGTAATTCAGAATATAGTAGACCTACAGAGCAGCGATTGGATACAAATTGTAGCAAATTTAATCTACTTTAAAATTACCAATTAGGAGATACAAGACCAAATACTGAAATAAATCCGAAAATTTCGAGGTTTCTTGGCCAACACAGTTTTCCCAGCCGTTTTTTCGGTTGCAAACTTGGATTTACACTACTCAGACATGCTCTAACACCATATCCCAAATGGATCTCTCGGATATTTCGGTAATCGTTTATAATTATTCTATATATCAGGTATATATAGATAAATATCCCGACGGACAATTAGTTCCCTGAAGTTGTTCCATCGTTCTCGTCATCTCCTTACACAATCTTCCCGTAAGCTTCTCGTATGTTCTCTCATCTTCCCCCACTTTGACTATTGTAGCGTGGTATATGGAGGCCTCTCTAAAATGCTTGAAGACAGATTAAAGAGAATAATGAATTGCTCTCTAAGATTTGTGCTTGGTACTCCGAAGCGATCGCGCGTCTCCCACCTCTATGATGGGTTAAAGTGGCTCTTCCCTCCCTTCCGAAGACAATATTTCCTCTGTTCATTCTTATACCAATCCATTCACTCTCAACACCCTTCATATATCTACAGTCTCCTCCAATTCAAATCATCAGTTCAACACCATAAAACAAGATCCCGCCTTTCTGATCTCTATATACGTTCACACAGAACTAAAGCATTCGAACGTTCCTTTCTCGCCCGCTCCACCACAATGTGGAACTCAATCCCTCCTAATATCCGTCATACTCCCTCTCTATCATTATTCAAATCCTTGCTGTATCAACATCTATTAGCTTCCCAAAAGGATAGTCTCTAGGTAGGTTAGTCATTTGCTTAGAATACAATGTATATAATAACTCATTGTGTTATCTAGTTCTTTTAATTCTGCTCTTTGAAAAGCTGTACATCATGTAAACAAATTATTGAATGCTAGCTCATGCATTCAATTCCAAAAGCTATGGATTTATCTACTCTCTGTAATTGGTTAATATCCTATCAAGATCTGTACTGTTTATTTACTTACTATTATTTTTGTTTATATATTTCTTTTTAAATTGTTTTCTGTCATGTTTTCACGCTTTATGATTTGTAACATTTAGCCTTCTGGCCAGATAAATATTATGTTTTTATTCCTGTTCATATCTGTTATTCTAAAGGGACTTTGTCCCAGAATAAAGTTACTTTTCTATTCTATTCTATTCTATTCTATAAATAATATATATT
Source organism: Troilus luridus (assembly GCA_964056705.1). Classification (NCBI taxonomy): domain Eukaryota; kingdom Metazoa; phylum Arthropoda; class Insecta; order Hemiptera; family Pentatomidae; genus Troilus; species Troilus luridus. The sequence goes on from OZ057412.1 coordinate 8,141,618, forward strand.
TGTTGAAACCTTCATTTCTAGATGAACTGATTACCGGAATAACCACATTTCTTATAATTATATATCCTATTCCATACTAAAGCTTATGATAACATGTAATTTTGGAAACAATTAAAAGGGAATCAAATGAAAGGTTAAAACTTTTTGTGATTCAGCTCGGAGCAACAACCAGCGGAAAAATTACCAAAATTATTTCTTGGCTACATGGCGTCCTCACTTTAGTAACTTCCCTGCTAGGACCTGTGAAAGGAACAATTCTTATCAATAATCTTTTTCTTTTCTTTTTCAAGGTTTCAACCACTCTTAGTAAAATTGTAAAACAATGGATGTAGTAAGAGAAATAAAGTAGGACGATGTAGAAACAGTACATTTCGAAAGAGATAATGATCCTCTGGGGAGTGACGTGGACACCGACTTGGGAAATTACAGCCACACATTGAAGGCGGCCTTTTACAAGCTCTTTGTTCAATCAGGAACGAGTCATCAAAGGGTTCGCCTTTGACGTCACGAGATCGCTGACTTAACCGTTCATTAGCGACTCATTTATTAGCTCCCGACCTTTCGGCTCTCTTTCACTTCTCCCTAACTGATCTAGTTACTCTGTCATTAATCAACTTGCAGTTCTGTGAAAAGGAAAAGGCACGCCGAAAATGAAAAATAAAACGGGTACTTTTCCGTTAGCGGGGCCCAAAAGTTTGGTTATATTTTCTATTATCTGAATTAATTAAAAACAAACCACGTTTTCCTTTTTTTCTTCAGTCTTAATTATTAAAAAAAATATGAAAATTTGTAATTTTGCTAGAACTGAAAAAGATGCAGTCTGTTATTTTCAAGAGACAGGTATATTGGCAAAGAATGCAACATACTCTAGTCAATCTCATCTTTTTTTTCAGGACCACCGTTTTTTATTTTTATACTTCTGTCATATTCCTAATACAGTCAGCACTGGCAGTATCCATGGCAACCAGCCCTGGCCAGAAGATTGCAGCAGTTGTTGTTAGGCTCATACTCTAACTTAACCTTACTTAATGTTTATGTTCAATTATAAGTGTTATTAATTCAATATAATGTTCAAACATATAAAGTGCTTTTTTTATTTCTTAATAACTTCTACACAAACTTCTCTTTAATAGTTGTTCCAATCTTTTTTTTTTTTTTAATTCATTTATTGATATTTACAACTGTATAAAAAAAAAATACATCTAGTAAATGGGCTAAGCGATACAAAATGACATGTGAAAATGACAAGTAGAGAAACTACCCACTGGTAGTACTCAAATCACAAGTTCAACTAAGAAGTCACAGGGCCATCTTCTTTTCAGACGCCTCGGAGGATTATCGGGAATTGAAGAGGAAGCTAGGTTTAAAACCAGAGGGTTTGAGTGGAAATGAAGTTTGTTATGAAAGGATAGATAGCGGTTTCGGGCCAAATCAGCAACAAATGGGACATTAAGGTCGTTATGGATGATTTTATTCTTAACAAAATAAGTAGCATTAAGGATTTTACGAAGGATTTTGGATTGTAGGGATTGGATACGAGAGGAATTCGATGGCTTAGTGGAGCCCCAAAGCTCTACTCCGTAGGTCCAAATGGGTCGTATGATGGTCATTTAGATGAGTCTTTTGTAATTAATTGGGATCTTAGAGCGTTTGTATAGTAAGTGTTGAAGTAGCCTGAGACGTCGAGCGGTTTCTTGTCTTTTCGGTCTCGTATGAGGATTCCAGGTTAATCGTTTGTCAAGATGCAACCCTAAGTATCTGTTCCAATCTAAAACTGTATTATGATTCATATTCAGTTGTTTTTTCACCTTTTTACTGATGTCATCTCTTTGCTCCAGTTGTAAATAAATCTCGGAGATGTTAAAAAACTCAATATGGAGGATTCGAACCACGTACCATTGCGAATGCTCTTCTGTTGAAAGATTGCATCGCCAACGTACTCAGTCACAAAAAGACAGTTTCATTTCATGATTAAAAATAGCCAAAATGAGCTGGATTTTTTTTGTACTGATAATTCCTGAATTTCCAAAACATTGACTGTTTATTTTTTACTGTTTTTTAGAGAGGCAATATATATAATATATATTTTCCATATCGCATTATAGTAAATTTAGAATGTTTGGTATGTTTCATGTTTTTTCAACGCTTATTTTTTGTTTTTCTTTTAAGGCGCCATAGGAAATGTTTTGAGATTATAATTGCAAATGAGTTGGAGTCTACTTTAAAACTGTTTTTGAATATAACTAATGCGGGCCTGTCAGATAAGAAGAATCGTGGCTTTCAGAATTCTACTAGTGCTGCCATCTGACAGGAAATTCTAAAAAAAAATAAAAATATTTTAGTTTCGTTCCATTATCGCGTATCCTTCTTTTTAATAGTTTAATAAATATCTCAAATGTTTGACAACATAGTTATATGATTGGTACATTTACAATAAATAAATAAATAAAAGATTTATCCGGCGTAAAATTCACATCCCGGAATTCAAAATTCAGTGTAAATGTTACTGATTTAATAATTGTCTTACAATTCTGCAGGTATCCAACAGAACTGCTTTTTGCGCCAATTTAAATTTTTCCAAAGGTCTACAATGGTACAGACTCCCTTGTGCTTTTCAATATCAGACCATTCGAGGAAATTACAATTGGTGTTATGAGCACTTTCTCCAAATGATAAAGTGATTTCAACTCAATAGCAAGCTCCTGATATTTATTTAGTATTATTATTAAAATTATTATTTATTTATCATTATTTTTTTAAGCGTTTTTTTTCTACATTTTTCCTGCTACTGTAAATCTTATTTATAAAAGATAACTTTAATTAATTAAAATCACTGTTCTTTAAACATGTAAAGGAAGTCCGGAACATGTATTTACACTTATGCTCCTTGTCTATGTAAAATTGCTAATATATTTTTTTTTTTATTCTTTAACAAAAGAGCTTGTTAAATATAAGTATAAACATTTGTAATATTAAAAAAAAAATCACGTTTTTTTTTAACTTAGCTAAGAAAGTATGATATCACGATGGCAGGTGCCGAGACAGGAACCAGTGGTACCTCTTCCCTTATAGGGTTCAGCCCTTCGCCTGTTTCCGCTCCACTTAATTATATACGGGCTCCACAATTAACCTAACTAGCGGCAATTACGAAATTCGATGGTCTTCAATTGTAACTTGTAATTTACTTGGCAGTAAAGGTTTTTATATTGAGGATGAGAAGCAAAAAATATCTGGTAAAAAGTTATCTTAACTCTTCGAGATCGATTATCTGTAATTGTTCATTGTATAGTTGTTTAAATAACGAGAAATTGTTAATTTTTTTAAAAAATTATTTTATTGAATTGTACAACTGTAATATATACCTACATCTAGTACAAGGGCTATATGAATAAATAAATACATGTAGAGGCACTACCCACTGGCAGCACTCTAATAACATTTTTATTATATAAGGTCCCGAGGCCATCTTCTCTTCAGACGCCTAGGAGGATTGTCCGGGATGGAATTGGAACCAAGGATGGAAACTAGTGGGTTTGGATGGGCCTGGAGTTTATTATGGAATGATAGGTATCTGGAATGGGCTAAATCGGTAGTATATGGAACGTTAAGGTCATTATGGATGGCTTTATTTGTGACAAAATAAGGAGCGTTTAGGATTTTGGATTGCAAGGATTGAATACGAGAGGAATTTGATGGTTTGGTGGAGCCCCATAGTTCAATTCCGTAAGTCCATATAGGTCTTATAACAGTAACATAAATAAGTCTTTTGTAATTGATCTGAAGCTTTGAGCGTTTGTCTATGTGTTGAAGTAGTCGGAAGCATCTAGCTATTTCATGTCTTTTCAGTCTTGTGTGAGGGTTCCAAGTAAGACGTTTGTCTAAGTTTAGTCCTAGGTAGCGAATCTGTTCAACAGGGATAAGTGGACTACTATTAAAGGATACAGTAGGAAAGGAAGTCATGGGTTTTCGGCGAAGGGTAAAGGTAATTTGATGGGACTTGTTGGAATTGATTTTAATTCTCCAATTCCGACACCATTATTCGAGGCTTGATACATGTGATTGAAGGGATTGAATTATTAATGTAAAATTTAAAATCTTTTCAGCACAATGTCAATGACAGAATCAAATGTTACATAAAAAAAGTTGTACAATCTATGAAGGGCCTTGGTGCGTGATAAAGACTGTACTTTTACTTGGACAACGGTTGTTTAAGTACGAGTTATTTGTCCGAGATCACGCTTAACCGCCAGAGTTTTCTACCTAAAAACATTACCCAGTTTATTGAGATTGGAATAGCCTGAAACTTGGAGGCTGTGTTCTTTGTATGACGTAGGCATCCTATATGAAAGGATTTTCTGAAATCCTACCCCTAAGGGGGTGAAAAATGGAGGGAAAGTTTGTATGCTTGCTCACGTGTTTCTTACTAGCAAAATCTACATATTTTCGCTGAATATAAAAAATCAAGTAACACAGTTCACTTCTCGCTGTTGCCGTAAGAGAAGTGAAACCATTACACTAAGTTATCCTTTAAAATAAATTAAATAACATTAAATACTAATCCTTTACTGACACCAACAACAGTAAACTTCTCTCAGTCCCGTTTGTTAATCAGTGTCAATGTTTGTTTCACGGCTGTGCTGATCCGTCTGTGATGAAATTTGATATGGATAATCTTTAGCCTGGGGAAGGACATAGGCTAATTTTTATCAACACACCGCACAGGCGAAGTTTATATAGAACTGTAACCTGATTGACTAACACACCCAGCGGTCAAAGCACAGCAGAAACCACTGAACTTAGCATCTTGAAATTCGCAGATAGGTTCTTTGTGTAGCTTAAATGAGCAATAAGAAAGGAATTTGGACAATTCCACCTCCAAGGGTTTCCCCCTTAATATAATAAGTGTTCAAAGATTGTATGGAATCCGTCAGTTTTGAAGATAGACATCTGAAATTTCGGAATAAATGATCTTTCAAGAAACTTTATGGGGCAGACCAAATTCCACGCGAGCGAATCCATGGGCAAAAGCTAGTTTTTTTAATAAAAAGAGATTATCAGAGTAAAATTTAAAATGTCAATGATACAATTATACAAAAAAAAGAAAGTTGTGCCAAAACAAATCATGAAGAATACGTGTTAAGTACGTGTTGAACGCGCTGTTTCAAAATAAACGATAGGGCATGGAAGGATTTGGTAGACATCAAAATCAACCGCATGATTTTCCTCATTAAAGTCTAACAATTCTATAGAGGCTGAGTGAGCTCCGTGATGGACGGTTGTCGAGACATTAAATAATTTATCCGCCACAGTCGGTCTAGAGCTCTATATCTTGAGTTGAGTAACTCGGAACTTGATGAATTGAGCTACGCCGCTTAAGAGCATCTTATTGATGTTGATGTCATGTGCCCTTAACCAGCTTCCATTGGCGTTTTATGGTGGGAAAGGGCGCAGAAGCCTCCCGGACTCCTGCTTTGCCCTTATTCTTGGGTAAGATGCTCAGTTCGGGGACTCCAGGCAAATTTTAAATAGTGTAATTATGGTTATGGATGTAAGCAATTATTTTTTAGACATTATTTGTACTACATTTTAGCATTTATTTTGGTTTTTTTATACCGCATGTATATATTTTTCCGCATTTATGTATTTTTATTAAATTTATTTATTTCATTTTTGTTTCGTTTTTATGGAATGGTTGTATACGATCTTAGCAATATTACTTATTGCCCAGAAGTGGCAAATTGTAATAATTCAATAAAGTATTAAAAAATATATAAAGGATTAAAATATTTACGTCCGAGTGTATCCATCTAAGGAAGTGGACCTGGACCGGACATGTCATCAGAAGGAATGCTGAAACATGGACCAGGCAGCTTATGGATTGCTATCCAAGTGAGGACGCAAGGGAGAGAGGACGCCCACGGACAGACTGGGACAAGGAGATGAAGAAGAGCTGCGGAGGGACAGCCTGGAAGAGAGTAGCATTGGAAAGGAAAGAGTGGAAACGGATGGGACAAGTGCATTATTTAGTCTGGTTGCAAGAGTGAGAGGAAGAAACAATCCAACTTAAAACCTCAACTAAATATATATTTTGTTTATAAGTGAATAGGTATAGGAAAAAAATAGAATGTTTTGTATATGTTTATTATAGTTTATGAACAAATAAAGGTTATTGTTATTATTACTTACGAGTGTTGCGATTTATATTAGTGTGAACAGAAATATCTGAAACGAGAAGAAATACCTGACGTGGAGGAAAGAAACAATAAAAAAGACTGTGGCTTTGGAATGCCGTCCGGGCGATGAAGAAAACAAAACACCAGCAGTTCTAGACCTGTCTCTGCTTCTAGCTCTGAGTGACCTCTCATAGGTCGATAGTGTACTATCGGATATCAGGTATCGTTTTGTCTAGAGAATCGATTCGTAGGAAGCACATACATATACATCAGCTGTTTATTTCCAGAAACAAAACAGAGAAGAGATTTGAATTACTTTAAAAATATTGGAAATTTATTTTTATTATTAAATTTTTACTTATCGGCTACAAGTGCCAGATTGTAATAATATTTCCATAAAGTATATAAAGAATTATTTTATTTTAACCACTATTATCATTTAAAGCAGCGGTCCCCAACCTTTTTTTTACTACACGTTCAAATTAACTTTCTCCTACGCCTTCCCCCTTGCGTAATAAAATATATGGGGATATGAACAAAAACAAAACAATTAGTATTACATTGAAAACAAAACATTTAGTTTTACTGTCACAAGATACATCATAAGTTTCAATTTAAGATAAAGAAATAATGGTTAGACAAAAATAATTAAAATCATGTGAAACATTTATTTTTTTCTGTGGGGGGCTCAACGCTCAGACGGGCAAAAAAATCAATAATAACTTTTTTTTAAATTTATTTATTGATATTTACAACTGTATAAAAAAAAAAATACATCTAGTAAATGGGCTAAGCGATACAAAATGACATGTGAAAATGACAAGTAGAGAAACTACCCACTGGTAGTACTCAAAACACAAGTTCAACTAAGAAGTCACGGGGCCATCTTCTTTTCAGACGCCTCGGAGGATTATCGGGAATTGAAGAGGAAGCTAGGTTTAAAACCAGAGGGTTTGAGTGGAAATAAAGTTTGTTATGAAAGGATAGATAGCGGTTTCGGGCCAAATCAACAACAAATGGGACATTAAGGTCGTTATGGATGATTTTATTCTTAACAAAATAAGGAGCATTAAGGATCTTACGAAGGATTTTGGATTGTAGGGATTGGATACGAGAGGAATTCGATGGCTTAGTGGAGCCCCAAAGCTCTACTCCGTAGGTCCAATTAGGTCGTATGGTGGTCATGTAGATGAGTCTTTTGTAATTAATTGGGAGGTTAGAGCGTTTGTCTAGTAAGTGTTGAAGTAGCCTGAAACGTCGAGCGGTTTCTTGTCTTTTCAGTCTCGTGTGAGGATTCCAGGTTAATCGTTTGTCAAGATGCAACCCTAAGTATCGGATCTGTTGTACAGGCACCAGTGGGATATTATTAAAGGATACTGAAGGACAGGAAGTCATTGGTTTACGACGTAAGGTAAAAGTGATTTGATGCGATTTTTGAGAGTTTATTTTAATTCTCCAGTTTTGACACCATTCTTCAAGATCAGTGATATGGGATTGGAGGCTTTGGGATGCAATAATTGGATTGGTGTTGACAGATAATACACATGTATCATCAGCATACGTGGTAAGGATAGTATTAGGATGAGTTGGGATGTCAGCTGTATAAACTGTATAAAGGATTGGGCCAAGGATACTACCTTGACAATAATAACTTAAAAATTAATTTGTAGTATTTATAGAACGGTTTATTAAAGTATCAAAACAATAGTTTCACTCATGCTCTTTCTGTTATTTTATTCATATATTTAAGAACTATGATCATGTGATTTTCCTTTAAGTAAGTACTGTGATGGATTTTCCACAGTACACAAAAAGTCGTACACACGCCTTTAAATCCGCCCTTGCCCATGGCTTGTACTTACGCCCCCTATGTTGGGATGGGATCCACTGATTTAAAGGAATGGCTACTTTTTTTAAAAATCCAAATCTATTCATCACCCATAATTAGATCCTCTTTTCCATACTAAAGCTCACGATAACTTGTATTTTTGGAAAATAAAAAAAAGTTAAATATTTTTATTTGAAAAGAAGAGGTATGTCCAGGACCGGGACTCGAACCCGGGTCTTGCAGATCGCTAGTCTGGGACTCTACTATTTGGGTTATCCTGGGCCCTAATCAAGCATGCTTCTCGGTCGTGGTCATATCCATAAAATGACGTAAGTCAACTAGATCCAAATTAAAATAATATTCAAAGAACATTCTTCCCCTCGTATACTAAAAATGCGAGAACGCAGGGACTTAGGATCAATGAAAAGAAAGGATATGACCACGACCGAGAAGCGTGCTTGATTAGGGCCCAGGATAGCTCAAATGGTAGAGTCTCAGACTAGTGATCTGGAAGGCCCGGGTTCAAGTCCCGGTCCTGGATATATCTTTTCTTTTCAAATAAAAATATTTAAAAATTAGTAACAAATAAAATTTTAAAAAAAAGTTTTAACTTGTTGTGACTCCGCACGGAACGACAACCTGCGGAATAATTACAAAGAGGAAACTGGTTGACTGCAATGAAGGATACAATATGTCTTGCGGTGCAGTCATTAATAGCACTAAATAAGGTTAACTTATTTATTATAAGTGCCGACGTTTCGGCCTACAGTGCTAGCCATCTTCAGGGCTGAGAAGGAAAAACAGAATATAAGAGTGTGTGAAAACTTCATTGGTAATCGCAATCAATTTATATATTATGTAGTAATATAAAGTAAATAATGTTATGTATTGTGGAGTATTATTATAGATCGTATTAGGAGAATAAATGAGAAAAAAATCAGAAATAAAAGTTATTAATTATTTAATTTTATATAAACCAAGTTATTTATTTTCTTTTTCGTATTCTACAAAGGGTACGACGGGTTTGTGATAACTAAAATAAGAAATAAATACTTTTGATTGAATTTCACTTAGATATCTAGAAAAAACTCCCTCAATAATTAATTGATCAATGTCAATTTTTGTAGATCCGTATTTTATTGTACTTTCATTTTTATTATTTGACATATTTAAATCCAATGTGATCTTTAAAAAATCTTTGAAGTTTCTTGTGAAAAATCGATATAGAAATCTCCACTCAAGATGATAGGTAATTTATCTCATTAGCTAATTTCCTCATTCGTTTTAATTCGTCATCGAGTTTGTTGTTTTGATCCATCATCGATTCAGACTGAAATATCGATAACATGTGATATCGGAAGATCTTTGAGTCGTTTACAAGCAAAGTTCGTAGAATAGTTACGAACATTCGATTGCCAGGAAAACGTCCGACATTCGATATTGGTATAAAAAAGTGAATGACCTTTTTTTTTTCTTTTTTTTCTTCTTTACGATATATCAGAAACTAGTTTCGATATTTTATCGGAAGAAGCCTATCTGTACACATCAGGGAAAGTAATTAAAAGAAAAAAAATAATATATATGCATAGGAAAGGACATTCTTTCGATATTAGAAGAATAAGGTACTCTGTCGATATTCTCAATATATCGAAATGTCTTTCCGATATTTCATAGATGGCTGATATCTAAATTTTTGATTATGTTATGAACCCTGTCTGTATACATCACGGAAAGTAATTGAAATAAATAAAAAATATGTATATGCCTAGGAAAAGACATTCTATCGATATTAGAACAATATGGTGCTTATATTCGATATTCTCAAAATATCGATAGATCTTTCCAATATTTCACAGATGGCTGATATCTAAATTTTTTATTATGTTATGAACTCTATCTGTACACATCAGGGAAAGTAATTAAAAGAGAAAAAAATATATATGCCTAGGAAAGGACAATCTATCGATACTAGAAGAATATGGTACTTATATTCGATATTCTCAAAATATCGATAGATCTTTCTGATATTTCACAGATGGCTGATATCTAAATTTTTTATTATGTTATGAACCCTCTCTGTACACATCAGGAAAAGTAATTAAAAGAAAAAATTATATATATGCCTAGGAAAGGACATTCATTCGATATTAGAAAAATATAGTACTCTTTCGATATTTTGAGAATATCGAAAGATCTACACGGTAGGCCGAAACGTCGACACTTATAATAAATAAGTTCACCTTATTTAGTGTTATTAATGACTGCACCCCCAGACAAATTTTATTCCTTAATTACCATAAATGTATATAATTATTCTTCGGAGAGCCAATAGATGCGAAAACCACACTAATGTTGATAATTTAAATTTACAAATTATCAAATTTAAATAATAAAGGGTTATTCTAACATATACGGGTTCGAATCCCGGCATGGACAGAACTTTTCTCTTCAAAATAAAAATATGTTATATCTAAAGTTTTGAGTTTTCACTTCTATCATGACCGTATACTTGATAATTTGTTATTATCAGTTACTTTATTGGTAATTTATTTTATTATCCTGATCCAGTGGCTACAATATTGCATGTCTTGTCTTAAATTGTTATCAACGCTTAAGTGATGCGATCTGTCGGTGATGTAATCCAACTAATCCACAATAATTTTAATAAAACCACAAACATCTCTTATTCGTTCCATCTGATCAAGTGAAATCATGAGCCAGAAACCAAGACTGTTCACGAATCGGTGTGACATTTCCCATAAAATTACATGTAATTTCACTCCTTGCCACAAACGAGTCGTTCAAAATGATTGGATAGCCACAAAGAGAAATCATGGAAGGACCCCTCGAAGAACTGTTACAGAGAGAGATGATTGGCTAACTCGGGCGATTGACCATATTGTTTTGGGGAGTAGACCGTTGTGCAAGGGAATTCCTAGCGGTCTTCTCGGCTCGGGCTATCTCTGCAGCATGGGAAGCAATTTATCAATGCCTGTAGAGAGGGAGAGAAGCACAATTTAAGTATTTTTAGAAATATAATATACCAATCTATCTCTAATATATATTAAAAAAATTATATTCAGTGATGTAAGATATCGAGGGCGTTGCCTAGCAACGGACTACTTTTTCTTTATTCTTTTGTCCGGCTCAATCAGTTAAATTAAAAAACAAAAACAAATATTAAACCAACTGTTTCTGATTCCTTTAAATTATTATAATACAATTTTTGTATTAGTATAATTTGTTTACCTATAAACAGACATAAAACAAAATCCATTACCTATTTAATGTAAAACTAAGGCTTTGCTCGATTAGTAAGACATGTTATGCTCACATGTTTTGTCTGTCTAATGTATTTTATTATGTAGATATTATAAACATAAAAACAAAACAAAATATTTCTTAATATACGAATTTATTTTCATGCGCGTAAAGTTTTTGCGATAACCCATAAGATACTCATTTAAATTATATGGTATAAAATATTCTAATAATGCGCATAGAATGCTTAAGGTAACTAAAGTATATAACTTGATAAGGATTAATACTGTACTCGTATAAACAGCTTTCCAAACACCGAATTGTACGACATTAATTTTTTTAGAAAATAAAATAGGTATAGAAAGCTATCCTCAAAAGCTAGATATATGATATCTTTGTATTTTTTGTAGATCTATAAAAGAGGAATATTCCACCATGCACAGTTTCTTTATATCTCAAAGGGATTAGGCAGCGTTATCGATGAAACCTCCCAGGCGGCTATACTTTTTCCAACATTTCCGCAAATTATCGTTATATTCCAACACATTTACACAAAACCTCGACAAATTATATATCTAAACCTTCCTGGTGCATCACTCTATCTATTGTCGAAAACCGCATGAAAATCCGTGCAGTAGTTATTGAGTTTACCGCGAACAAAACTGAGAACTATGTTTTATAATATGTATAGATGTCTCGAAGCAATACTGAGTGGGTGATATGATTTTGTTTTTATTTAAAAGTATTATTTTTATTTATTGTAACTTTTAAATTTTAGTTGTTAATAAACCGGAACTGATACTTAAATTGGAATTGCTTGTAACATCCCGCCACATGGTAAAGGAAGTAACGGTTACAAAAAATAACTTATTGTTATTTTATTCCCTTTGAAGTTTGTTTATATAACGCTTCTTCTTGCCACTAAGGCTAATCGAACGATGCTACAATCGGAGCCTTCAATTTTATCCAGGTTTAATTAGGATAGGGATTTTTAATGAATACCTGACATCGTACAGGCTCTGGACTCGCGTTTAGCGTCCCTTCAAAGGATGGCATAACCAAAGATTTTTTTACTCCCTTTAAAAAATCCTCGGGCCACCTGCCGGGCTACTAACCCGCGATCTTGGGCTTAGTAGGCTGTTATGCAAACCTCTAGATCACTAGAACAGTTTTCCTATTGATAATTTTACATGTTATATTTCATTTTTCTATATTTTTGTAATAAGGAATAAAATAATATTTTGACTTAATTGGGTACGAACAGATCTTACTTTAATGTAGGATCGTGCCACTGATAAACGTTTGAATGACGTGATGACCAAATAAGTTGTTTTTTTTCAAAAACTTTTGGTACATAGAGTGTTTATATATTAAGAAATGTTGATATATAGAAGGCTTTATAGAAGAGTGGTTCTGGAGGAAGCAGGACTAAAGCAGAGGAGATAAGAAGTCCTGAATCCTTTGAGGATGAGTTCTAATGGATAAAGGACTAGATAAGATAGTCCTGCGGCAGGATACAGGCTCTCTCTATATAGGAGCGTCTAGTTTACATTAAATAAGTCACGCCTAGAAGTCAATTTTAAGAGTTCATTTCTTATAATTTTTCTTAAAATTTATATTACTAAATTATTACAAATATTAAGAAAAAAAAAAGATCTTTATCATGAGCCAGGTGTCTAGTGGTAACATAGTCAATATTTAGGCATTGCCGAACAGCTGAATTAATTGCATATTTTCAAATGGAGAAAAGCAGACTTATATTATTAAAATAATGATAATTATATAATATAATATTACATTACAGATTAATGTATCTTTTTGATAGAGGAAATGATTATAAAAATATTTTTTACTTTCAGTATTCAGTATTCATATAGTTAAAATATCCAAAATAAATAAAATAATTTGTTTTATTTTTTCGAAGTAACTCTTTTTTGCTTGTTTTTTTGTTCGATACAATATATACATCCCCGGTGAATTGAGGACTAAGAAAGGAATTTGTACAATTCCACGCCCAATGGTTTCCCCCTTAATACAATTGGGGTTCAAAGAAATTATGGAATCCGTTAGTTTTGAAGTTGAACATCTGAAATTTCGGATGTACGAGTAGCTTAAAAATTAATTATTTTTTTAAAATGACCTGTTACGAAACTTTATGCGGCAGACCGAGTTCCACGCGAGTGAAGCCGTGGGGAAAAGCTAGTCTATACATATTATAAAACAATGTCCTCCGCCGCGTCTGTCGGTTCGCGATAAACTCAAAAACTACTGCACGGATTTTCTTACGGTTTTCACCAATAGATAGAGTGATAGAGGAAGGTTTAGGTATATTATTTGTCAAGGTTTTGTGTAAATGGGTTGGAATATAACGATAATTGTCGGAAATGTTGGAAAAAGTATAGCCGCCTTGGAGGTTTCATCGAATGTATGCCTTTGAGATATAACAAAACAATGCATGGTGGAATATTCCTACACAATTTTTTAGAAGATAAAATAGGTGTAGTAAGCTTTCCGTAAAATTTAGATATTCTATCTCCGACTTTTTGTAGATCTATAAAATTGTTCACGTACAATTCGGTATTTGGAAAGCGATTTAGACAAGTACAGTATTAATCCTTATCAACTTATATACTTCAGTTACCTTAAGCGTTTCATGCGCATTATTAGAATATTTTATACCATATAATTTAAATGAGTATCTTATGGGTTATCGCAAAAACTTAAGGCGCATGAAAATAAATTCGTATATAATGAAATATTTTGTTTTGTTTTTTATGTGTGCAATATTTACATAATAAAATACATTCGACAGACAAGGCTTGTAGGCATAATATGCCTTACTACCCGTGCAATTGTCGGGACGGGTCGCGAATTACTAAATAAATAAATAATTATTTTTATTAATTGTTATTATTTATAAATCTTTTCTTTTCAAAACAAAAATATAAATATTGTTAGCTGGTTCTTGAAATGATTTTTTTTTCTATGTTAGTGTAGACTAATGTGGATTCCAAGATTCTTTTTATTTATTATTATAATTGATTATTATGTTTTTTTTTTATTATTTACTAATATTTTGTGTGTGTGTTTAGGTATGAGTATAGACACTAACATTAAAACATCGAGACACATGTCAATACATATTTAGTTTTTAGAAGACCGACGTTTCGGCACCGCTTAGATAATAAACGGATTAGATTACTGCTTGACATAAATATTTATAATCTATGTTAATTTATTGTTGGTGGTGATTATTTTTAAATATTTTTATTTTGAAGATGAAAATAAAATATGCTGATCATTTGAGGAAAAATCTGGTGGATGAGGGTGATTTCGGCCAAATAATTCCCTTGTACAATTGCTGGCTTAGAAATAGTAAAGTCCGTCAGTTCACTCAAGTACTGAACCCAAGACCTTTCACGGATTTTATTTGTACATTTCTTTCATTAATTGTTTTTATCCTTCATAACTTCACTGTAATAAAAATGTCAACTGTTACAAGTTTGATTTGTGCTAAGGGATGTTAAAAGATGTAGATAAATTTATATTTTGCTTTTCGATATTCACTCCCATCCCATTCCTCCAAAAGCAATATTTGGTCTCTCTTGTCGTTATCTGCTCAAGCTTGAACTTAAATAACATTTCTCGGCAGAGCTACTAAACAACCACATTTGGTTTCCAATAATCGGTAACACAAGTAATAATTGCGCCCAATTCCATCCACCCAAGCTGCTGACAACTACCACCCAACACCAACTACCCCCAGCGGTGCTTTGAGAATCGACCGGACCGGAAGTGAGCATTGTGGCAGAGCCCTCACAAATAGCACTTCCCGGAAACGGGGGTAGTTCCATTCCCATTGAGCCCTCGTCAACTTCTTCTCAATTTGTCCTTCCAAGTCTTTTATTGTTCTTCCTCCTCAGGGTCCCATACCGCCCCTGGAGTGAGGCCTGTTTCCGTTCGCCATAACTGTGTCTGGGGTCATTATTTCGTTAAAAGCCGAAGTACATGTTGGTACTTTGTTATTTACTAACTGAGGTACCCACAGTACCCTAAACAAGGACGCTGTATTGTGCTATTCTTCGACAATCAGCAACAGCAAGTAGTAGGTTTACAGTCCAGTGTAGCAGATGATGTTATTATTGGCTGTATAGATCTCATAAATGGAAGTCATATTGTTTTGTCAACTCGCACGTTTAAAAAAAATTGTTTATTTTATAATTATTTGTTTTTCCTCAAGGTAGTATCCTTGGCCCAATCCTTTATACAGTTTATACATCTGACATCCCAACTCATCCTAATACTATCCTTACCTCGTATGCTGATGATACATGTATATTATCTGTCAACACCGATCCAATTATTGCATCCCAAAGCCTCCAATCCCATATCACTGATCTTGAAGAATGGTGTCAAAACTGGAGAATTAAAATATAAACTCTCAAAAATCGCATCAAATCACTTTTACCTTACGTCGTAAACCAATGACTTCCTGCCCTTCAGTATCCTTTAATAATATCCCACTGGTGCCTGTACAACAGATCCGATACTTAGGGTTGGATCTTGACAAACGATTAACCTGGAATCCTCACACAAGACTGAAAAGACAAGAAACCGCTCGACGTTTCAGGCTACTTCAACACTTACTAGACAAACGCTCTAAGCTCCCAATTAATTACAAAAGACTCATCTACATGACCATCATACGACCTATTTGGACCTACGGAGTAGAGCTTTGGGGCTCCACTAAGCCATCGAATTCCTCTCGTATCCAATCCCTACAATCCAAAATCCTTAATGCTCCTTATTTTGTTAAGAATAAAATCATCCATAACGACCTTAATGTCCCATTTGTTGCTGATTTGGCCCGAACCCGCTATCTATCCTTTCATAACAAACTTCATTTCCACTCAAACCCTCTGGTTTTAAACCTAGCTTCCTCTTCAATTCCCGATAATCCTCCGAGACGTCTGAAAAGAAGATGGCCACGTGACCTTCTTAGTTGAACTTATGATTTGAGTACTACCAGTGGGTAGTTTCTCTACTTGTCATTTTCACATGTCATTATGTATCGCTTAGCACATTTACTAGATGTATTTTTATTATACAGTTGTAAATATCAATAAATAAATTTAAAAAAATAAAAATTATTTGTTTATTTAGTTATTTAATATTAGGAAGAAAATGGACCCGTGCAGGTCAAAAAAAATTATCTGTAGAATCAGTTTAAGATAATAATAAACAAGGATAATAATAAAATCTCTAGCTCACTCTCAGTTTGTTGACTAAGGAACACCTGTGGTGTAATGGTTACCATAACCTTCTAGGGCCATTTTTTAAAGGGAGTCAAAAATATTTGATTATGTTATCATTCATTGGCAAAAAATACCTTTGCGGTGTAATGTACTCTACTAAAATATCTTCCCTTAGGCAAAATTTAGAACTATTTACATTTACGTCCGCTGTCTTTTTTCCTAAATAATATACCTTGTTCTTAAATATTATTCTTTATATTTTAAAAACTTTAATATTTACTTTCTTAATAATTTTCATACCCTAATTGGTTTTCCCTTTTTACTTATAAACGATAAGAAACTCGTTGCAGATAATTCTCTTGGTTTAAAACACAAAGTGGGGCCTACCTGGCACATTTTTTCCTTTAATTACAAATATTTAAGAAAACTTATAAAATATCTACTGGTGAGTGGTGTGTACTAAAAAGAACTATTGTTCTCAAAAACAGAGAGCGCTCTTAATAGTTCATTTTCCGGACCTAGTTCAATGAACAACTAGTTTCCATCCTTGGATCCAATTCCATCCCGGACAATCCTCCTAGGCGTCTGAATAGAAGATGGCCTCGGGACCTTATATTATAGAAATGTTATTAGAGTGCTGCCAATGGGTAGTGCCTCTACACGTCCTATCATGCATTTATTTATTCATACAGCCCTTGTACTAGATGTATATATTACAGTTGTACAATTCAATAAAATAATTTTTAAAAAAAGTTCAATGAACTAGTTCGTTCACGTACTTCTCAGCCCTAAAAGGCACAGATTAAGAGGCTTTCGGCTGCCAATAACTGCTACTTTTAGTACTATAACAGTTATAGTTATTTACATTTAAAAAATAACTAGTTATAAGTGCGTTATATCTTCAGTTAAAATGGACAGTGCATTATACGTTTAAATGATAATCTTTGTTCCACCAATATCTGGAAATCAATCCCACCTAACATTAGAACTGGGCGATAGTCGATAATTACTATCGATATATCGATGGTCAATATCAATAGTGTCGACTATCGGTGGATCCTTATTACCCTCAAGTTTTTAAACTCTCGGAATTATGCTGATCTGTCTCTGTCCAGTGCCGAGTTATTTTGAAATTTAACTCGGAATTCCTAGAGCTCAAGGTTCTTTTTTTTATAACTTTGATCCCGCACCGGACGTGTCATTATTTAATTCTCCAAAATTACTAATTACATTATGTTGGGTAGAAAGCGTAGCCTCACACTTGTGCAAACAAACCGAATTCGCGATATTGAGCATTGGCTCTTCTAGGTTTTTATAACCTTAACTTCCTCTTTAATTAGGGATATTTTTCTACAATTCTTAAATGTTCAACTAGAAATTCAGTTTTTCTTTCGGGAAATATCTGGCTCAAGGAGCACTCATGAATCTTGAAATTAACTATTTCGTTATTTTTCTTTTCTGAAGATTTGGGTCGTTCATTGTCATTGTAAATTATTTTTCAAAAATTCAAATAAATTATACAAAAAACTTCAGTTGTTTCTTCTGGTTTAGACCGTGTCGGTGAATTTTCTGCCAACGTTTCGCCAGACATGCTGCTGACTTCCTCAAGCCTTAATTGAGTCTCAATTAAGGCTTGAGGAAGTCAGCAGCATGTCTGGCGAAACATTGGCAGAAAATTCACCGACACGGTCTAAACCAGAAGAAACAACTGAAGTTTTTTGTATAAATAGTGGCCCTGGAAACTTGAAAGAGTATCAAATAAATTAGTTTTTATTTCTCATCTTTATGAAATAATCTTATAATCTATAATCCTGCAACTTTTAAATAGTAGGTAGGTAATTGAATTTAATTAAGTTAGTTGAAATTCTTTATTGAATGTTTAGAAAAAAAAAGAAGCAGCTATCGAAAGTATTCGATAGTTTTCGGCCCATCGATAGTGCTAACTATCGACTATCGCCCAACCTTACCTAACATCCACCATGTTACTTCCCTCTCCTGAGGATAGTATCACCATTTAAACCTATATTTTCCAGTAGCTAGCTGCCTAAACAGGATTAATTTTTTGCTTAAATGGGTCAGTAGTAACTAAGGACTTTTAACATTTGATCTTTTTTTCTTGTAGGTTCTTCACATCACTATTTATTTTTTATTATAAGTAGATGCTAAGTATTTTTATTTATATGTATATTATGTTTCTTTGTTATAAATGGACCCAGTCTCAGAATAAGTTTCAAATCTAATTTCTTTGTAAGCATCAATTTAGAAAGAAGAGTAACAATCCATATACATTTATAAAATTGATCGAAATCTGACTATTATCTACATTGATCCAGCATATCAAACATTACGTATAACATACAAATAGGGGTTGATAAACATTAGGCCAAATCAGTAAAAATCATTCAAAATGTGCCTATTAAAGATATGTTAGGGCCAGACATAATTTCCTATTAAAACAGTCTTTTATTAATTAATAAGAAACATTTCATTAAGAAAATAATTACTAAAATAGTTGGATATATGATAATAACAATATTAATGATGGTTTCATAATTTATTTTTAAATCTAAATTGGGTTACTTGAAATCATCACCTCTGAAATACCATCATTCTTGAGGCGAAAAATTGATTATCTAAGTTTTAGTATGAATTTCTTATACTGGAGTTCAGCAAAGACCATGGTCATACCTGTAATGGACATATGGCTTAATAAAGCTAACAAGAGAACAAACACACTTCCTCCAATTTTAATGAAGTATATGGAGAAAAATATTTGGTCCTCAGAAACTTTCAGTCCTAGATCGATTTGTTCGTTCTAAAGAGGTACACATCATTTTTCCTGATTGGTCCGAAGATGCATTTTTCTTTCAGTCAGGCTTTTGCCTAGGCTCCAGGTTTCACAAGCGTAGGTAAGTTTGAATGATGGTTTTGTACAGGATCATTTTGGTACCCCGACTTAACAATTAACTGCGGAGGAATGTCTTTAAAAAAAATATATATGCTTTTTTAGCCCCTAATATACAGGTTTGAATTTCCTCCCCCCTCTGTCAGTCCGATCATTTAAAATGGAGCCAAGGTATTTAAAGCTGGATACGCATTGGAACATACACTTTCCCACTACATAGTGCTTTGGCGGGTTTAGCGATGTCTTCTTTCTGAGAACCAATATTTTAGATTTTCCTTCGTTTATAGACAACCCCATTCTCCCTTCTGGTTCCTTAAGTACAAGAAACTCATTTTTGATAAAATTAAACTGAACCACTTATTCACCGGGGCTGCAGATATTAACAGTGATGAACTAATGACAAATAAGCTATTTGTTTCAAAGTAAATGAAAATATAATAGTGCATTATACAACATAGATTCTAAAAAAAGAGAAAAAAATAAGAAAGTAATAATAAAAATAAATACAAAAGTGTAGATGATACATTTATTGTTTTTAATTATTTATATATCTATGTATTACAATATGATGAAAGTATTTTTTTTTTCATTATTATTCTAAAATAACAATAAAAAATAAAACTTTATCAATATAACTCTTCGGGTTTAAAAAATAAAGAAAAAAACAATGAAAAAGCAAAAGCAAACCTTTGTCAATCTTATAAAATAAATTATATTTAAAACAATTTTTTTTTTTAAATCTGGACTTTGAAAATCATAATTATAAACAGGAAAACAGATTTGTAATTTATATTTATTGTTAAATTATATCTAATATAACAATTTCATTTATTGGACAATGACCAATTATAATATATATACATAACAACACTGAACTAACACAAATGTACAAATACATACAAGTATAGTTATTGACAACGTTCATACATAGTCCGCGGCCTAATACACCATTTCATCTTTATATTACACGACAAAAATAATATAAGATATGTGTTATATACAAAATGAAAATTTACATTTTATTTAGTAGAAAAAAAAAAAAAAACGTAGAAGAGTTTATAGTCAACTTAACACACATACATAGTCACTAAGACAACATACATTTCTCTGGGCCAAAATGTAGTAGAAGGAAAAATTCCTAAACTAAATTATCGACATTGAATAATTTGAGCATCGGCTCAACTAAATTTTTTTAAAATCAAAACTAAAAAAGTTGTCTACTATATTTCAGCGGCCGAAGAAATGTTTCTTATTTTTATTTATTTTTTTTGTATTTAATACAATCCCCTTCTAATTAATGTCTTCTGACAAGCTTTCAGTCAATTTTCCGAAATATAGTTTCCTATATTTCGCATGGCCAGTTTATCACGAAGCACTCTTATCATAGTCTTATATAAAACTATTTATAATATCATAACAATATATTTTTTTTAATATAAATTGGTGTAAGCCAGAATACTGTATCACGCCCAGCGACAAACTGAACTTCCACACTTGCTAAATTGAAATTTCGATGTATGGACAGTTATAATAGTGACAAAAAACTAAAGTAATGCTAAATTAGGATTAAATTATAAATTAAAAAACAAAAATTACAACTGTTGATAGGGCACGTGATATTAGTGTTGATGGAAATAATCCATAGGATTAATTTAGCGGTAGGTTTTTTTTTTTCTTCCATAGGCTGGCATTCTGGGGAACCACCAAATTTTTTTTTTAATTTAATTAAATATCAATAATTAACAATTACAAATCCATGAAAAATTTAAAATTTATTACAAGTCTATTTTTTTATTTGTAAGGTTATGAGGGAATGGAAGTTTTTGTTGATTTTGCATTACATTCAAGTTGGAATGTAAAAAAAATATTCATCCTGTAAAGAAAAGAAAAGAAAAATACTTATAAACTAAATAATAAGTTAATTTTGATCACATCAAGTTTGGGAGGAATTAATGTTAAACAATTGGATACGAAGGAGTAGGAAATGGACACAGCATCACAACACTTGAGACTAGAACTATACGAAGGACAAAAAAAGGATAGAATGTATCGTGTGCTACGTTTTGAACAACTTCACTAAACCATTCTCGTCGTTGTTGAACAGAAGATCTGAATTAAGCTTTGGCTTTATTGTATCTATTTTAGGCAGATCTCTAATTGCAACTTTTTTTCTGAACAGTTGTCCGACATTTCGTCCAATTAACTGAAAAAAAAAAAAAAAATAATTACTTTTAAATTATAAAAAACAACAAAACAAGAAAAAAAGATAACATTGATTGGATTAATCACACAAAAATTAGTATCTCTATTGCACAAGTAAAACTACATTTCCTTTATATTTTATTTACTATTTATTTTTATATTTAATATATAAATATATATATACACAGTCGACTCTTCATAATTTGAAATTTTTTCCTGGTCCCTTGAAAAATACTCGATTATTTGGTCCCCTCGGTAATTTGAAGTTGAAGGAATAGTATCTTCCCCGTCGACATGCAACAATTTGAAGTCCGGGCTACCTCACTCTCTATAATTTGAAGCCTTTATCACAGACCTGTCTTTTGTTTACACACAAGCACAGACCCTCCGATTGTTTACAACTGTTTGAAAAAGGTGAGAAGGTAAACATAACAGTTTTGACCGCAATAATTATGATTGATAAGGCATGGACAAATGTTAACTCGGCCACTATTTATAACTACTCTTTATAGAGGGGGCCTGTGTGAAAGCATTTTTGGGACAGAAGTTTGATGGTAATACATGTAAGTGTTTGAATTTTTGTCCTATTAAAGTTGTCTTTATTGTTTAAATTTCTTTTATTTATCCCAAATTAAATATAGTTTTCATTGAACCCACGGAGATTTTATGTTCAATAAAATATTTTAAGATTAATAAACTAATAATTACTTGTGATATTTAACAGCATTTTTATTTGAGTACAAATTTAAATTCATTACAGTATATAGTTTTCCCATGTCACCCAACAATACCAAATTAAATTGTCCATAAACCCATCTATCTATTTATCAGATGGTGCTACAACCCTGCGATGGGTCCTGGCCTCCTCTATGAGCCTCCGCCATTCGGCTCGGTTTTGTGCTGCTGCCTTCCAATTTCGGACTCCAAGCAGGTCTCATGCGTCTTGTACCACTCCATCCATCCACCAGAGCTTGGGTCGTCCGACTCTTCGTGGACGATCAATTTCCTCTTCCATGACTCTTTTAGGCATTTCATCGGGACTCATCCGTGCAACATGCCCTGCCCACCCAAGGCATCCCAGGCTAATAAAGGTCACATCTATATCCTGGAGCAGCTCATAAAGTTCCTTATTTCTTCTTCTTCTCCAGCCTTCCTAATCCCTTACCAGCCCATAGATTCCTCGAAGGATCTTCCTCTCGAAGACCAGGAGATTAAATTTAAGTTGTGTAGTGTACCTTGCATAGAATTTAATCTAACAGGATAAATATATTATAGACATATCATATATAAGTGAAAATATATACATACTTATTTCTATTGCCGGTAAAGTGTAGTGAAGGGACATTTGAAATTAAAATCAAACAGTACCAGTCCGAGCTACAACAATAGACTATCTCGTAAGCCCTTCAGGATTAACAGCAGCTGCCGTCCATAACAAACTTTCACTGTGAGTAGCATTTATTTATTTACGTTGGCACCATGGCTCTTTGCTCAAAATGCAATAATGTCATCGCTCGCGATGATAAATACAATTTATCCTGCTCAAAATGTCATCTAATTTATCACGGGCGGTGCAGTACTCTTAGTGAAAAGGAGATAGAGGGCCTCAAATTTTCAAAAACGCAATGGCTGTGCACTAAGTGCGAGCAGGCCAAAAAAAACAGTGAAGCGGGGGACAGTCAAACTTCCGATAAATTTTCGCAGCCCTCTCTAATGGAAATTTTAGCGGCTATAAAGCACTCTGATCAACACGTCCAAGAGGAGATAAAAAAGATCAAGGTCGCAATCGATAAATATGGGGATTTCTCATTCGAAATGAATGAGAGGCTAAACTCCATCGAAAAACACTTAGAGGGCCAAACTAAATATATCGAGGAGATAGTTGCAGAAAATAAAGCGCTCAAGGCACGGGTGGTGAATTTGGAGGTACGGGTAAACAAAAGCGAACAGGGCTTATTATCCAAGTCCCTAGAGATACGAGGAATCCCAATACGAGCCGGGGAGACTCCTTCTGGCCTAGTTGCGAGCATTGGTGCAGGCCTGGGACTAAAATTGAACATCGAGGACCTGGACACGGTGCAGCGTCGCAGAGCGAAGAATGACGACCCGCGACCCCCACCAATCATTGCACGGTTCACTAGGCAATCAGTGAGGGATGAACTGATTCAAAAGAGAAAAGTCAGGAGAGATTTCTCTACGCGAGATATTGGCTGGCAAGAAAACGACTGCCATCGCATCTATCTTAGCGAGGAGATGACCGCGACCAACAGGCACCTCTACTGGCTCGCACGACAGAAGAGGGCAACAGGAAAAATAAAATATGTTTGGTTTGCGGGAGGTAGAGTTCGATGCAGAAAAGAAGATGGGCACCAAGTGGTCTTCATTGATCAAGCTCAAGACCTGGATGTATTCGGCTGACTACTGAAGACCGGTATGCCTTCTAGTTGCATTAATAACCTTGGCTCTCACAACGGTGCTCACGCGTTCATCTTGTATTACTCTAATAACCTCAAGTGTTTCTTAAATTTTTTATTTTTTCCTATGAAATATGTCGCGAAATTATTTTTTCTTTTTCATATAAAATTAACTGTTATTTTTTGTTCGCACTTTTATCTTCTTCTTTTTGTTTATTGTTTAATCTATTTCATTATTTACGTATCATTTTTCCTTTCGTTATTCGTTAATTTTATTATCTATTCTTTGGGTTCAAAATTTATAGCGGATTTTAGTAATAGCAATAGCTCGCCACTGATTATCTTTGCTCGGCACTATCAAACTTTTCAATTAGCTCTGCCAATAAGATTTTCTCCTCCTAGTTCCTCTCCTCTGATACTGAGAGCTCCTCTTCTGCTTCCCCATTATGTCTAGTGTTCTAACCTCCTGTCACATCAACTCCCAATCCTTGCCCGCTCACTTTGATGAATTTCATCAATATTTTACCCAGAATTTTTTCCACACTATTGGAATCTCAGAAACATGGCTAAAACCCCATATCCCGTCCTCCTCTGTTTCCTTACCTGACTATTCCTTCCTCCGCCACGACCGTGTTGACCGGACTGGTGGAGGTGTAGGTCTTTATGTCCACAACTCCCTAAAATCACGCATTCTGTATTCTTCACCAGCGTCCAATTTCCCTCACATAGAATTCCTTTTCGTCGAAATTTCTTGCAAATCAAATCCTCTCCTATACGTCGTAGTGTATCGCCCTCCTTTGGTCCCTTTTGATCCTATCTTTGAATCGGTCCTTTACAACCATGTTCCTCTCTACAACCACATCATAATCTCCGGCGACTTTAATACCAATCTCCTAGTCCAATCCAATGATAAACTGTACCTTGAAAATCTTTTTTACTCTCTACACCTCTCCATTGTCCCATTCTCTCCCACCCATCACACTCTTCTATCTGACACCTGGTTAGATTTGTTCATCATTGACTCATCGCAGAGACTTCTTTCTTCCACACAATTACCCGTTCCATTCTTGTCCTCTCATGATTTAATCCAAATTTCATACAATATCCAAACTCCAGTAATCCTATCGAAAACATTAACGTTCCGCAACCTAGATGGACTCACCACTGAATCTATATCTCCTTCCCTCGAAATCCTGAATTGGAACCAAATCTACTCCTGTACCACCGTCGATTCAATGGTCGACATACTCACGGCCAATCTCAAAAGCATCCTGGATACCCATGCCCCAGTCAAAACTTTAACCTTCCATCACCATCCTGCTCCTTGGATGTGTCAAAAAATTAAAGACCTGCAAAGGAAACGTGATGCTGCCCGTAGACGCTTTAGACGCACTAGGCTTACTGATGACTACCAAGCGTTCAGGGCTCTTCGCAATTTGACACAGTCTACAATCAGACAAGCAAAATCCAAATATTTCCACGAAGCCCTTTCCTCGGCTCCCGATCCTAAATCTAAATGGCAACTCCTCCGAAAACTCTCCCTCTGCAATTCAGCATATTCCAGAGCCTTTCCTGCTTCGCCAGATGAAATGAATTCGTATTTTTTGTCTGCCTCAACTAACACATCAATATCATCACCCTCCGTCTTCTCACTAACTCCATCTTTCAACCCCGACAATTTTTTTTTCTCTGACATTTCACCTACCGACATTATTTCCTCTGTTCTCAAATCCTCCTCCAGTTCTACTGGCTTTGATGAGATTCCCGTCAAACTACTCAAACTATGCCTCATCGATATCCTACCTGTCCTTCTTTTCATTTATAATTTCTCACTACAAAACGCAATATTCCCAACTTCTTGGAAAAAAGCCCTAGTCCATCCTATAAATAAAACCTCTACCCCTTTTTCTCCCAAAGACTACCGGCCAATCTCCATACTTTCCAACCTT
The DNA here is from genome assembly GCA_964056705.1 of Troilus luridus. NCBI lineage: Eukaryota > Metazoa > Arthropoda > Insecta > Hemiptera > Pentatomidae > Troilus > Troilus luridus. The sequence continues at coordinate 8,167,605 of OZ057412.1, forward strand.
TCCAAACCTTTCGAAAGAATAGTCCAGTCGCAAATATCAAATTTTCTCAAACAGTCCAAACTCCTGGATCCGCTGCAATCTGGTTTTCGTCCTGGTTTTTCCACTCAATCTGCCCTTACCAAAATCACTACGGACATACATAAAGCCATGGACAACAAACAACTAACCGTGCTAATCCTATTAGATTTTTCCAAAGCTTTTGATTCCTTGGACCATTCTATCCTTTTTTCCAAACTAAAGTCATTGTCCTTTTCCAACAGCTCTATACTATGGTTCCAGTCCTTCCTCTCTGGCAGGTCCCAAGCGGTTTCTATGCCCAACCAACCCCTTTCCTCTTTCCTAGCCCTATCCTCAGGCGTGGCACAGGGCTCAAGCATCTCTCCTATCCTTTTTAACTGTTACATCAACGATCTTCCTAAATCCGTTCACCACTGTTCCTACCATCTATATGCTGACGACTTCCAAATCTATTTATCCTTTCCTCCTTCTGAGCTATCATTCGCGTTCGCCAGTATTCAGCAAGACCTCGATAGGATCAGTGCCTGGGCAAAGCTGAACAAATTGGAATTGAACGCAATGAAAACCCAGGCCATTGTTCTAGGTTCCAACTCCCTTCTTGCAACTATCCCCACCCTCCCAACATTGATCCTAAACGACAACCCTATCAGTTTCAACTCCTCCGTTAAAAACCTAGGCATTACCATGGACAAAAACCTCTCCTGGAAACCACATGTCGCCCAAATATCCCGACGATCAATTAGTTCCCTGAAATTATTCCATCGATCCCGGCACCTCCTTACACAATCTACCCGGAAGCTTCTTGTATCTTCCCTTATCTTCCCCCACTTTGACTACTGTTGTGTGGTATACGGGGGCCTCTCGAAATTGCTAGAGGATCGCTTAAAAAGAATTATGAACTGCGCTTTAAGATTTGTCCTTGGTACTCCGGGGCGTTCCCGGGTGTCACATCATTATGATGAGTTAAAGTGGCTCTTCCCACCCATTCGTAGACATTATTTCCTTAGTGTTTTTCTATACCAATCCATTAACTCGCAACACCCTTCATACATCTATAGTCTCCTTCAATTTAAATCCACTGTCCAACACCATCAAACAAGATCCCGCCTCTCCGATCTCTACATTCCATCCCATAGAACTAAGGCATTCGACCGTTCCTTCCTCGCCCGTTCCACTACTGTGTGGAACTCAATCCCTCCTTTCATCCGCCATTCATCTTCACTGGCCTCATTTAAATCCCTGCTTTTCCATCATCTCTTGGCATCCCAAAAAAATGCTCTCCAGGCAGGCCAATCTTCCGCTTGAATTAATGTGTGTCGAATACTCGATCTCGTTACCTACGTGTTTGTTTATTTTTCCAACAACAAAGAAGATACAAACTTTGTAAATACTTTATTGCATGCTATGCAATTTATTTGCTTTATTTAGCAATTCCGTTATTAACTATTATATTAATGTTATTTATTATTATTTTGTTAATATCAAACCTTTATATATATGTTTTATTACTATTTTTATTTTTCTAGAAAATTAGTTAAATTCCTGTAAAATCTATTACTTTTTAATCAGTTATTTATTTTATTTTATTTTTTTTCTTTCTCTATTTCTATTATGTTTTGTCACTCATGATTACTTCATGATTTGTATCATTATGTAGCCTCCTGGCCAGATGAACATTATGTTTATTTTGCTTGTTCTTTATTGTTATTCTAAAGGGACTTGGTCCCAGAATAAAGTTTTTCTATTCTATTCTATTATTTCTATCCTGTGTGGGTAGTGTCCATGTCTGGGAGGCGTATGTTAGGACAGGTCTAATCAGAGTTTTATATAAATGGACCTTTGTTTTCCTGCTGATGAGCTTGCTTCGGAACTGTTTCAACAGCCCAAAATAGCATCGGTTAGCCGCTGTGATCCTTCCCTTTATTTCAATGGAAACATTATTTGTTACTGTGACCTGAGATCCAAGGTAACTAAACTCCTCCACTCTTTATCATCCGTACAGCTTCCTACGACAACCTGTCTTTCTTGTGGTCTGGCTCCTCCGGTGTACATATATTTTGTTTTATTTTCATTCATAACCAGTCCCATGCGCGCGGCAGTTCCCTGCAGGCTTAAGAGAGACTCAGTAAGCGCAGTTGGACCGATCTATTAAATATGGTCCCATTATTCTGGATACCTGTTTCTCTCACTACCTTTTCCAAATCCAAATTAAACCGGAGGCTCGCCAAAGCATCTCCTTGCCTTAGTCCTTTGTTTGAGCCAAATTCAGAAGAGTGTTCAGACTGTATGCGGACCCCGCACCTGATGTCTTTCATTGTCATTTTTATGAGGCGTATTAGCTTTGAAGGAATCTTAATTTCTCTTAGTGCCTCGTATAACTTAGGACGCTTGATACTGTCATACGTGTTCCTAAAATCCACGAACAAGTGGTGAGTAGGCATCTTATGTTCATAAGATTTCTCGCTCTACCCAATTTCTCGCTCTGCATGCGGGGTCAGCCTTAGAACATTTGGAGAAGACTTTGTAAGCACAAGGGAGTAGCGATATTCCTCTGTAATTAGCACATTCTCCTTTCATAGCAATTGTTCTCCTTTCTTGTGAAGCAGGCATATCAAGGAATTAGTCCGTTGCTGAGGCATCTTCTCATGAACCCATATCTCGAGGATCAGGTCATGAAGCGTCCAAAAACCCAAGCACAGATATTTTTCTTTTCAGACAATTTCAAACCTTTTTAGGTTCGCACATCACTTTTTTAATAATGTACCTACTGAATAATTGAATTAAATAGGACAGGTGAGAGTGAATCAACTTGTTTTAAACAAGAGCAAACCTCAAAGAAAGATTTTTTAAAATTTATTTATTGATATTTACAACTGTATTACAATAATACATCAAGTAAATAGGCTATGTTTTACATAATGACATGAGTTAATGGCAAGTAGATAAACTACCCACTGGTAGTACTCAAATCACTAGTTCAACTAAGAAGGTCACGTGGCCATCTTCTTTTCAGACGTCTCGGAGGATTATCGGGAATTGAAGAGGAAGCTAGGTTTGAAACTAGAGGGTTTGAGTGGAAATGAAGTTTGTTATGAAAGGATAGATAGCGGGTTCGGGCCAAATCAGCAACAAATGGGACATTAAGGTCGTTATGGATGACTTTATTCTTACCAAAATAAGGAGCGTTGAGGATTTTACGAACGATTTTGGATTGTAGGGATTGGAGACAAGAGGAATTCGATGGCTTAGTGGAGCCCCAAAGCTCTACTCCATAAGTCCAAATAGGTTGTATAATTGTCATGTGTATGAATCTTTTGTAGTTAATTGGGAGCTTAGAGCGTTTGTCTAGTAAGTGTTGAAGTAGCCTGAAACGTCGAGCGGTTTCTTGTCTTTTCAGTCTTGTATGAGGATTCCATGTTAATCGTTTGTCAAGATGCAACACTAAGTATCAGATCTGTTCTATAGGCACCAGTGGGATATTATTAAAGGATACTGAAGGGCAGGAAGTCATTGGTTTACGACGTAAGGTAAAAGTGATTTGATGCGATTTTTGAGAATTTATTTTAATTCTCCAGTTTTGACACCATTCTTCAAGATCAGTGACATGGGATTGGAGGCTTTGGGATACAATAACTGGATTGGCGTTGACTGATAATACACATGTATCATCAGCATTCAAACAAAGATAAAACGAAAAATTATTACTGATTTTAACCTTATTGAAAGTTCCGTTCATTCATGCACATTCTTACCAGATTTACCTACTTCTTTGATATTGCCTCTTCAATCACTACGTTATACATTATTTAGAGGTTGATGGAATTACAAGTTTAAAAAAAAAAATTATTACAAAGCTGGTTAATATAAATATTCCAATGTTTCTCTAGTATTTGCTGTTAGGAAAATATGTGATTGATATTTGAAAGGTTTCATCTAAAACCACTTTTTCGGCTTATTCTGTAATTCTACTAGTTAGGACTAGTGAGAATATTTGAAAGCAAGTCGATGAGAGCTAGAGTCCAGGTTGGTTATTACAGTTTGTATTTGACCCCCTTTTATGGATCAGAATAAGTATTGACTCTTTCTATTCGTCCACAATATTAAACAATTATTAAAAATAATTGATAAATTTTAAAATAATACTGTATCTAAATCGAATTTTTTTTCCCCCATGGCTCTACAGCCCTTGCCTCCGCAACAACGCCTCTCCAGTCCTCCCTGTCAGCAGCTCGACCACTTCACTGTCCGATCCCCATCCTCTCCAGATCGTTCTCCACATCACCCAGCCATCGCAGCCTGAGCCTTACTCTCTTTCTTTTGCCTCCTGATTTGCCATATAATAGTTTCTTTGGGTACCTATCTTCTCCCATTCTTTCTACATGCCCAAGCCATCTTATACGGGTTGATTTGACATAGATGACTAGGTCTGATTCATTGTATAGGTCCTGAAGCTCTCTATTATTTCTTGACCTCAATTGGCCTTCATTACATACTGGTCCAAATATCTGCCGAAACACCTTCCTCTCCCAGATCTGCAGCATCTTTTCGCATTCCTGGGTCAGGACCAACGTTCCACAAGCGTACGTGACAATCGGTCTTAAAATTGTTTAATAAATCAATAATTTTGCCTACCGTGACAAGTTCCGAAATCTTATTGCTCTTCGCAATGCAAAGAGACATCTGTTCCCTGCTGAAATTCTTGCTTTAATTTCTGCAGTGATGTCATTCTTTCGTGTCACTAAAGCCCCCAGATATTTGAATCTGTCCACTTTCTTAAATGTGTGGTGGAGCAGTTGCACATGACTCAGCTCTTCCTGCCCATCATTTTTTGTGGAAATCATGTATTGACTTTTTCCTATTTATCACCAGATCCAATTTTTTCCCAGCTTCTTCAAAATCCCTGCAAACCTCCTGAAAGCGCCGCTTTTGACCTTGCACTAAATTGTATATTTCTTATAAATTATGAACAACTGATAAATTGTATCATCTAGTTAAATAATTTAAATAAATAAAAAAAAAAATTACTTTAAGTGATTTCCGCAGTTGTAGTACTCATTTTATGGGCCTTGTGAGAAATGTTATAATAAATATTTTCTCTATTTTGATTGCAAAAGATGTCTGATTCTTAGTAATCAAAATCCATGTTAAATAAATGATTAAGGTATAAAATATACAGTAACAATTTAATTAAGATAACAAATATACTTACAGGGCTTGTAACTTTTTTAAACATTTCTTTTTTGGCTTTGTCTACTTTTGTCCCTTTTTGTACCTCCTTCAACATCCTGTCATCAAGTTTCTGTAAATCGATCATATTAACATCTGGTATTTGCTTCATCACCTAAAAAAACACACAAAAATATTTAAAATTTTCTTGATTTTAATATATTGTCCCTACCATTTCCAGCTATCGAATGTGAAAATCGGTACTTTTGAGGAGAATTAAAAAAAAAAGCAGTTTTAATGTTCAATAAAAATTAGTGCCTATAATCAAACAACTGCTATAAGTCGAAAATGAAAACTGTGTTTTTTTCACATTCGATAGTTGGAAATGTTAGGGACGATATATGTAAGCATATATAAGTTTTATCATGCGCATGTAAAGAGAATATGTAATCATTGAAAAAAATGGATGATATTCTTCAAAAATATTGCATCAAGATATATTGCAATGCAACCAAACATCAACCATAAAACAGTTTTCAACATTTTACACAAAACTGGATACAACAGAAGCTCAATACTTGGAGTCCACATTAACTAACAGTGAAAAATTTAATGAACTGAGTTTCCATTTGTGAATCTCAGTAGAAACGACAATTATGTCTTTTATGTAGGTATTAACCAAGTCGTTCAATGAAAAATCAACATACTAATAATTATAATAATAGTACACTAATAACTATAAGTATATATATATATTTCAGGTTCTTGAGATGAGTAAATAAATGTGAAATTATCTTTTGACCTGCTTTTTCACTGAGAATAGCAAAGTCTCAAAATAACCTTAAAAATTACAAACAATCAAGAAAAATACATATCAATATATCGATGCCTTAGTTGATATATGTGTTAAGTGATGAAAACAAGATTTTACAGAAGTAAAATTTGACATTAATTTAACGCAAGAAATACAGTTAAAGTTTAAGCACACAATATATTTTTGTAACCTTCACAGCTTCTCTATTAATTTTATATCAACATATCGCTGCTCGGGAAGTATAATGACGCAACTGTAAAATTTTGTGAAATTGACTTTTTGTCTTGGCGGGCTCATAAATCCATTTACTAGATGTTTGTAAGTCGACACAATTGTATAAAATTCCAAAATTTTAAATTGCATAAAGCAAGGCAAGATCCGTCGTTATAACCTGCATGCTTAGTTACCTTTCCATCCGGCAGAATAACGACTCATTGTTCAGTTGTGATTAGTAGTTTTGTTTTTTCCAGTTGTCATTATACTTCTGGAGCAGCGATATGATCTATGACTTCCTGATCACAACTTTACAATATTATTTATAAAACAAAACCCATTTTAGAAAAATTTGCACTTAACACATTTGTAAACTAAGGCATCGATATATCAGTATTGTTTGTTTCCTGTATTAGATACATATATATATGGGTAACACTAACCACCAGTAAGGCAATACCTCATGACTACTATAGCCATTATTTGTAAGTAGATGAGACACTCTCAGTATGTGCATGGCAGTCCACCAATGTCAGGGTGGTGTCTCTTAGGGGCAGTCGAGGACTGTGAATCAGTCCATCGGGATTAATGTCCTAAATTAAAGATCTAATTAAAACAACACCAGGACTGCCCTATTTAGAAGTGTCTATAATCGTTGCCAGTTATCTAGCAGTTAGTTTGTGCGGATTAAACATAGAATATAGTTTTCTGGAATAGTCTAAATTAGGTCTATAATCTAGGACATTAATACCCTCGAGCTGCATCATAGTCCTGGAATGGTAATCGTACTAAGAGATACCATCTTGTTCATACTGAGAGTTTCTTATTTATCATCATATTTTTACTATTGTAAGCGTGAGGTATTGCTGCACATTGTTACCAATATGTTTATAATCTAAAACCAGCAACAAAAAAATTGAAAAACAAATTTATGAAACTGAGCTAAATAGATGCAATTGCTCTTACTTGTAGGATTGCCGGAGCTATGGGCCGTAAGATTCCGTACACGAGCGTCCCAAGGACAAGGAGAGAACCCTGATTAGCGTCGTGCTGGCCGTGACACTGGAGGCCAAACAAGATGGACGTCAGGGCGTGGCAAGCAAGATCTGCGGTCATCTTGCCGCTGGACACCAGGTGGAGCATCACCCCGCCGAGGAGCGAAGTGCACTTAAGGCTGGCCGTACTGTCTCCCCAGTAAAGGGCTCTGGAAGGGATATTATCACATTAAATATTAGCGATTATAAAATAAATACATAACAATATGCATAACATCAAATATACATAACAATATATTAAGTATTATTAAATCTACAGGCCCGGTGTGTCAGATTTTCCCTCAAAATGATTTTTTTGTGCGAACAGAACCAGGATCGTGATATTTTCCTAGTGAATAAGGGGCAAAGTCAACCATTGGCTTGAAAAGGAGTTACTGCTTATATTACAATTCTGTTTCAAGGAAAAAAATACGAGAATGCCACGACTCCTCTTACCTCAATACAGTTTATTCTCACTGGACAAAATCCGACTTAACCACTTATTCCCCGAGACAGTAGAAATGTAAGCTGATGTTGGGCGAGTATGTTAATTGTCTTATTATATCGTGAAGGTGTAAGAACTTTTAACTTATGAGGAAGATAAATCCAGTAATAATAATATAAATACATAAATACAAGCCGATGGTCAGCTGGACCTTTCCACATTTTTTAGCTGTTCCGATTTTTCAGTGTTCATCCATAATAAATCATTTATTGATTGCAAATACTTCCTAAAGTTCTTGTTCTTCAAAGAATTTTCAATTTCTCCACGACAGTTTTCTGTGTTTTAAATGCTAATCACATTTGGCTTATTAGCATAGTGTGTCTGAGTTATAGATTTTAATTATAATTCAATAAGAAAAAACCCAAAAAGCAAAGCCTTAAGTCCATTAATTAATTCATAAAGAAAACTAATCAGTCAACATTTAACTAATTAAGGCATTACTGTGACCAGGTAGCGGGGTTTTCGGTCCAAGGTACAAATTGATTAAATAAACGATTGTCCAGAGAAAAATGTTTTATTCATATACTTTACATCAACGTAACATAACACCAACAACAACGCTGAGCCGCGAAGATACGATAAGAAAATATGGTAAAATTTGGCAACTACTTAGACATATAAACCACTGATATACATCCGTATGGAATGACAGTCTACAGTCGAGTGAGGTCAGATAGATAGAAACACCTGACGGACGAAAGAAAAAGACTCGTCACACACTCCCTCCAGCGATTAAGTCCGTTGGGTTGGATAAAATAATTTAAGTTTTGAGGGATCTTTCCATCTTCATCTCTCAATTTACAGGATCCACCACCCGTAACGGAAACAACCGTAAAAGGGCCTTCATGTTTGGGGTTCAGTTTAGCAGCAAGTTTATCAGCTGCTGAAGATAGCTGAAACCTACAGGAATGACAGTCGACAGTCGAGTGAGGTCAGATAGATAGAAACACCTGATGGACGAATTTAGCGACAAAAAAAAAAGACTCGTTACATTACCAAGACTTATACATACATAAATAAAAATCATATCAAAGAGGCAAAGTGGATCATATCTCACACACACGAGTTATTAGTGGAAAAAGGTTAAGATCCTTCGGACATGAAGGAACAATGACATCTGCAGTGTAACTTGACTTCAAATGTTGAACATGAAATAGATGAAACTCAACCAAGACAAATAAAAAAAATCCTTAGTGCTATATAATCTATATTCCAAGAAATAGTATGTCTATTTTTGAGTATTAACACTGAATTTTCTGTATTTTTTTTATTTTTTGTTGTTTCTTGATTTCCGTAATTTCTTCAATTTTCTAGGTCAACAGACACCCTAGCCATCAGCCACTGAATACCACACTATTCAAAAATTTCAAATAAAGGAACAAAAAAAAATATGCAAATTTCATTTTAGTTGTTGTATTATGACTCTTAACTAATAAATTAAGTTTATTATATTTAGCTCATATATAATAAACTTATAGATCAAATATAATAACAATATAGATCATTGTATCGCCGATTATCCAAAGGTTCATTCATCAGACAAGCTTTAGAGAAAAGATAAAAGGAGGATTCGACATTGCCATTCCTAGAAAATAAGTTTAAGAGTTCTTTCTTTAAAATTTGATTTTCTAGAAAAATTATTTAATAGTTTCTATTTCACTTAAAAGAATTAGAGACTTAGCTGCCATGAAGAGGAAGTGAACATTGAACAAACTAACTGCTCGGCTCAACAGCCCTTGCAGAGCCTAGAACTCCCTGACGAGCCTCCTCAACACCTCTCGGTCCATCGCCTTCTCTCTCCACCTTCTCAATCCCATGTCTTTCAGATCTTGTTCTACGGCATTGATCCACTGTAGAGGTAGTCTTCCTCGTTTCCTCTTCCCTCCTGGTATTCCATTGAGCATTCTCTTGGGGAGTGAGCTCAACTCCATCCTTTCCACATGCCCAAGCCACCTCAGTCTTCCCTGTTTCATTATACTGACAATGGCCGGTTCTAGATAAATGTTTTGGAGTTCTATATTTTTCCTAGTCTGCCATTGTCCAGTCTCCTGGACTAAATATCTTTCTTCCCCATCTGCTGATCTCGCTCTCTGCTTGATGTCTCACTCCCTTAGATTATCGTTGGGCTGATAACTGTCTTGTATAGAGTTATTTAGGGTCAACATTGTGATAAATATATAGGTCAACATAATAATGATAAATCCTTCAGTTAAAATATTTTTATAAATGTTAATTTGTTTAACTTACTTGCTACACAATATAATAAAGATTTTATTTAATATACAAACGTGGTGGTTGTCTGGGATTTCCCTTTTTCTTTTTTTATGTGAATTTCGATTATCTGACAATCAAAGCTCTACCGTATTAGTTAATATAATATCCAATCACCTCAATAAACAGAGAACAATGGGCTGGGACGTCGGATCAAAAGCGAGCACCCTCATTCCCAGCTCGCTGATGACATCGGACTGTGGCTTAACATCCTGTCCTTCCTCCTCCATGCTTCCGCCTCCGTTCCCAGTCTCTGTTCCGCCATACAATACCACCTTAAGTACATCCAAGTATTCCCTCGTCAGGGTTCTATTCAACATGTCTTCCAGCATCTCCTAAAAAATGAGAGGAAAAGATTTTATTAAGCATCCAAATATTAATTAATAGTAAAGTTAGTTATTGAATCAAGACATCTTAATATCCCCGTTACACTAATAATAGTGAAAATAATAAAATTTTCTGATTTTTTTATGTAAATAGACCTCTCATGAAAAGCAGCGAATAGTCAGGATCCACCGTATATACATTGCTAGTGTTCTATTTTAATATATTACATTATTTGCCGTTAATGAATCTGTCTGTACTACCTGAGTGTCTGTATTCTCTTCATGGTCCTCTGTATTTCCATTTTCGCTCAATTCAGATAAATGTTGCCATCTAGCATTCAGTCGGGCAAACACTAGAATAAATGAAACAAACTATTACACATACAACAAATAATTAATATACTCTGATATGATAAAAATAAATCTGCTTTAATTATTGTAAAAAAATTGTCTGCCTCTGTAAGATGAAAATGTTAAAAGTCATTGGTAGAACAACATGGGGAGCTGACAGATGTACGATGTTGAAAATTTACAAGACCCTCATCGATTCCAAGCTGGACTATGGGCGTGTTTTTCATGTCTCTCTAAGCTTGACACAGTTCACAATACCGGGATCCGACAGGCTACGGTATTGTATACTGGCCTTCAAGACCAGCCCCATCCTTGGCCTGTGCGCTGAATCCATTTTACCACCCTTAACATTCCAAGACAAACTCTAGCAGTAAATTACCTTTCTCGAATATACTTACAGGCTTTGCATCCAACATATCAATACTTATTCCAAAAAAAAATCTAACTTAATGAGTGAACAGCCACATTACATACCAATTTACGTGGTTTATATCCCACACACTTATTTATATATACACACATAATCACACACAGATGTACATTAAAAAAAACATCTCAATGAGAGAGTTTTAACTCATAACTGATGGTACTATTTCCGATTTTTTGGAAATTGTAGGGATATTAGGTGATGGAATATACGGGGAGTTTGAAGGTTGGAAGATTATTGGAACGACGAATGGAAGAAGGCATAGAGTTCCAAAGGGAGGAGGATCAAATAAGGAAAGCTCTGTCAAAAGCTGAAGTTCGGGGATTCGGTATATAGATCAGAGAGCCTTGGTAAAGAAAGGTCAGTCATGTATAAGTGACCTTATATGAATGAATAAGTCAATTATGAAAAGTCAGCTGTTATGTATAAAAGTATATTTTATCAGTCAGTTGGCAAATCTATATAAAAAGACAGATTAGTATATAAAAACATAATGTCTCTTGATGAATCTTAGTCTCAAAAACCTGGAGGTACAAGAAAGAAGAATTCTAAAAGCAATCATGAGTGGAGTTCAGAATGAAGATGGCTGGTAACAGAGAAATGCAGAAGAGGAGGCTGGCATTCCTTGGCCATCTGTACAGAATGAAATAGCATAGATCGACCAAACAATTTTCATTTAACTATTTCGGGAAAAAGGAGGCAGCTACAAGATGGACTAAAGAATTCAGGAAAGTTGAACATCACATAGTATAACATGTTAGAAAGAAGTGAATTTAAGAGCAGAGTAAAAATATTTGAAAGGTTTCAGGATGGAAAAATACTAGAGAAGACTAGACAAAGTTGGACAGCGGATCAATTTAAAGTAATCCCATTCAAATTAGGAATATTACCATTAATTTCTGTTTAAAACTTAGTGAAATGTAATGAATAACATAAAATTTTATATAAGTAAGAACAAAAAGTAATAGTTAACAAGAGGAAAAAGAATATACATATGAGCCTACTGGAATAACATAAAAAAAACAAAAGCGTGGCTCCAGCTGGGGGTGCTAGCCTGAACTCGTCTCTACTTTCCTATATCTACTGCATGGAAATATATTTCAGTGTGCCGTGAACAATGCATGAAGGAATATTGAAGACAGAGAAAACTACAGCAGAGAAAATTAAAGAAAAAAAAGTTGTTGCAATGATCTTAAGTCGTCAAAACAAAACAAAAAAAGGCCGAGAGATCAAGAGTTAATCTTATTACTGAACTGTAAATCTATTAGGCATTTGTAAATCTAATTTAAAGAGTATAAGATGATGATAATAGATGATTAAATAATACTTACTGTGTGGAGTGAAATGAGCCAGAACGGGCGATAAGACTGAATCGTAACAAGAAGGTGGGCAGCTGGTAACAAACGATTTCAAAAATACACGAACGAACGGCCTCATCCTATGGTCTGGTACATACTATAACAAAATTTTTTAAAATTAAATTAATGAGAGTAAAATCTCAAAAATAAAGACCAAATATTACATTTTACAATATCAAAAAGCTCTAATTCTCTTATATAGCAGTAAATAATTTTACAAACTAAGTTTTGTCTATTTAGACATTACCACGATAAAAGAAAACAAAGTATACCAGAGATGACATGTCAACGGCTACAAAAATACTAAACAAAAGTCCTTATCACACCTTATGTATATTATTCCTATCTATCTATTTATTTATATATACAGTGGTATAAATGGTATAAAATCAATGCATTTCAGACCCCTCAATAATTCGTATTATTTTTACGCTCAAGGTCACTTACAACCTCATATAATTCGTACTTCCAGCTTTAAAATCTCGTTGCTTAATACTGTTTTCGAAAGAGGGGGGGGGGGGACAGAGAAGCAGATATGCCAGGGAGCAGAATGAGAATAAATGCTTTCTAGGAAATCACTCAATTTGTATTGTTTTTATACACAAGTATGTTTGTATTGTTTAGAGGCACAGTAGATCCTAATGTTTTTGACGGGAGGGCGAGTGAGAGAGACAAGTTTTCTAAGAAATCTCATAAGTAATTCGTACTGTTTTCACTCAAAGGAAATTAGGGGAGTAGAGAGGGGAAGTTCTAGGAATTTTATTAAGCTTTTCTTACAATCACACTTTCATTTACAATTCAGTCTCGTTTTTGTTACCGTTGTGACACGTAATCATGCCTCCAAAATACGTTAGGCTCTCTATTGAAGAGAAACAACAAATCATAAACGCCGTGACCAGTGGCTGTAAGCTAATTGACGTATCCAAGCATTTCATCATCCCTGGTTCAATGATCACATCAATCCTGAAGAACAAGGACAAATTCACTTCCCAGACTTGTAGAGAACTTAAAAAAGTGGTTCTTACAAGCAAGGAATTCAAATGTACCAGTTGGAGGTAATATTTGAAGTGAAAAACCCTGAGTTTTCACAGAAAAATGGGAACTGAAGACTTTCGTGCAAGCGATCGAATCATCGATAGATTAAACAAAATTGCATTATTAGGTTTTTTTATTTTGTACTCCCGATAATTCGTACGAAATCATGAGTCCCTTGACCATACGAATTATAGGGATTCTACTGTATATATATATATATTGTTGAGGTTCAAAATGGGTTAAATAATAAATAAAAAATTATCGATGTTTGGGTATAGATCGCGAATCACTAATAAGTTGACGTGAATTTATGAGGATTTATTTAAGTAAATAAAAATAATTCTAAATCTTATTAAATAATTATTTGTTAATTTTATATTCGAGTTTGTTTAAATAAAACACAATTTTTATGTATAAATGATTTGAATGTAATACAAATGGCATTGCCGCCCACTACCCGCAAGATCCTGCCATATTTCAAACCACTCTACGAAGGGGCGTCCGGGGAAGAGGACCTCCCAAATTACCCACTCAGCGTTTGGGCCTCCTGGAGAAAGAACCTCCAAAGTTTTTTCTCTTCTTCTTTGCGTGGAGGTCCCAGTGAAAGCATCTTCCCAATTTAATCTCTCTGAAACGGGGCGTATAGAAGTGCGGACCACCCAAGATATTACTACTCTACCAGTGGAAGCCAGGAAGTAAGAATTTTCAAGTTATATCAACTCTACGAATGGAAGCCGGGTGCTCAAGAGGAATTGGATTATATTGAGAATCAGAGGCTGTTTTATGAAGGAGTTTCAGGATAGAGCTGTGATGAAATGCATGTAAGTGTTTATTTCAGTCATTGTACTATAAAAATTGTGTTAATCATTTAAAATTTGTTTTTATTTATCTCCATTGAACCTATGGAGTTAAAGATTTCATGTTCAATAAAATATCTAAAGTTTAATAAACTGTTGTGTTATAATTTCAATTTTTTGTAAGAAAACTTTAACAATAATAGTAAAACAAAACGTGCCATAAAGATCCTGTATTAAATCTGGAATTATCATGACTCTGACTTTAGGCAGACGTACTAGATAAAATTTCCAAGGTATCTAAAATATAAAATATTCTTAAGGCATAATTTTTTTTTTAATCGCTGTTTGTAAGAATAAAACACTTTTTAACCTTCAGTAGTGAGGAGACTAAGATCACATGCTATAATTGATTGCAAACAATAAAATTATTATAGTCAAAAAAATATAAACAAATAGAGAAAATATTACTCTGAATTATGATACTCTCGCGCGTTAAGATTACGTATATTTTAGAAATATAAGCAACTGTTTTTATTATTTTAGTAATATATCATTTTATAAACTAAATATGGTTCGCTACAATACCAATAAATCTGGTAAGTATTCCACAGGATGTCACTTCTGGTTGAGTCACAAGTTTTAACTTTTTATTTGTTTTTATTTTAAAATTTTCTAAACATACAAGTTATCATGAGCTTTATTATGGAAAAGAGAACGTAATTATGGGAAATGTGTACACTTCAGTAATCATTTCATCTAGAAATGTATATATATGCATTTTATTATATTATATATTTTTATTTTATTTTTATATTTTATTATATTATATTATATATATATATATATATATATATATATATATATTTTATTATACATATTATATATATATATATAAATGTATATATATATAAATATATATTATATATCATCTATATCTCAAAATGTTAGTTGAAACTTTTATTTTTTGATGAAATTATTACTGAAATCTACTCATTACCCATAATTACAATCTCTTTTTCATTCTAAACCCTATAATAACGTGTGTTTTTTTTTGTAAAATATTAAAAATGAAACTGATAAACAGATAAATCTTGCTGTGAATCGACGACAACCTGCAGAACAAATACCATAAATACTTAGGTATAACATGAATACAAAAAATAAACATTACCTCTAGATTCGAGAAGACAGTAGCGATGAGGGAGTGTGCCAAGTTGGGAACATGGTACATGTCATGACTGAGCGCGTGGAAGGCATGGGCCAAGGCGTGGCAGCAGTCGTCGTGAACGTTAGATATGAAGTTCTGCATCCGCTGGAGGGGAGTCGTCTCCCCCTTGGACTCGCTGTTCATCACCTCGCTGGTACTGCCTATTCCTAGCAAGTTCTGTCTTTCTAGCTCGAGCATCGAATATGCTCCCCTGTAACCCTAA
The DNA here is from genome assembly GCA_964056705.1 of Troilus luridus. Lineage (NCBI taxonomy): Eukaryota > Metazoa > Arthropoda > Insecta > Hemiptera > Pentatomidae > Troilus > Troilus luridus. Next base: position 8,183,350 of record OZ057412.1, read on the forward strand.
AAAAAATAATGTTATACATTTAAATCAAGTAACTACATTCAGTCTTGAGACAATCTTTTTAAATAAACGTATAAAGAACCTCCCTATAAAGAAAAAAGAACAAGTTACAGTTTTAGTGATCCCCATAACCAAAAAAAAAAAACCTTATAACTTGTAAGTAATGTTGAAAATGATTGATGCATGCAGTCTATAAGTTAAGACTTAATTTATTTTGTGCCAACGTTTCGGCCCAATTTTTAGGGCATCATCAGAGCTTAGAATAAAAAAAAAAAACCAGTATTAACAGCCCAGTATAGCAGAAAAAAATATAGCAGTTTGTATATAGAGAGATGATAGAGATGAAAAAATAAGTAACTATTGGCACAGGGAGCAGGGTTAGCTCAGTAGCTGTGTCGAAGGCCTTAGCTTCGAGCCCGGCTGCGGCGGATAAGTTAGCCTCTCTGTTAATAGATCTGGAAACCCTCATAGGACCCACCCAGTATCTGTAAAGTGTGTACCCTTAACAGGAGGAAAAAGCTGGCACTTATCCAACACAATGACTTATCCAAGAAACAGTAAATTATTCTACCATTTACTGAACTCAAGAGCCTCTCATGGATTGTAGCGTAGTTCTTTAAATTTTTTTATTAACATTGACATCAACTGAAGAATCAAAACCATTCTTAAAAGATTAATTGTGTGAGTTGGAATTAAGGATTGTGCCCATGCATAAGGACTTTTGTAACATACAAGTAAAGTATGAAAAATTTCAAGGCACTTTCTGTGAATTTATAGATTTTGTATTTAAAACAAAAAAAGATAATAATTCATGATTTAAATAAATTTGAATAATTGAGGTGTTGATATGGAAAATTAATCATACAATTGGATAGAAAGGGAAAGAAGTTAAAACTTGAAGTTGTTTAGTTTCTAAGAACGATTTACTATTTTGCAATTGAAACTTTCATTTTTAGTTATAAAAACAGTTTTATGCTTCTCTTGTAAAATTACCTTTTCATGACTTACTACTGAACCATGTCAAGACCTAAATTATGAAAGCAGTAATGTATTGTACCATATTTTCCATAAAATTTTAATTTATTTTAGATAACTTAACTATTCTTTTAAAAGTAAATGAAACACACAGTTGTCCAATAAAGTAAAATTATAATGAAAAATGGAAAGGTCAACAGAGAAATTAAACAAATGTTAATACATTAGTGGAAAAATTCCAACTAAAAACCTTAAGTCTCTAAACTAAAACAGGAAATTGAAAATACCTGTCCAATATTTTGCCTATTCAGGCATCCTCAGGGCAAAAAGAGAATACCAGCAAAGCAAAACATGAATAATACACCCAAAAAACACATATCCCACCACCTCCAAGGCTCAAATGCAACTACTGAATTATAGGGAAGGTTATTAGATTCCCAGCTGGCTAAGGTTAGATAAAAACAGCTGATAAATACTCCAGAATTTGAAACATCAATATAAACTCATTCTGGAGTATTTATCAGCTGTTTTTATCTAACCTTAGCCAGCTGGGAATCTAGTAACCTTCCCTATGATTCAGTAGTTGCATTAGAGCCTTAGACATGGTGGGATGTGTGTTTTTGGGTGTATTATTCATGTTTTGCTTTGCTGTTATTCTCTTTTTTACCCTGAGGATGCCTGAAAAGGTGAAATATCGGACAGGTATTTTCAATTTCCTGTTTTAGTTTAGAGACTTAAGGTTTTTAGTTGGAATTTTTCCACTAATGTTTTAAAATTATGATAGATTTTTTTTTTATTCCTCCACACTGAAAGGTATACGACGGATGAAGGGAAAGAAGATTTTTTTTTTAAATGACTAACAGTAGAAGAGTATAATTTACTATACCTCGGACAAATTTGTAAGAGGAGCTGGTGATGAGAGACCATTTATAACAAAAGCAAGACTAAACAGCCCTGGCAGAAGAGGCAGGACGTGCGGCGTAGCAGGATTCCTGTAAATAGGGTTTCCTGCTTCCGTTGTACAGACAAGGAATCCTCCTCGCGCAGCAAGTTCCGGATCGCTGGGCCACATGACTCTTTTTACAACAGCAAGAATCACATCCAAGCACCACATGATCTAAAATTTTTTTGATAAAAGACAGAGTGATTATGATTTAAAACTATAAATAATACTTTTATATGACCATACAACTAAATATTAAATATTGGAAAAAATTAAGTTGACAAAAAATTCCACTACAGTAGAGCGTTGATTACACAAACTTATGTCAAAAGATCTATTATGGTCTTGAAACAAATATTAGTTTTATTCAATTTTGACTTGCTCTTCATGGAGGTTAAGTATAGTTGCAAGTATTAAGTAATAGTACGAGGAAATCAAAGTTTAGAGAAATTACTCATCATATTTTCTAGAAAAGGGAATGTCATCTCATTGTATCTTTTCCATCCTAGTTCCTATAATCGATGCCCTACTTTATTAGAGATAAGTCTAATCTTATAATACGTGCACATGCGGTTGAGGTGTTCAGCAATCAAATATGATTTAAGAATTTTAAGGCTATAAAACTGTGGCGTTTTACCATTTTTATGGTGTTTTTTTTTTTTTAAATTGGAACTATAAATTGTCATATTTGGCCAACTTAGGATTAAATGTATAATTTGAATTAATTCCGTAGAATTTATTCCTGTTTGGTCGTGAGCAATTATAAATACATTACTTTAGAGTTCCATAATATCATCAGTTTATTTAACAAAATATAGAGTGATTTAGTAAGATAACGATTAATGTGAATAAGTATGTGTTTAAGAGAGGCTGATCAAAACGTTATAGGAACGAGGCTTTTTCCTAGCTTTCATGAAATTAGAAACGGTAATAGAAAAAGCAATGTCAACCTTTTTTTTCAATATTTTGTACGTTATTTTATTTGCTTATTACTGATAAAAATATTTAAAATAAGTTAAAAGGTTTAAATCAAAATGACAAATTCATAATTAAACAACAATCTAAGCATTAAATCTGTCTAATTTTTAAATTAAATTGAGTTTTTATCTTCAAGTTGTTTGTTTTTGTTCTGCCATTTTAATTCTGATTGATTATATAAAAATTTAATTAAGATATTCTATTGTATGTATTAAAATGATTGGGGCTTGCTACTAACTGAGAAACCACAAGCAGAGGAATTCAGAACTTCTCATTTGTAAATGGTTAATTAAGTTATAAGCAAGGATTGGCAAAGCCATAATTTTTCAGGTATCAGTCCCGCAAGTTTGTTGCTTCGAGTTTAACTTTTCATTCGACTCCTTTTTAATATTCTCAAAAATAAAAATAACCTTGAGTTTTAGTATGAGAAGGGAGAGGAGTGGCTCAGTGGTAGAGTACTGAGTTGCCATGCCGGAAATCCTGGTTCAATTCCCGTTGCAGACCATGATTTTTATTTAGTCTGTTTGCAGCGGGAGATGGATCATATAGGATATAGGACTCTCCTGGGGCCCACCCAGCCTCTATAAAATATTATAAAAGTAGGGTACCCAAAATAAGGGTGAAAAATCTGGTGGTTGAGCGTGACCTAGGACGTCACCTCCTTGCAGAACCGTTGTCCGTGAAACAGTACAGTCTCTAACATGTACTCAACCCCAGACCCTTCATAGATTGTAGCTGTACAGTTTTAGTGTAGTTATGGGAAATGTGGATATTTCGATAATCATTCTTCAAGAAATGAACATTTCAACTAAAATTTCTAAGTGTAGGTGATTATATAATGTAAACAGTATGTACAGGTTACTTCTTTAATCCAAATTCAGTAAGTAATAAAATTATTTTTGTTTTTGAGAATATAAAAAAAGGAAACAAATAAAAAGTTAAAAAGATGGATTGAATTGGTCAGGGGATGCAGTCACAAAGATAACACAAAATAAGCAGAACTGATTTTTTAAGGCACAATATTATATATATATATATATATATATATATATATATATATATATATATATATATATATATATATAATAATATAAAAAGCAAATATTATATATAAATTTTTATTTATTAGCTTTTAATATTTCAGGCACAGTTAAAAAATAAGTTCTGCCTATTTAGTGTTATCTATGATTGCACCTCCTGACCAATTCAATCCATCATTAGAATTATCCAGTCAACTATCTTCTACTCAAAGAAGTTAAAAAGATGTTGTGACTAGAAGCGAAAAGCTGCAGAACTGATACCATTCTTCAGAGCTACTTAACCTCTTGCTGTCTACTACAGATAAAATAAAAACTTACTTGTGATCTGTTTTGCCCGTTGATATCGTCAGAGCTAGGTTCTACAGGAGGCTTGTCCAGTCCCACATAAGACATAAAAGCCGGGGTGGACGTGAACGCTGTTGAAGCCATGTTGGTCCAAGGACCAACGACTGGAGCCATCACTTCACCAATAAACCTGCACTCTCGTTCATAATCACACAAGTGATTACTGATCAGTAGTAAAGCTTCCTAAAAAGGATAAACAATTATGAAACAATTTAACAACATTTTTACTTTCATTTCATACAAAAATTTAACAACACTTAAATATATTACTTGTAAGCACAAAGCCTCCATCGTCGACAGGGTGTGAGGTTTTGCCTGTAGGCTGACGACGATGCCGTGTATTCTTGAAAAGACAGGAAGTAGAAGGAGCGGGTATTTATGAGCTATCTTAACCATGAGAGAGGCTGCGTGGCGACGTAAGTTCTTAACTCCACGTGACCTTTGGTTCTTAGGCTCGCCGGGGATAGTAAAAACGAGCGTGGCGAAAATCTTGTCCAAAACTTTTGGTAAATATATCTAAAATGAACAAAAATTAAATAATAAAAAAAATAGACATATATGATAAGTTAAGTTGCATCAAGTTCTATATTTTTCATTTAATTACTAAATAAAAACAAAGAACGTAATATGATTATAGTAACCATAAATGTGAGATTGGTCTGCTCAAAAATGAAAATAAATAGTTCAAAATATATAGAATAGAAGAAAATAGAAAACAAAAATCTATGCTTCACATCACATTATCATCAAACCAATGCCATACGCTACAGTTATGGAATACAATATCCGAACTTTTGTTATTTGTTAATTTCATTCTAAAATATATTTTTTTAAATAAACCATCAAAATTATATAAAATAAAAAACACACGAGTTCATGATATGATCATCAAATAATAAAATGACTAGGTGTTTATTAAAGTTGTATGTCTTGATTCAGATTTATGGCAGTTATATAATAGACTCGTCAAAGATGATTAGAATTATTAAACCTCTTGACATATTAGGTAACTATAAAATTAATGTAAAAAAACTATGAAATAATGTACTCACAGCAGTCGTTTCCGGAGGAGCCATGCTGAGGAAAACAAAGAGCGCAGATATACAGGATAGCATGGCCGAGAGGATGAGGGGATCAGTCGGCTCCAATTGCAAGCATAGCACCAGCAGCTTCAGGCCGTTGTTCACGTCGGGCCTTTCCTTAGCCATCACGAGTTTACCAAGGACAGCATCCAGAGCCTACAAAGTGTATCGGTGCTGATATAATAAATATAACCTTGATATGACTTATAATAAATAATAAAGATTTAGTCATTGTTACTTTTAATTTCAAAAGCTGGGGTTATGACTAAATCATTTATTTATGCCATCATTAGGGCTGATATAAAAACAAAGAAAAGTACATTTATGCAGCAAAAGACAGAAATAGATAGGTATTTTTTTTTAAACATGTTTTGCATTAACTCGAATATAGGTAAAACAGATTGAAAAATTTTGAATTTTTCTAATAAACTAATTTTTTGGGGTGCAGTCAAATAAGACACTAAATAAGTGGATACTTATTTAATTAAGTGCTGACGTTTCGACCCACTTTGTGGGTCATCTTCAGGGCTAAGAAAGAAAAACAGACAACATACAATGAATACAATAAAAATACATTGAGGACTAAGTATATGATAAATGAGAAAAACTATATATGTAGAGAGGTAGAAATTTAGAACAAAAGTGAGGGATATATATGAATACAAAAAATTACAGAGAAAATGTACAGAACGGTGGTGATGCCAAAAAAAGATTTTTTTTTTTTTAACAAAGATAAAAGACGGAAGTAAACAGAAAGATATTTAAAAAAGAAAGAAAAGGTATAAACATCAGAGGTGAGAAGTAAAATTATGGAAAAGGTAGTAGAATATATATAAAACTATAAAATGTAAGATAATAGACTCCTAGGGAGTTTACATGAGTAAAATGAAAGAAGAATAACCAAAATGAAATTAAAGAGTAAATAAAGGAAAAATAACAGTAGAAAGTCAAGATATGAATATAGAGTATAACAGTTTTTTAAAAATCCATACCTATAGTATGAAGTGGTATAAATATATGACATAAATATACAAGTCAACATCATCCAGTCAACCATTCCTCGCTTCTAATTAATTTTTCATTTAAAAGCTAATTTAATTCAACACTATGATAAAATTGTGATTTATATAAATGAAGTATGGTCCATTTTCAAAAATAAAAAGGTCTACTTCGATTTTAAAATAATTTTTAAAAAATCAGAATAAATAATAGCTTCTTTACCAGTGACAAAGCTTCCCATTCAAGATAAGCAACAGAAGTTAAAGTGCACGGTTCCATATTGTTCTGCGTCACCGTCTTTTGGATCTGTACTTCCAACCACCTTTCAACATAGGAATATGCGACCAACGGTGCGACTAAAGTAGCCTGCAAAAAAAATAAATATATATATACATTCACTCATCACCTACTTACATTACTTTAAAGCCGGTTTTGAAAAAGAAAAATTCAATATATATTTGAGATATTAAAATCTCAAGTAATAACTTGAAAAATACGAGTAATGTTGAAAATGGTGGAGGGGGGTTGCAATCAATAAAAAAGTAAAACATTTATCTTGTGATAATTTTATGAGAATAAATGATGACCTGAAAATTAGGCTGAAAGGTTGACACAAAATAAATAAGTTTTACTAATTTGTGTGAAATTCAATGAACGATCCCTCCAACCATTTCCAACGTAGCTCAAAATACATACAATCAAGCATTTTCCCATCAACATAAAAAATATGGATAGTATATTTGTTAGATATTATCTTTTCTAAAATGTGGACTTTTTAAGTGAAATATGTACAGTGGAGCATCAACTATCCGAAATAATGTTGTCAGGGGTGGTTCAGAGAATCGAAATTCACTAAAAAATAAAAACAATTTAAAATTCCAATTTGTCTTTTAATGAAAGAACCGCTCGTTTTCTGTTTGTTGACATGTTGCAATTTAAAAAAAAAAAGTCATCACAAATGCGATGTACACCTCACAAAGCATGATTTAAAACTGAAGATGAGGAAGCTATTGGGAACCAGATGAATAGGAAGTGATTCAGAGAAACAAATGAACTTAGCTAATGAGGTTTACACCACTATCTAAGTCTAAGTTCATTTTTTTTTTTTGGAAAAAAATCATTTTATTTTTAGTAAAATTTTATTGAATATAACAATAATTTTAACAATAAAAATAAGTAACTGGATGATCTGATTAAGTTAATAAAAATTAAATTGAAAAAAAAAGTTCCCTTAACTGACATTTAGATAATCGAGGCTCAACTCTACCCCTTTACAACATTAGGAAGCAGAAAGTTATATGTAACTAGCTGACCCGTCGCGCGTTGCTGCGATAGGAAATTTTTAACAGCGTTGCACTAAATTAAAAAATCTGAAATAATTCATAGTAATTGTTCTATCATTCCCTCAACTTATATTTTTTTGTCGAGGAAAAGGAATTTTTTTTTATTGTATTTTTAAAATTGTAAACGTTTCCCGTTAATTTGAAATTGGGGCTAAAAATGTTTTTAAAATTATTCAGTTGTAAAGTGAAAAAAAAACTTTTAATTTAAAAAAAAGAAAAAAAGGAATCTACGTTAATAATTGACAAAGTTATGAAGAAAAAATGATTTTTTAAGTTTTATTTTATTTTATTACTTTTTTTTTAGGGTGAATTTTAATATTTGGAGTAAAAAATTTGGGAATCTTCATTATTTACCATTGCAAAATCGTGGTGGATTGATGTTTGAGTAGAATGATAGGCACGCCAATTTTTAGTGTTAAAATGTGCGGTGGCATACCTGACAAATAAAGGGAATTCAAGAATTCAGTTGGGTACTGGACAATTTTGTCTTGATTAATCACAGTATCGATGGACTTATACGTTGTTGCTTCACCTGGTATTCGATTCTGAATGCTAAAATTGATGACATTGACATCGTTATTCGTAGCTGCTAATATAGCATGTGAACTGAGTCACTGATGGTTTTTGTAATTCTGGGTGATATTTGGGAAAACCCCTCCAATTGATTCGTCATTTTACAAAAGTTCGTTGGCAATGTGATACATTGTGTGTTGATTTGTCGATTGCCATCTTTCCATTCCCAATATCCAGCAATTGCCTTTCGAAAATGTTGGCTGATGCATCATTTTGCAATTGAACACGCATATTGGTGTTCAAACTTAATTTCTTGACATGTCTCAATCGTGCCTTCCTTTACACTTCACTGTCATTACTATTTTTATTCTAATTTCTCTTCACATATATTTATTTCTTTCGTACGAAATTTGTTCCTACTCTCCCTTTATTATTGACTCGATTACGAAAGAAATAACTTGATTTGCGACAAATAATTATTTTTTTTCTAGAAATTTTTGAAATTTCTTTCAAAAAAAAAAAGTAGGCAGGTAGAAACCTTCCCTTGAGTGTACTGAACAACTTCCCAAAGTTTCATGACGATCGGAAGATTGGTGTAGTAGTGCATAACGGACAAACACACATACATTCATTTTTATATATATAGATTAATAGTTATATGATATTATTTTGTTATTACACACACACACACACACACATATATATATAAATAACTGTACCTGTTTAAATGTATCGAGGAGCTCAACACGATGTTTATGGAAAAAAGCATTATATTCATCTTCAGCGTCAAAATCTTGGACAGCGTATGCCTCAGGAGTGTTAGGTTCCAGGTTTGATTTTGATGAAGGAAAAGGTACCTAAAATTATCAGAATTTTAAAAATGAATAAAATGAAATAAACAAAAAAAAATAAAATTAAATGACACATTTTAACATTCCATGAGGTTAATCATTTATTGGTCTTCTGGTCTCAAAATATTTGTCTCCATTTTTAAATTTCTACGAATAGAATGATGTTTAGGTAGAAATTTGAATATTGGTTGAATAAAAAATAATTTATACATCGAATTTATAATTAGAGTAAAATAAGAAATAAAGTTTAATCAAAAACTAATCTCCCAGTTTATTGAATTAAATTTAATAAAAAATCGAATATGTAAAATGTTCTGATAATATCTACAGCACTGGTGAAAAAGAGGTTAAGGCTAGTTTTGTCTAAAATAAGATAATTTGTTGAGGGAAGCAGCAAAAAGCAGGCCTTGACTTGAAATGGAGTTTTTTCTTATTTTATAAATCCATTCCAAGCTAAAAAAATATATATATTTCAAAATGTGGAGCAGAACTTAGGAGTTAAACAAAACACGTTAAGATATAAATAACACAATTCAAATTTTTAAGAAACATAGCACATTATAATTTATTTAGTCCTGTTAATAAATGGTAAATTGTCAGCATTAGATTAGATGTATACAATAAATAAAGAATAAAAAAAATTAAAAATTATTACTTAATGACGTTACATTGAGCCTCGAAGGCATTACATAAAATTAAAATAAAATATAAAATTCCACATGGAAACAATATTGAGAAGTTTTAAAAGATATATTTGCATATCTGAATAAATTTAAATATTAATGAGAAAATTATATTGATGCTTGGGGAATGATGGGCTTTTAAAATTACTAAAATTGCTTTTAATTACTCTATTATAAAATAAAATAAAAATGGTTTAATTTAATAATACTTCTTCTAGCACTTAATTTAATAATACTTCTAGCACTTAATTTAATAATACTTCTTCTAGCACTTAGTTTAATAATACTTCTTCTAGCACTTAGTTTAATAATACTTCTTCTAGCACTTAGTTTAATAATACTTCTTCTAGCACTTAATTTAATAATACTTCTTCTAGCACTTAATTTAATAATACTTCTTCTAGCACTTAATTTAATAATACTTCTTCCAGCACTTACTTTAATAATACTTCTACTAGCACTTAATTTAATAATACTTCTTCTAGCACTTAATTTAATAATACTTCTTCTAGCACTTAATAATGAAAGAAAACACAAACCTTCATAATTTTAGGCCCAGCCGCTTCAACCCATTTTGGAACGAAACTTAAAAACACTTCATCTCGGCAGATCTGGTCGTGCTTCATCAAAGCGAGCCAGAGAGAGTTGGCATAGCAGACAAGGCTCAGAGAAGGATGGCGGGTAAATGTGACGATAGCCTCTAAATAAATTTGAAAGTTTGGTGGGCGAGACTGGCCGTCTTTACTCCAGAGCGAACAAAGCTGTGTTCCCAGTCCAGTCAAAACCTTAAAATCAAAAGGAAAAAATAAATATATAAATTTTAAATTAGTAAAATAATAAAGAAATTAATAAAATAACAAAAACCTAACCTGTACCACTAAAATCCATGAAAGGTCTTGGGTTCAGTATATAATAGAGACCGTACTGTTTCTTGGACTTCAGTTGTAAAGGGAGGGTACCAGATCCCTAAGGATCTATCTCTAGCTGTTCTAATTCTAATTAAAATCTGCCACAGCCGGAATTCGGGGCCTTCAGCAAAGTAACTCAGTGCTCTACCCCTGAGCCACAACGCTCTCTCAAATTAAAAATTATAATTATTATTGAATACTTACTCGCGTCAGTTTTTTCAGAAACTGGTAATTTTTGTTCTCAGCCGATTGGAAAATACACCTCATCGCATCTTCACTGAACAGTATCAACAGGGGCCTCCTTTCGTCAAGTTTACCTTTCCTCGATACGATCTGAAATCAATTTCAAAAGGTAAATAAAAACCATATATATATAACGAAGTATAAGATAGTGTCATGGTAATAAAAAAACAAATTAAAAAAATCATATATTTTTTCTACTACACAGAATATCTAATTATTCAGTTAACTAACATTTACTTTTTATTAATTAATTCATAAAATTAATATTCAATTAAAATACTTATTTTATCAGAAAACAGAAAAGTTAAACAGGATGTTCAGCAATACAGCACAAAAAAAAAATTCAGTGTCTTCTCATCAATTTGTTGGGTAAATCTATATAAATAAAGAAGAATCGCCAAGTGTGTTGCTAATAGCAAAACTCGAGAACGGCTCAACCAATTCGGCTAATTTTTTTTTTCACATTTTTGTTAAGGCACAAAGAAGGCTCTTATGGAGAAAAACGTAAAAACTATGTGGGAAATAATAAAAACAACACTTTTCTTTCTCCATACAAACAACTCTGTTCCCAGCTGTTAATCAAAGCAAAATAAGGCGCGTTTGTTGTTTGTATAAGTTTATTAGGGCTTGCTTGTGTAAAATAAAATCAAAATCATAAAATGTTGTATTTGCATAGCTTAAAATAATACTAAGCACAATTCAGCCTTGAGAATTTTTGAAATAATTATAAATATAAAACTTTTTTATAACAAAACATAGTTACTTAACTTTAAAAACTGAGGTTAATTACCAAAATAAGAACAATTAGATATACAATAATAAATTATAAATACAAATAATTCATGTATAATAAATAAAATATCATTTTATAAATTTTACTGAATAATGAACTCATTATCGTAGTCATTCTAATTATGGCCTTAGATGTCAGATATTTGTTAAAAGAACATGAGCGTAAATTGTTTGAAGATTGAACTCAGAAGAGCTATTTGGAGTTGACACATTATTTTACCAAATATATTATTCCACAATAAGTTCGCTTAGAAACAAAGAAGAAAGATAAAAAAGAAATATAGATAATATTAAATATAAATATAGATCTAGTACGTACTAGAGAAACAGTGAAATCAAAATTATTAGATTTTTTCCAGGTTTTAAGGAATTAACACCTGCACTGCAGCATCGGTCCCCAGGGACTGTGCGGATGGTATATCTTTGTTAATAATGTTCAAAAAAAATTTCTATCAAGCACATTTGTTTTAATACCTTCTTATAAACAAGAATTAATTTAAAAAACGTATCGGTCCCTTGGTCGCATTCAGATCAGCTCAGTTGTTCTTGGTGTCTCTTGTGCATTATTTTAATTATTATCCATCTTAGTTGCCGTAAATATGTACAATCGTGGGGAAAAATTAGTAGAACTAGCACTTGAAAAGAAAAATTATATAATTTTTTAATCATTGCTTTAATTTTTAAATATTTTTATTTTGAAGAGAAAAGATTTGCCCCCAGCCGGGATTTGAACCCGGATCTCCGCCTCACCGTGGCAACGCTCTAACCATTTGAGCCACCTGGGTCGCTTCCTATCTAGGACAATTCCCGGCTGGGGGCAAATCTTTTCTCTTCAAAATAAAAATATTTGAAAAGAAAAATTGTTTGAATCCAGGCCTATATTAAATAAAATCATGGATCATATATAATAAAATATCAAGAGTAAAACTGTCTCTAACCGAATTCAGACGACAATTAGCTTTAAACCTAGCAACTGAGGAGGTAATACAGGAGCCGCTAAACCTTCCTGTAGCTAAAAGGGTTGCTCACACATTTATTAAACCTACAGGCCCTGGTAAGAAGAAAAGAAAAATATGCAGAGAATGTTACAAGTAGTGATGTGTCGGATCTCCGCATCCGTCTCGGTGACTTTTTTGGCGGATCTTTTAGCTTATTAATTTTCAATACATAGATGAAATTTTATATATGGGTATTTTATATTCACTGCAAAACTCTTAGGTACCTGTTAGTGACCTAATAAACAGCAACTTTCGTTCTGGCCAACGTCGATATGAAAAAAATAATCAGTCCTCCATTCAAATGACCACTCAGCTGATCTTAGTTTGTATGGAAAAAAGCATTTTTTTTTTTTGTTTTCGTTGTTGGTCCAGAACAAAAGTTGCTGTTTATAGTGTTACTAACACGTACCTAAGTGGTTTTTAGTAAATTTAAAATAACCCTGAATAAAGGTAATTAGGTAGCAGTAAAAACTATAGACATTTAACTTTTGACTCAGGCAATCCTTTCAGGGTTTTAAGAAAAACTTCTTTGTTTTGTATTGACAATTTTATAACTCACTACCAAACACAAACCTTATCTATGCCGCACAACACAAGTCGAAAACTCGAAACATGTACTGTCCTGTCTGTCACGCAAAGCGTCAAGTGGCGACAACTATCAAAGTCACCAGTACGGACGTCACTGATTAAAAAAGTTAAGATCCGTATCCGTATTCGCGGAGCTTGACACCACATATCCGTATCTGTGGAAATACTTCGTTAAAGATCTCTACACTAAGTAGCCATGAGGCGAACAGCAAGGTTACTAAAGTGACCAGCTTTTGTCAAGGATGCCCAGGAGACCCTGCCATGTTTTAACAAAAAACACAGAGAATAAACCGAAACATTTTGAATTACTTAATTTGTAAATTGATACTTCTTTTATCAAATAAAATTTTACAAATGACATGTTTTTTTTTTTTTAATTTCCAATATCATTTGAGGCGGATCTGGTTGTTATAGAGTAATGCGCTTCATGCGCTTAACACAATAAGTTAAAAAATATCTAAGAAACAAATTGAAATAATAAAAATTAGGTTATAGTTTGATTGGAAAATTACAGGCAAAATTGAATAGAAATAATTTATCGGTTGGCGAAGACCAATACCGCACCAGAGGAAAGTTCAACTATCAGTCCCCAGGGACTAATAACGCACACCAAGAAACCACTTTTTTCATTACCGCAGTGAAGGTGTTAAGAAATAGTAAGGGAAATAATTATAATAAACTATCAATACAATATTTTAAACACTCATTCCTTGATACTGCTGGAAAAATGGAATAATTCCCCACAATCGGCTTTTTTTTTTTTTTTAACCATTATTTAAATTCAAGTTTAATAGGTCGCCTGTGATGTAGGTGGTTAGCATAAAAAAAACTTCAATGCCCAAGATAGCCGGTTGGCAACCCGGCAAGTGGCCCTAATTGTAAAAAATTCTTGGTTGTGTTGACTTTTATAAGGAATGTAAAAAAAGGTTTCCGAGCCTGTGCGGTCTCAGGTAAACGTTAAAAAGATTCCTATACTAATTAAACCTGGATAGATAAAATTAAGGAGTCCTACAGTAGTATCGACCAATTAGTCATATTATCATTAAGTGATATTAATTAAATAAATAAATCAATAAACAACAACCAATTAATTAATTATTGAAGAATTTTTGTACCTGAAGCAAACACTCGGCAGATCCGTCTTGAAAGTTCTCGTCGTTCAATAAAACACAAAATATCTGAAGCAATTTGCCATCCTCGGCCATGATGTGGCTCATGGAAACCCACTCGACGAAACCGCTCAAAGTTAATAATACTACCTATAACATTAACAATTATAAATACTGAAATAAATATTAATAAAAAAACAAAAAACAAATTGTTATCAAAATGATTGTATTACGATACCTGTACGACCCTAGCATGTGAGTTTGCCATAGCTACGTTTCCTACTTCGAGACTTGAGCGGTATTGTTCATAATGGTTTCCAATCAGTCCACGAAAAAACATAAACATATCAGACATGTTCGTTGTTAATGCCTGATACAAATCTTTTCTGCGTTGGTTTGATTCTAAAGTCTGAAAACATTAAAGAATGATATTATATTTGTATATTATTATACAGTCAAATATCAATAATTTTTAGAGAACCCCCCTTTTATACAACTATACTATACCTTAGAGAGCCTATCAAAATATAATTACCCACTTTTTATTCCTTATAGATATTAAGTATTTTGCATTAAATAAAATAATAATATGTTCTGTTTATTTATTCTAGTTTATTTTAGATAAATAATAAATAATATTAATAAATTCCATAAGAAAAATGTCTCAATCTTATTGCAGACGCTGTAATGAAATGAAATTCCTACAATTGCAAGACTGGGATAAGATGTAGCTTGTTTTATTATTTAAATTGATACATTCCATTTTTTCTATTTATACCACGACCCGTGAACGAGTCTGGGGGTTCAGTACATGGTTGAGACTGTACTGTTTCATGGACAACGGTTCTGCAAGGAGGTGACTTGTCCTAGGTCACGCTCAACCGCCAGCTTTTTTCCCCCGTATGATGGGTACCCTATTTTTATAATATTTTATAGAGGCTGGGTGAGCCCCAGGAGGGTCCCAGATCCTATATGATCCATCTCCGGCTGCAAACAGACTAAATAAAAGTAACTGCTCGCAGCGGGATTTGAACCAGGATTTCTGGCATGGCAACTCAGTGCTCAACCACTGAGCCACTCCGCTCCCAGGGTGCCCAAAATATGGGGTAAATATCTGGCGGTTGAGTGTGATCTAGGACAACTCACCTCCTTGCAGAAACGCCCAATACAGTCTCAACGGTACAGTTCTCCCCGTAGTCCGTAGAGTCCCTACGGCCAGTGCAGTTCACGGGTTGTAGTGATACAGGGTTTTTTTTTCATACAGTTCCAAATTGATCAATAATTCCAGTTTAATAATTTATTCCTTGTTAAAAAAACATATATAACAGCCAACATAGCAAATTATATAAAGTTTTTAGTGAAATACTTGTTAGATATTATTACTTTATGTTTCCTATGTACAAAATATATAAGAAGCGAGGGGATGGTTGACTGGAAGATAGAGGTAAGGAAGAAAATAGTTGGGGGTGCAGTCAAATAAAAACACTAAATAAGTGGTTACTTATTTAATTATGTGCAGACGTTTCCAGTCTTGTTCCAGCCTTCTGCTGCTACAGCCCTGAAGATGTCCCACAAAGTGGGTCGAAACTTCGGCACATAATTAAATAAGTAACCACTTATTTAGTGTGTTTATTTGACTGCACCCCCAACTATTTTCTTCCTTACAAAATATATAGTTAGAGAAGTTATTGCAAATGAGAAAAATATTTTTGAATTTAATATGCATCAAGCCCAAATAAACAAGCCTGTAAAATATTGTGTTTCTGTAAGTATGTGCTAGGTCAAGCTCAAAAATGAAACTGAAATCACATATTTGATAGAGAGTACTTGTGATTTAGCTGATCGTCATGGAAACTACTTTATTATCTCGCATAACCTCTTCTCATCTGATTTATTTGTGTATGTTATTCATTCAATTGTTTTTCATTTTAATTTAGTTTACAGCCTATTTAAATTTCTTCATTGTCTCTTCAATTAAATTTGGCTTTGTTTTTTTCTTGTTTAGTTTTGTTATCTATTTAAAATGAAAATAATAACACTTTGGGAATTCCCTTCTTCGGAAGAAGAAGCTGTGAAATACTTCAAGAGAAGTTTGGAATAATTCCTAAAACCGAAATATATTCTGACTGTGGGAGGGGATGTAACAACCAACAATTAAATGAAGTTAACTATAAACATTTCCAGCTGAATTACCACTTTGTCAATCCTTCAAGTGGGGCTCATACTCAACATATAGAACGATGGAGCTCAGCTAAATGGGGGAATAAAAAGATCGTGCATCTGGGAGGCACCACCTCAAATCATATTTATGCGCACAAAGAAGAAGAACCCTTCCTTACTGTTTTAAATAACATTAAGATATTGTGTTGTCTAAATTAAATCAAATCTTGTAAAATAAAAGTAATTTGTTATTATTAATTTCTTTTTTTATATTCCAATTTCCATAAATGAATAAGAAGGTAGGTATTATCAGTGTTCAGGTTATAAACAATAGATGATAGCAGCCCATGGCGATCCTCTAAATCACAAGTATGTTATGAAACTTAGTATGAATGTTTATTCACATAATATCAGTCAAACCAAAAGGAAAATAAGGTTATGTTTCATTTTTACAGTCAGTTTTCTTTTAGCTTTATTTTGCCAAAAATATCTATATTTTTCAGTAATAAACCTGTGCCACTATAACCCCTGAATGAGCATGGGGTTCAGTACATGATAGAGACTATAATGTTTCATGGACAACTGTTCTGCAAGGAGGTAGCTTGTCCTACGTCAGATTTTTCTCCCTTATTTTGGGTACACTATTTATATAATATTTTATAAAGGCTGGATGAGCCCCAGGAGTGTCCAAGATCCAATATGATCCATCTCCGGCAGCAAACAGACTAAATAAAAGTCTTGCCTTCAGCGGGATTTAAACTAGGATTTCCAGCATGGCAACTCAGTGCTCTACCACTCAGCCGCTCCGCTCCCTATTTTGTAGTAATATAACTAACTAATTTAGGCTCAAAAATATGACCAGTTGAATTATGAAATTGACTACCTCAATTCAGTAATTATAATTCAAAACTAAAGTTCTCAGTTCCACAAATTTTATATACCTCCATTTGGCTTTGGAAGGCTATCTAATAAATACAAATAAATGAATAAATAAAAAACTAGATACACTTTGCTTTAGAGATTTACATAGCAAATAAATATTTGAAACTCTCTTATTATTGAATATTTTTATTAATAAATGGTATGACGACATATCAACAAGTGTTGTTACATGAAAACAAGAAATTTTAACTTATTTCTCTTTTATCTTGAATAATTAATATTATTATTAACTATTTTTCTTTTAAAATAAAATTTTAGAGATCACATTCTTAAACCAATTATAAGGTCTCAATGGTAATGGTTATAATTTAAAACTTATGCAATCCTACAAAAGTCCATTAATAGTTTCACAATTATTTATTTTTTTCAGTTATCAATAAAAAATTACTTAATAATAACCTTTAATGATCAATAATGGCTGAGTTTTTCGATAATAAACCTCTACTTTATTGAATAACACTAATATATAGAATAAGGTTACTAGCAGTTTACTAAATAAGAAAAAAATCTGGAAAAATATTGATCACCAAGCAGATATAAGTGCATTATTCTCAATAATGTTTTATTTTTTAAGTTTATCTTACAAAATAAATAAATATATTAGTATGACAAATGTTGATGGAAGCTGATGAAATTCTATCATTGTTGACATAGTATATACAAGTTTCACTAATCAATGCTTTATGTAGTAAATAAGAAAATTAAACAAATGGAAAATAACTTTAAATAAACTTTTATAAGAACTGTATACCTGTAGAACTGCAACATCTTCAACAAGTCTGAGTAATACCAACAAAACCAATTCAGTTTGAATATTCCCTTGAGAAGCACATTGATTTAATTCGGCTAACAATGTATTCCACTGTTGCGGCCATTCTCTCTTAATCATTTCGACAACAACACGAGACAACGCATCTCTCATATGGGCTTTATCTTCTAGAGTTGTATCCATACCACGTTCCACTAATTTCATAGCGTTTTCCTAAACATGGCATTGGAATATGAATCAATTTTAAGGAGAAAAAATTAATGTTATTGTAGAAAAAGGTATAATTACCTTTATGAACAGTTTTTCTCCTTGGCTCATGTTATACCATCGATACTTAATACAGTGTTCCATCAGTTGTAAACCGAAGTGTCGTACGAAATGGGAATAATCGGCTCTTTGCGCTAAATACAAACCACACTGAACACACAAGGGGCTTTTCTCTTTGAAAAGTTCGCACGCATTATATGCTTCTAACCTTTCGGCCTGAGATACTTGAGGATTCATAGTAAGTTCGACTGCAGCTGCAAGCTGAGTCGCTACAGAACTTATTTCATTATCCATTTCTACACTTGTGAATGAACTGTAACATATTTATAACCAGTTGAGAAATAAAAAATAAATAACCATATTTAATAAACACTTATGTTGTTTCAATTTACCTTCAAATATAAATAAACTGACTAGTTGTGAAGATGAAACAAGAGATGTCTTTGTACTATCATAGATTACACTTCTTGACATAAGCATGTGAGAGCCATGCCTTCACATATCATAATATTACCAACAATTACAATAATATGTAGATCAATTTCCAACTAATGGTTAGTAAACAAGTTCAATAATTATCAGCACAGAACAAACACAGAAAATATTTTTGAAATAATGGTTTCCAAATGAAAACAATGGAGATGTAGGCGCGATGAAACTAGTTTATGTAATTGAATTTTTGTTTTTCTACTTGACAAGGAATGAGATTTTAATAATAAACTTAAATAATTTTAAAGAGTACACGAAGATCCCAAGGACCGACGCTTACGATATAAAAATTAAAATAAATTTAAGTCATCCTGAACATGTAGTCGGTCTAACCTCAATAGTTCAACTGGACCATTCTCAACGAACTCTCGATTTGTTTCGTTGGTATTCATGGAATTTGTACTTTTATTATTGTATTATTGTTATTGTATTATAGTATTTTTTAATTTCTTATTTAACTTTTCTAGAAAATTAAAAAAATATAAATAAACAAAAGAAATGTAACGACACGAAACAAGTATTTACATGTTATCATTGAATGATCTTGTATATCAATGATAACACAAAAGAAAATTTATAATCATAATACTTAAAAAAAGTAGCATATTATAAAAAAATTATTAAATATTTTGAAACTAAAAAATATCTAATTACATCACATTATATAATACACACGTATTTCCTTTATTGTAGTTAATTTATAATCCGGACAATAAAATTATTTCCCTCGTAATTATTTTGTAGAATAAAAAGTCAGGATGCAGTCAAAATATATTATTTTGAATATCAACGTTTGGGCTCAAACTCAGGGCCAAAATTAAAATAAGGATTAGCAAAATAAAATAACACACCATTTTCATTTGTGATTTAATTTCAGCACTAATGACAGTCATTATATTAAATAATAAAATACTGTGATAAAAAATGTAAATTTATCATTCTGAATTTAAAAGTTTCGTAACGGTTGAAATTATAATAAAGAACAGAATAGAATAATTCTTTATTCGTGGACAATGTTCTTTGAGCATAACAATATTCTATTACATAATATAGAAACCTTTCTTGTAAAAAACATACAGATTATAATAGCCTGTACCACAAATACCCGTGAAGAGTATGGGGTTTAGTACATGGTAGAGAGGGTATTGTTTCTTGGACAACGGTTTTGCAGGAAGGGGATTTGTCCTAAATCACGCTCAACCAATTAATTTGGGTACCCAATTAAAGATTCTGGGTGAGCCCCGGGAGAGTACTAGATTCCATAGTGTACATCTGCGGCTAATAAAACTGATTCAATAAAAGTCTTGCCACCAGCGGAGTTTGAACTAGGATTTTCGGCACGGCAACCAGTGAGCCACTTATTTATTGATATTTACAACTGTATTAAAAAAAAAAATACATCTAGTAAATAGGCTATGTGATACAAAATGACACGAGTAATGGCAAGTTGAGAAACTACCCACTGGTAGTACTCAAATCACTAGTTCAACTAAGAAGGTCACGTGGCCATCTTCTTTTCAGACCCCTCGGAGGATTATCTGGAATCGAAGAGGAAGCTAGGTTTGAAACTAGAGGGTTTGAGTGGGAATGAAGGTTGTTATGAAAGGAAAGATAGCGGGTTCGGGCCAAATCAGCAACAAATGGGACATTAAGGCCGTTATGGATGACGGTATTTTTAACAAAATAAGGAGCGTTGAGGATTTTACGAAGGATTTTTGGATTGTTGGGATTGGATACGAGAGGAATTCGATGACTTAGTGGAGCCCCAAAGCTCTACTCCGTAGTACTTATTTTAAAGTTGTTTTTTTATTTTAATATAAAAAGGTTGTGTTTAATGTTTTTCTTAGTTTCTTTTATTCCTTTTGTATAGTTCTAACCTCTATCATACTAAAGTTATCAAATAGCATCAAAACTTACATAAAAATAATTTTGATCGATTTTTGGTGTCAAGTACCCCTTTGTGCCGCGGTGGACTTTAGAAAATCCAAAATGGAGTCTCACCAAATGTAATTGATGATCACTGTTTTACAGGATCAGGAATGTAATTTTTTATTTCATACAACCTCTATAATTTCGCACGGTATAGTAGAAGTCACTAAGTCATATAAAGTCCTGTCGAAAGTAATTAAAGATTGAATCAAAAGTGGAATTTTTTTTTTTTTTAAATTATTTTATTGAATTGTACAACTGTAATATATACATCTAGTACAAGGGCTGTATGAATAAATAAATACATGAAAGGACGTGTAGAGGCACTACCCATTGGCAGCACTCTAATTATATTTCTATTATAGGAGGTCCCGAGGCCATCTTCTCTTCAGACGCCTAGGAGGATTGTCCGGGATGGAATTGGAACCAAGGATGGAAACTAGTGGGTTTGGATGGGCCTGGAGTTTATTATGGAATGATAGGTATCTGGAATGGGGTAAATCGGTAACATATGGAACGTTCAGGTCATTATGGATGGTTTTATTTGTGACAAAATAAGGAGCGTTTAGGATTTTGCGAAGGATTTTGGATTGTGAGGATTGAATACGAGAGGAATTTGATGGTTTGGTGGAGCCCCATAGTTCAATTCCGTAAGTCCATATAGGTCTTATCACAGTAACATAAATAAGTCTTTTGTAATTGATCTGAAGCTTTGAGCGTTTGTCTAGTATGTGTTGAAGTAGTCGGAAGCCTCTAGCTGTTTCTTGTCTTTTCAGTCTTGTGTGAGGGTTCCTAGTAAGACGTTTGTCTAAGTTGAGTCCTAGGTAGCGGATCTGTTCAACAGGGATAAGTGGAGTACTATTAAAGGATACAGTAGGACAGGAAGTCATGGGTTTTCGGCGAAGGGTAAAGGTAATTTGATGGGACTTTTTGGAATTGATTTTAATTCTCCAATTCCGACACTGAAAAAGTGGAATTTAAAAAAAAAAAAAAAAAATCTGAATTAAAATTTTTCTTTAAGGTTATACAAGCATTGTCGGTTCACAAAGGCTGTATGGGGACAAAACTGTAGTACCGGAGGGATTAAAAAATAAAGTATTAAGTTTAATTTATCGAGGGCATCCGGGAATAGTCAGATCGAAAATGTTCGCTTGATCGTACGTCTGGTGGAAAAGTATGGTATCGGACATAAAAAGGAAAATACAGTCGTGTTACGAATGTCTAATAACAAAAACTTAATGATAATAACAAAAAGCTGACAATGCCCCGGCCTTCAGCGATGGGGCCATGGGAACGTGTGGATTTGTATATGTTTAATTCTCAAGGAAAATGTTTTTTGGTTTATTTTCAAAATGGGTGGAATGTTTTCAGATGAAGTCGACAAGGGCAGGAGTGATCATTGGAATATTGGATGATTTATTCGCCACGTTTTCGTTACCACATGTTACGGTATGTAATAATGGCCCACCATTTAATTCCGAAGAACTGAGGAATTACTGTAAGTTAAGTCAAATTAAATTGTTGCACAGCCTTTTATAACCCAGAGTCAAATGGTTTAACTGAAAGAGGGTTCCAAACGTTCAAAAATGTATTAATAAAAAATTGTTTACAATAACATCAATTAGGACCAGAATTTTTATCTTCCATTTTATATGCTAATAGGTCTACACTGCCATCGGTCGCGGGAGTGTCACCTTAAAACGGGACTTGCGTACAGTATAGTCCTTACTCTATGGACCTTACCACAGAATAGTGAAACCACACTACTAATATTATAAATCTATTACATAGGCCAGTGAGCAGGTTAACAATGAAAATAAACACAAATTTTTAATGTTATTTATTTTGAATAATTGTAGCAATACAATTGTGGTGTTATGCTTATGTTTTATATGATATACAACTTTTTTTTTTTAGTTCTATTTATATTTTTCCAAGAAACAAATTTGCTTTAATAAAGATGGTAATGATTTTAAATAAAAATAAAATTCTTGGGACGTTTTGTTTATATTGACCAGTGACAGTGTGGCAGGAAATATCAGTTGTTTGTTTGTTTGTTGCTGCTTAGAGGCGTAAAACCCTAGGGTCATCAACACCTGTAGATTTTTTATTTTTATAATTATTTATCTTTAAAAAAAAAATATTCATATACACACCCATGCTAATAAATAATAAATCTATAATAAGGAAATAAAACAATCGGGAAAAACAACAAATGCATCTATAGCAGGGACAATGGAGGATCAAATATTGGTTATTAATTTACAGTTTGTAATGAATTTCACAACTTTGGCTATTTCAGATTTGCTGTCTCTAGGTGGTTCTCTAACATCGGCTGGTATTTTGAGCTGATTTAGTATTTTTTTATAGGAGTAGCATATATCAAATATATGTCTGATGCAAAGATTTTTATTACACCTAAGGCATATCGGTGGTGGGTCCCTTGTAATGAGATGTGCGTGGGTCAGCCGGGTGTGTCCTATTCTAAGGCGAGCTATAGCCACATCTTCATGGCGTTTACTACGATTAGATGTAGCCCAAGGCTTTACTTCCCTTTTTATATATTTCAATTTACTGGCTGGATTTTCATCCCATATTGCTTGCCATCTTTTGTCTATACATTCTTTAAGGCGGCTAGCAAGTTAGAATAGCTGTGCCTCTACCTGGGAGGGTTAGAGCTGCTCGAGCAGCTTTGTCAGCCATCTCGTTCCCGACAATACCCACATGTCCCGGGGCCCAGATGAAGAATATTTTTTTGCTTATGTGATTTAGCATTATTAGATATTCGTGAATGCGTTGGACTATGGGGTTGTTTGAGTACATATTGTTCAATCCCTAGAAACGCTTATTGAATCGGAAATTATTACTATATTGTCGGTTTGTATATTTGTCATGCAGAAATGTAGAGGGAATGCTACGGCATTTAGTTCGGCGGAATAGACGTTGCAGAGGTGGTGTAGCTTTTTTTTTATGGGTTGAATTGGGCGTAATAAAGGAAGATCCAGTTGAGTTATCAGACTTTGAGCCATCTGTATATATTACTGTGGTGTGGTAAAGATTGTATTAGTTCACAGAACATTTTTCGATATTGCGCGGTCATTGAAATTTCAGTAATGGAACTCTCGACGATTCAGTTCTGGGCTTCTTCGCATATGTAAGCTACTTCTACCCCGAGTCCTTTTAACAGACGAAGAGTCCTAAGGACCTTCCTCAGAAGGAACTACGTGAGGAATACTCCTTTATCGTTGTCGGAGCCTGGCGGTGCAGGTACTTCTTACGCTTCCATTATTATTTAATCATATTTATAATTAATATGGAATTAAGTACGAATGACTTTTTCTCTGGAGACAGTGCTATATTGGCTTCCCTGCCCAAAAAATAATCTTAGGGAAAATTTAGATATTTTATTCTCAGTAATATTTAAATAATAAAATGCCATGCCCCCCTGAGATCGTTACCACTGAGTTATAGTACTATTGTATCATTAAAGACTATAAAACATAGCCTTCTCTTTCCCAAACATTGACGTGGTTGACTGACTAGGAGTTGCTGAAAATAGAATAGAATAGAAAAATAATTTTATTCTGGAACCAGGTCCCTTTAGAATAACAAAGATGAACAAAATAAATGACTATATATCTGGCCAAAGGCCTACATCAAAATAAAACAATAATTACATAATATCTTGAAAGTAAATAACTAAACAGGTATGTTTTGGTAGAGAATCAGAAAATGTGATACAAAATTAAAATAAAAGAACAGACATATTTACAATAAAAAGAAATAAGCTTTTGGAAAAATAAGTGAATAATTAATAGCATCTGATAATAAAAAAAACAATGGCATTATTATGAATGAGGAATATTTACAGTAGTTCATCAATCGATCAATTTGAATATATCTATAAATTATTTATTGATTATAAAGCATCTGATTGGGAATTTAGAAGATATAGGAAAAATTTGTATTTAAATGAGGTTAAAGAAGACGCATGGCGGATATCGAGAGGAAGAGAGTTCCAAAGAGAGATAGAACGGGCTAGAAAGGAGCGCTCAAAAGTTTTGGTTCTGTGGGACCGGATATAAAGATCAGAAGGGCGAGATCTTGTGCCCTGGGATTGGATAGAGGATTTGAATTGTAGAAGACTATAGATATAAGACGGATGTTGTGAGTTGATAGTTTGATATAAGAAAGAACCAAGAAAGTAAAGTCTATGGATAGAAGGGAAAAGCCACTCAGCGTACCGGCGAGACACATGAGACCTCCTCGGGGCGTCGAAGACAAATCGAAGCGAACAGTTCATAATTCGCCTCAACCTCTCCTCGAGCCTGATCGAGAGGCCACCATATGCCACACAACCATAGTCAAAGTGAGGAAAGGTAAAAGAAGTGATGAGGAGCTTACGTATGGGTAGTGTTAGAAGATGCCTGGAACGGTGAAATAACTTTAGAGAGCTTATTGCTCGGCGGGAAATTTGGGAAATGTGGGGTTTCCATGAGAGGGATTGGTCGAAAATGTTCCCGAGGTTTTTAACAAAGGGACTGAAGGCAATAGGGTGATCATTTAAGGTTAATTGGGGAAGTGAGTTGATAGATTTAAGAAGGGTGCGGGAACCAATTAGGATGGCCTGAGTTTTCGCGGCATTCAACGCCAGTTTATTCAAGTTTGCCCAGGCACTGATCCTATCTAGGTCACCTTGAATTTTGTCGAATGCACCTATTATCTCTAATCATCGGCTTACAGATGGTGGGGACAGTGGAGGATTGATTTGGGAAGGTACTTAATGTAACAGTTGAAAAGGAGTGGGGAAATACTAGAACCCTGAGTCACTCCTGTGTTCATCGGTAGGAAAGAGGATAGGGGTTGATTAGGGATCGAGACTGCTTGAGTCCTGTCCGAGAGGAAAGCTTGGACCCAGAGTATGTAACTGTTGGAAAAGGAAAGAGATTTTAGTTTAGAGAAAAGGATGGAATGGTTCAGCGAATCGAAAGCTTTTGTAAAGTCGAGTGGATTTAATACTGTTAGTTTTTTTTCGTCCATGGCAGTATGCAATACGGTGGTTATTTTAACGAGGGCAGATTGAGTGGAAAGGCCAGGACGGAAACCTGATTGAAGTGGATCAAGGAGTTTGGACTGTTCCAGAAAATTTGACATTTGGGATTGAACTATTCTTTCGAGAGGTTTGGAAAGGTTAGAGAGTATAGAGATAGGCCGAAAATGATTTGGGTTTGAGGGATTGGGTGATTTGTTAATAGGATCGACTATTACTTTGTTCCAGGAGGAAGGGAAAACTGCATTTTGTAGGAAAAAAATGTAAATGTAGAGAAGAGCAGGTAGAATTTTGGGGATGCATATTTTTAACAATTTGGCGAGAATGCTGTCAGAACCAATGGAATTATAGTGGGATTTCAACAAGGAGGAGATAAGGTCAGTGGGCGAAATGTCGGAGAAATAGTAGTTGTTATGGTTGAATGAAGGTGCTAATAATAATATCCATTTTTATCTCATTATATAACATTACATTAATTATGTGATGATAACAGATACAAAATTATGGTCAATAAATTATATATCTACTTACAAAAAAGGAAGCCCTCATAGTTCAATTCCCGCTGCCGGCAAGGCTTTTATTTAAGCATTTGGAGTTAGACCCTTTGAGATCTAGGACCCTCCTGGGGCTTACCCAGCCTTCAAAAAGTGGGTACCCAATATAAGGTGGAAAATCTAACGGTTGAGCGTGATCCAGGACACATAAAATATAATAAGTTTCCACTTATTATTATATATATTATATTCCACTTATTTATTGTGTAAATTTTTGACTGCAGCCCCAACTATTTCCATCCTTCATTAGTACTTACATTCAACGAATTTCTTCTCTAGTATGAGTGTACAGTATTAATAACCAAAAGACAGAAAGGTAGTAAAATTCGTGGTAAAAAATACAGTAAGAAATAAATATATAAATTCAGAGGTAAAGAAAATAAACAATACAGATAAGTAATGAAAATATACAATAGAGTATGTAATAAATAAAGTAAGTAATAACCAAGTAATAAAAATACGGCATAGTGTAATAAAAATGAAAATGTTAATAAGAAACAATGATGATAAGTAATAGAAGTGAGACATACATACTGTTACGGGCTACTGGGTGTAAAATGAACTAAACTATTACTTAATTCAAAATACTAAAATTTATTAACAAATTAAAAAGATTACAAGGAAATTATTTAAAACAATTAAATTATTAAACTAATATAAATTTACAATAGCAATATTCTACAGATTATAACCTAGGCCTAACTGTTATCTAATTTCTAAGATAATATACAAATAATATAGGATATTGCTAATACTAAATAACTAAACTATTTATATAAATTTGTACAAATACAATAATATTGTACTATAGTTAACAACTACAAATTAACACTTACAGTTCGCTAATTAAAGTCCACCGACCGTAAGACTCTCCAAATATGACAAACTGACACACAGTTTATTACACTTATTACACGGCCACTAATTATCACTGTCACTATTCCTCACACGGACTATCACAACAGTATTATCACAGCACTACTCACTTACTACAAACTGATACTGATACTAACTCACACGCACTGTCACTAGTTAACGACTGCTTATTACTGACTGCGGGCGAAACAGCTGGCCTGTTTATATAGGCAAGGTAGATCGGGGTGGGACAATTCTCGGAATATCGAGAACCGCCTAGCCCCATCCAGGCCGATCCAGATGGCTCTACGCCATTCTATAATCCCTTCCGCTTAATCCCATTGTTCGTCTAATCCTCTCAGCCGGTCCTCCTTCCCTCTCTGACCGTAACAATATTACTACCAATGGGGACGATGATCTATACATAATGTTCATGAAATAGTATAAAGGATAGATGTAGTACAATATATAATAATTGCTAAGACATGGTGAGAAAGGAGAACATAGTAGATATTAAAATAAACATGCGAAATTGTAATAAAAAGTGCGATAAGTTTAGTTAATATTTAATGAGGATTTCTCAGATTTTAACTTTAATTCAATTCAGTATTTTTAAAATTTCTTTTTTAGCTTCATTGAAAGTTATGAAAGGAATACAAGGACGTTACGTTCTGTACAGATCAGACATTAAAAAAAAAAATGTTTAATGATATATTTTTAAATATTTTTGTTTTGAAGAGATAAGATTTGTCCTGGCCGGGATTCTCCGGTGAAGTGCTCTAAGCCACTGAGCTATCAGGGGGCGTATCCAAGCCAGACAAATCCGTTCTCTTCACCGATCCTATATCTCCGCTTTCTCACAATTTTTGCGATGTATACACGGGGAAGAATGTCCATTGAACATTACTTTAATTAGGATCTTGTTGACATACGTCAATATATTATTTATAATTTATTTTTATGGTGATTATTTTTAAATATTTTTGTTTTGAAGAGAAAAGATTTGCTCTGGCCGAGATTTGAACCCGGTTCGTCTGCTTCGTTGATATATAAATGATATAGTTCAATAAGTCATTTTTCAATATAATTTAAGCTGTTTGCTTTATTCACGGTACTATAATATTTCATTAGAATATTTCTATTTTGGGAGCAGGATAGGTCAGTGTGTAATGGTGCGAAAATTTCCGAGTTCAAATCTGGATGTAGTTGATAAATTTATTAATCTGTTAACAGCCACGGATGGAGCCTGTGGTTCTACAAAACCTTCATGGGCTCACCCAGCGTCTTTAAGTGGTCTCTTTAAGTTAGGGGGAAGCCATGAGCGTGATCACGTACCTCCTTGGACAACCTTTTTCCTAGAAACGGTACAGTCTCTATCATGTACTGAACCCAAGATCTTTTATCGGTTATATTGGATCAGGTTTCAGATGTTTGGGTTTTTTGAGTCAGCAGTTTATAATTGTAGAGTATTTTTATCATATTTTCAATATTTAAATTTTAGTTTTGATTTATTTATAGGACTAAAACCGAATTTCGGGGATATTACTGAAACTCAAATATCGATTCGAAATGACTTGTTTGTTTCATTTAACGTAACTGGATATATATGTCACTATGGCTGTTCGGAAGATGCAACAGTGGGAATCCTGAATTATGCCGATTAATAGGCTCGGGACCACCATTTTACGTCTCTTACGAAGGACGCCAGAACTTAGGTTTTTTTTACTAGCCCTGACGCACTTCGAACCCGCGATCATGGGCATAGCATGTTGTTATAAGCTAACTAATACACCACAGGTAACCCTTGAAAGGCATTGCTTCGGCTTCTGGTTCTAATTCTTGATAGTTCGATACCAGTTTGAAATTATACCTATTAATCTTTAATAACAAGTATATTTGAAACGTTATCTATGCAATTGGAACGGAATTTGCATACATTGCTGATCATATTTAGATATTCCCTTTGTCGTTTGTTATATCTATGAATTAATATTGCTATATATCGTAATTTTAACGCGTGTATTGAAGGATAAAAATACATAGTTGCAGGTCACTATAGAGACGATATTCCAAAGAGGTAGGAACTATCAGTAATGGAACTCTCGACGATCCAGTTCTGGGCTGTCTTCTTCGCATATGTAAGCTACTTCTACCCCGAGTCCTTTTACCAGACGCAGAGCCCTAAGGACGTTCCTCAGAAGGAACTGCTTGAGGAGTACACCTTTATCGTTGTCGGAGCTGGCGGTGCAGGTATATCTAATGCTTCCATTATTATTTAATCATATTTATAATTAATATGGAATTATGTGTAAATACAAAATACTTTTACACTCGAGACAGTGCTTGCTATATTGTCTTCACTGCCCCAAAAAAAATTTTAAGGAAAATTAAGATATTTTAATCTGAGTAATATTTAAATAATAACATGTCATGCCCCCCCTGAAACCGTTACCACTGAGGTACAGTAATATTGTATTATTAAAGACTATAAAACATATCCCTCTCTTTTCCAAACTTTGTCCTGGTTGACTTTGACGAGTTGTTTATTAAATAAATAATATCCATTTTTATCTCATTATATTAACATTACATTTATTATGTGCTGATAACAGATTAAAAAATTATGGTAAAAAATTTATATCTACTTACAAAAAAGGAAGCCCTCATAGTTCATTTCCCTCTGCCGGCAAGACTTTTATTTAGTCTGTTAGCATCTGGAGTTAGACCCTATGAGATCTAGGACCCTCCTGGGGCTTACCCAGCCTCTAAGAAATGCGTACCCAATATAAGGTGGAAAATGCAACGGTTGAGCGTGATCTAGGACAAATCACCTCCCTTCACAACCGTTGTCTATGAAACAGTACAGTCTCTACCAAGTACTGAACCTCAGACCGTTCACGGGTTGTAGTGGTACAGGTTTTTTCCCGTTAAATGCTTCTTTTTTTGTAACATGCCGTTGTATCTTAAGGTATCCTTTATCGTCAGGTACAGATCCTAAGGAACACTAACGCCGCTTGATCAGTGACCATAGCCCATTTATTTGCATATTCGTAGCATTCCAAATCCTGTCACGTATAGCAACAGGATCTGAAGACCGTTCAGGGGTAATACCTTCCTGCACATCCGTTGGCTTAGAAACATTACAGTCTTTACCAAGTACTGTACCCAATCCTTAAGGATCGTGTTATTTTTTTTTTTTGTCATAACCGGTCAACTATTTCATCTATTGGATAGAGAAATGTGCGCAAAATCATGTTTCAATATAATTCATATCGATTGTTGGACAATCGATTTGTGTATCCATGACAAGCAGCTGTTCGAACCATATGATATATTTATTTTATTTTTTTATTAATTGTTATAATTTTTAAATATTTTTATTTTGAATACAAAAGATTTGTCCTGGCCGGGATTCGAACTCGGGTCGACCACGTCTAGTCTAAGCGTGGTGCTCTAACCAACTGAGCTTACCTGGCTCGTAACACGGGTAGACAATCCATTCTCTTCACCGATCCTATATCCCCGTATTCTCGCAATTTTGCGATATATACAAGGGGAAGAATGTTCATAGAGCATTACTTTAATTACGATCTTGTTGACTTACGTCATTATATTATTTATAATTTATTTTTAAAAAATTTTTTTTTAATTGTTACAATTTTTAAATATTGTTATTTTTATTTTTTATTTTTTTTTTTTGTTGGCTAAAGACTTCCTTTGAAGTCCTATGCAGCCCGTATTCATATGCTTGACACTACCCTAGTTAATTTAACTTTTAAAAATCAATATCGCATTCGTTCAAGAACCGGCATAAGGACTCTAAAAAGCTTCTGTCCAAAATTTTGAATTTATTTTGAAAGACCATGTCATTTTGAATGTCGGGATATTTGATCCGTTTGTCGTTGTATTTTTGCACTTGGCGACGACATGGATTGGGTCTTCGACAATTTTACATTCCGGACATTTCTCGTTCTTTTTTACTTTAATCATTGTAAGTCCGCGATTCGTGCGACCATGGTTAATTCTAAGCCTAGTGATTATCGCTATTTGCTTTCTGTTTAGCATGAAGGTAGTATTAGAGAACCATGGGCGCAGACTTACGGTCGGGTGGATGGTGTAGTGGTCCCTACCTTTCGTTCTCGATTCCCAGGCATACCTATCTTGCCATTCGCTAACTTGTTGTTGTTTAATCCACCTAACAACCTCCTGTAAAGGTAACTTAGCGTTCTTTGGCCCTTCGATCCCCTGTTTTGCGAGTTTGTCTGCCAATTCGTTTCCGTACAGACCAACGTGCCCAGGTACCCACTGAACTGTGAATTTATTTGATGTACCATTGACCACGTGTATTATATCGTTTATTAGGTATGATGAAATGTGCTGTCGATGGATGTTTTTAAGAGTTTTGCATACCGAAGCGGAGTCTGTTAAGATGACTATTTTTGTATTTTTGTATGATCTATTGGCTAACCTGAAGGCTTCAGTAACGGCATATAATTCGGCACTGTATATACTGAATTTTGTGGGGAGGTTCATTGATGATTTCTGGTTGGAATCTGCATCATATATTCCAATAGCAACCTTGTTTTTATCTTTTGACGCGTCGGTATAGATTTTATGATGGCTTTTATATTTTTCTGATAATATTTCAAGAGTTTTTTGTCTTAGAGCTATTGATGAATAATGTGATTTCGAGAAGTCTGATAGATTCAACTTGGGGGGTGGTTTTGATGGTGGTGTGTGACTTTGGAAAGGGAGTGCATAAGTCAAGTGGTCCGGCAGAGGTGGAAAGTGAATTAAACATATGTCTCATTTCTTGGGCTATGGTGCGGGCTTTTGGAATTAGTATGGCGTCGTTCAGAACTGCTTCGTATAGAGGGTGGGTACTGTTTGAAGCAGAATGTTGGGCAGAATGTTCATTGACCATTAATTAGAATCATGTTGACGTACGTCGTTATATTATTCATAATTTTAATTTATTTTATTTTTTGTATTAATTGTTATATCCTTTAAATATTTTTATTTTGGATAGAAACTAAAAATCTGGCCGTGTTACGAGCCAGGTTAGCTCAGTTGGTTAGAGCACCACGCTGGAGACGTGGGCGACCCGGGTTCGAATCCCGGTCTGGACAAATCTTTTCTCTTCAAAATAAACATATTATATATTACGTGTAACCTTTTGTGTTATGTTATCCTTTCTCTCTTTTATAGATATTGTTAAATATAGTTAAGTTTCATTAAACCAAAATAGGTCTTCTCTCTGGTCCTAATGCATTAATATATAGATCAACATTAATACTTTACATGTATAGTGGTTTTTTTTCATAAGAGTTTCCTCAGATTGAGGATTCCTTCAATCAAAAATTTTTCTTTAATTCGTTTTTCCATTTTTTCCTATCTTGTATATCTTCCTCACTCAAACCATGGCCGTGCATAATTTCCTCAATTCCTTCTATCCATCTTTTTCGTGGCCTTCCTCGCCGTTTCCTCCTTTCAACAATCTTTTTCCTTCATTCTTTTGAGATGACATTTTTTCTCTATATTTTAGAGGACGTAGTTTATTAGAAATAAATCTTCAAGATAATATTTACACATTCCGGCAATTCGGAATAATATTTAGTGAACGGGTAGTAAAAAGAAAATGGAAAACTATTAGGTCACTATAATTTGTAAGTAAAATAAAAATAAATACTTCTGAAGATTGGAAATAAACGGACAAGATAACAAAAGGTACTTGTGTATTAGCTGGTCTATATGAAACCGAATTCCTTATCTTGACTAACCTCTTCTTAACTCTTAACTCTAAACTTTTAACTTACCTTGTACGTGCGTCATTAAATTGTTTTTTCATTGGGTTTTTATTGTTTTTGTCTTGTAATTTTTGTCATTATATAATTAAAATGGACACAATAAAACTAAAAAGAAGCTTTGAAATACCGGAAGTTTGGAATAATTCCAAAGAATAAATTATGTGAAAAAGGTCATCAAATTGATTTTGACACGGTTAGAAATGGAGATATTTTCATTGAAAGTGTAGGGAAAACATGGTACTTGTGTACATAACGCACGGCCAAAGTAGGCCAATGCCCGAGCGGTTACATTTTATAACAGCTACATTTCTACCAGTTACCTTGGATAACCTTACATTTTGGACAGACATCATTGTTTGTAAACTACTGTGTTCGAGCGTTGTTGTGTTTCTTGCTCAGTTGTTGTTTGTTAATAATACAAAATAATGTCGATATTTTGTTGTTTGGTGTTTTATAGTTATACGACAATGCTTATTTGGGATTTGCCAAGAACCGAGGAAGATGCAATTAATTTTTTAATTTTGGGTACTTGTGTACATATCACACGGTGGGAGTGGGGGCAATGGCCGAGCGGTTACATTTTATAACAGTTACATTTCTACCAGTTACCTTGGATAACCTTACATTTTGGAAGGCCATCATTGTTTGTTTACTACTGTGTTCTAGTGTTGTTGTGTTTCAGTTGTTCTTTGTTAATAATACAAAATAATGTCGATATTTTGTTGTTTAGTGTTCTTTAGTTACAGCACAATGCTTATTTGGGATTTGCCAAGAACTGAGGAAGATGCTATTCGTTTTTGTCAGGAAAAAAACATTTTACAGAAAAATAGGAAATGTAGCAACTCCCATCAAATGAAATTATACGTTCGAAATCGTAAGTTTTGGAGATAAATTCTTATTTATCAGAATTTATATGGCAACAACATCAGGTTGATGGAAATAGACTGTTTTTAATCCATGTTGAACTGTATAGCAACCCATTTTCCACCCAAATGCGATTGAATGTTATGTTTTTAAATAATTTATTGAATTTTAAATATTTTATATATGTTCCATTATTTATTAATGTCATAATTATATTTGTTTACATCCTACACTTATTATTTATGATTAAATATACTTATTATTTATTTATTATACTTATACTTCTAAATAATTATTTTAATTTTAAATCGTTTATCTATTGCAGTATTTATTGATCTCATTATTATATTTATTTACATTATATACCACATTATTTTATAATATGTTATATAATAAATTATATTGTTATTACTTCGATTTATTTATTTCCAATATTATTACATTCCTATTTTTATTTGAATCTGAGATCGCCTCCCTTCGGATATTTTGAAGAGAAAAGATTTGCCGCCCGGCGGCAAATCTTTTCTCTTCAAAATATCCGAAGGGAGGCGATCTCAGATTCAAATAAAAATATTTTAAAAGGTTATCCAAGGTAACTGGTAGAAATGTAACTGCTATAAAATGTAACCGCTCGGGCATGCGCAGAACATTGGCCTGCTTTGGCCGTGCGTTATGTACACAAGTACCGAAAACATTTATATAAAAAGAGGAAAGTGATTAAAGGGGTCTAGAATTAGCATTTTGTTATTACATTTTGTAAATGTCAATTTCCCTTAATATGAATAAGGGAGAAGGTGTTAATATCAGTATTATCAGTGTTCAGGTTATAAATAATGGCGGATAACAGTCACACTAGACCGGTTATCTCATATCCCTAAACTATAATGCTCATCATGAGAAGCGAGGAGATAGGTGACTGGAAGATCTGAGTACGGAAGGAAATAGTTGGGGGGTGCAGTCAAAATTAAACACAAAATAAGTGGGTACTTATTATATTTTATGCCGACGTTTCGACCCACTTTGTGGGTCATCTTCAGGCTAATGGAAGCTGAGGCTAGACTAGAAGCGGTCTAA
The DNA here is from genome assembly GCA_964056705.1 of Troilus luridus. Classification (NCBI taxonomy): domain Eukaryota; kingdom Metazoa; phylum Arthropoda; class Insecta; order Hemiptera; family Pentatomidae; genus Troilus; species Troilus luridus. The sequence goes on from OZ057412.1 coordinate 8,218,497, forward strand.
CTGCTTTATCATTGTTTATTATAATGATCATCACTCTACGTATCCATGACAACCACTGAAAACATCTGGGCAGAAGTTTCCAGCAATCGATAGTTTTTTATTCAGCATCTTAACTTATTATAATCTTAATACTTGTTGCTGATATTGTTGAAATATTAAAATCATTATTTAACAGTACCTACTATTCTTTTTATTTCATAAAATACTAATAAACAAGTACCATAAAAAACACTCATAAAACTCGGTAGGTAACCCTCCGGTTGCCCGTAGTGTAGCCATGCACTGAACTAACTGTGATAATTATTTAAGAAAGAAATTAGTTGACTGTAGGTACTATAATAGGAATGTAATTAGTTGGGGGGTGCAGTCAAGAAAACACGCAAAAATAGGTGAAACTAGTTTTTTACAAAAATACAATAGTTTCACCTATTTTTGCGTGTTTTCTTGACTGCACCCCCAACTAATTACATCCTATTGTGATAATTATTATGGCAACACTGAGTACCTCACCAGGGGGTAACCCCCCGGCCGTTAAGTTATCCATTTGTCGGTTTTTCTCCTGCAAATCCAATTAAGATTGCATGCTTCAGGATTATTATTAATATATATGTAATTCTGTATTATATATATAAAGAGTAATCACAGTTTAAACATCCCAATGTCTGAAAATTTATTAACAAAACAAAAAGTGAGTAACAAATAACAAAAATACAATTAGAAAACATAATAATACCTGAATAAACTGAATTGATGATGTTTCATTTGAATATCAGAATGAAATGAAGTAACAATTATAAACAAAAAAATAAAAGACTAAACGGTACTTGCGTATATAATGCACTCCCGAAATAGGCCAATGTTCTACGCATGCCCAAGCAGTTACATTTTATAACAGTTATATTTCTAACAGTTACCTTGGATAACCTTATCAAATATTTTTATTGGGATCTAAGATTGGCCGATATCAGCTCCCTTCGGATATTTTAAAGAGAAAAGATTTGCCCCCGGCCCCGCCGGTGGCCTGCGGCGGGGCCGGGGGCAAATCTTTTCTCTTCAAAATATCGGAAGGGAGCCGATCTCGGCCAAACTTAGATTCTTGTTGCCCAAAACATAGCTTGGAAGGTAATAATAATGGAAATAAATAAATCGAAGTAATAATAATATAATTGAATATATAACATATAATAAAATAATGAAGTATATAATGTAAATAAATATAATAATGACATAAATAAATAATGCAATATATAAACAATTTCAAATTAAAATAATTATTTAAAAACATACGATAAGCATTGTCGTATAATTATAAATCACCAAACAACAAAAAATGTACAATAAATAACCAAACAAACAACAAATGAGCAAGAAACAAAAATGAAGATACAACAACTCTCGAACACACTAGTAAACAAACAATGTCTGTCAAAAATGTAAGGTTATCCAAGGTAGCTGTTAGAAATGTAACTGTTATAAAATGTAACTGCTTGGGCATGCGTAGAACATTGACTTATTTCGGGCGTGCATTATATACACAAGTACCGACTAAATATAAATAAAACAAATGTTACAAAATAAAACTTATGCTTAACTGACAGGTGTAGGTTACACAAAGCTTACATTATTACTACTATGCTCACACACACATACATATATTCATCTATAATGAGTTATATGTTCTTTACAGGTTGTGTAGTTGCTAACCGACTGAGTGAAAATCCGGAATGGACTGTCCTCCTCATCGAAGCTGGAGGCAAGGAGGACGTAGTGTCCGATACTCCAATATTCCTTTTCCTCACCTCTGGATCTCCGATGGATTGGAACTACACAACCGTTGAACAGAAAAAGGCTTGTCTAAGTAAGTATATATACATAGATAACTTTTTAATAAATATAGGCTGGAGGCTCGATGCTGATACTAGGGATGGGTAAGGTTGTATCAATCGGATAATTTGTGGCTGATACTGAAAAGTAGTTGATACAAGTATCAGATACGGCCGAAATGTAACGGGTACAGATACTCAGTTGAATAATTGGGGTGGGACCAAGGTCACTCCTGAGTCAGTATCCAACTAGTCACTATTCACTACGAGAGAGAGATGGGGTAGGGATGGGTAAGTTTGTATCTATCGGATAATTTGTAGATTATACTGAAAAGTAGTGGATATAAGGACCGGATACGATCGAAATGTACCCGATACGAGTATCTGTTGGATACTTGACTACGCGAGTAAAGCGATAGGGTGGGAGGTCCTAACAAGGCACACCACCTCTCTCTAGATACTTGTATTCACTGAATAGTCAGTATCAACTACTAGTGAGTATCTCCTACAATATCTAATCCCGCTACCGGTTGACCAGATTGATACGAGAGCTGTATTCAAGGCCTTGGTTGTTAGGAGCATCAGCTATTCAGTATTCACGAATATATTTAAGATTTTAATTGCTAAGTTAAATAAATACTAATGTTTACTAAATATTTCAGGTTTAAATGGAATATGCAGGTACCCCAGAGGTCACGTTCTGGGAGGTTCCACTACTGTTAACGGCATGCAGTATGTTAGAGGACACACTGAAGACTTTGAAGAGTGGAAAAAGATGGGATTGACGAACTGGGGTTATGAAGGCGTCCTTCCTTATTTCATGAAAGCTGAGAACAATACGGAACCTGTTCTAGCCAGTTCGAAATATCATGGAACATCTGGACCATGGAATGTCCAATATCCGGAATACATCACTACATTAAGAGATGACTACGTCAAAGGCGGGATGGAAATCGGTTGGGAGAAGAAGGATTTCAACGCGCCGTACAAGACGGGAATTATAGATTATGTGCAATTATCTATAGACGGACCATCGCGGGAGAGTACATCGAGGGCATACTTAAATCCCATCAGGACGAGACCGAACCTTCATGTTGTACAACATACCGTCGTTACAAAAGTAATACTGGATAATCTGACGGCCAAAGGAGTGGAGTATTACAGGAATGGGCAATTATACAAGAAGACTGCGGTGAACGAAGTTATTCTATCCGCTGGTTCTATAAACACACCTCAGATTCTTATGTTGTCTGGGATCGGTCCCAAAGAAGAATTGAAAAAATTTAACATCAAAGTTGTGAAAGACTTGCCTGTCGGTAAGGGTATGACCGATCACCCGATGGTTCCGGTATTCTTCAAGTTAAATACCACTGGTACAATAACTACAGACGTGTGGAAGAACGAAGAAAGTGTCTTGGAATACGCGAAAAAAAGAAAAGGACCGTTATCTACGAGTGGAGCGGAAGCCATGTCCTTCTTCAATCCGATCGACAAAGAAGAGTTGCCAACATTCCAGCTTACGTTTCACAGCGTCGCCCAAGCAGTGGAAAGTCAAAGGCTAAGCCTTATACGGGTCATTTGTGTGAATTTACATCCGAAGAGCGTAGGCAGCGTGAAACTGAGAAGCGACAACTTCCGAGATCCTCCGTTGATCGACACGAATTTCTTTGGCGAGGAAATCGATTATGAAGTGATGGAGAAAGGAATAGAAATTCTGATCAAAATGATGGAGACACCCACTATGAAGAAGCATTCTCCGGAGTTATATCATGGCTATCAGCCGAATTGTGATGGAAAAGTGGGCAATGATTTCATACGATGTACCTTAGATCAGTACTCGCAAACGGTGTACCATCCCGTGGGTACTACGAAGATGGGAGGCGATGAAGACGAAAGCGCCGTACTCTACCAAGATCTCTTCGTCAGGGGAGTCGAGAGGTTGAGGGTCATTGATGCTGGAGCCATGCCGATGGTCCCTAGGGCGAACACTGCAGCGCCTACGGTCATGTTGGCGGAGAAAGGAGCAGACATTATTAAGGAGCATTATGGATTCAAATCTAAAGAGGACTGAGAAAAATTTATAATCATCTATTTTTCAATGGAGAAGGTTTTTATAGGTATAAGGTATAAGGTTTTTGCACTCTCCACTTTGACGCAACTTGTCTATAGATGACGTTCCACTGCATTAAATTCAGTATCTTTTAACTGATAGCCAAAAGAAATGGTTTTCGAGCACGAAATCTTCGCGTTATTCATTTTTTATTAGCTAGCCATTGGATTAAGATGGTTGTCATCAACTTCTAAACTTTAAACAGATTGGTACAAAACTCGGTACACAGAGTTACCTGAACGCAGAGAAGATTTAACCACTATCCACTTTGTTGATTAACCTAACAAAACCATATCGGTCGTTTAGGATCAAACTGCATGATCCTGCAGTAATCCTTCATAAGGAACCTGAGGAAACTGGTCTCCAAACCTCTAAATCCTGAACCACTCTCCAAAATGTGAAACTCCTCGTCGCCAAACCTTTCTACATTTTCTGCCGGATGTATATCTTTACTTCCATAATTTTCCCAAAGGTAGTCGAATATCCCTTCAGGTAATCTTCTTTTAGTTTTGTCCATTCTGGTAGGACTAGGCCCTAAAAAACTTCCTTAAGCCCTAAACCATCTTGTTCCAAAATTAGACGAAATACATCCTTTTTACTTAATCTGGTTTTGTACATTCTGTATGATAACATTCTCTTTCTTATGTTTTCTGACGTTTCTTCATCATTTTTAGGCTATTTCAACCAGAATTGAGCACATAATTGCTTGTACATGGTCTTATATGCATTTTTTTTTGCACAGTGGAATTGTATACTATATCATTTTATATTATCTATATTTGTTAGTGTCTTCATTTTATATACCTAAATAAAGAGATCCTTGAACACGATTAGCGCATATAATCGTAAAAAGCCACTAGATTGCGAATTGACCAATTATCATCGTTTCTTTTTAGTATGATGTTTACCCTTCCAGTACTTGTGTATTAGCAGGTCTGCATGAAACCTGCCTCCTTATCTCTTGTAACCTCTTAACTTATCTCATTTGAGTTACGAGGGTCATCCAGAAAGTTGTTCCCGTTTGTGCAATAAAGACACAGGAGTAAATATTAGCAAATATAAACATTTTTATTGGAAAAAGCATACTTTACACTACTTCTCCACATTATCTCCAAGCAAATTTAGGCATTTGTCGTAACGTCTGACGAGTTTTTGTATTCCAGTGTCATAGTCCTCCGCCTCCAGCGTATTGAGATACGTAGTCACACCTCGTTCTTCATCGCTGTGAAATATTTTTCCCGCCGGAAAGTCTTTAAGCTTCGTAAAGAGATGGAAATCCGAAGGGGCCAAGTCCGGGCTATACGGTGGATGGTCGAACGTTTGCCACTAGAATTGCTGCAAAAGTTGTTGTGTTATCCCAGCTGCATGAGGCCTGGCATTGTCATGAACGAGAATGACGCCTGTAGACAATAGACCTCGTCGTCGATTTTGTATTGCCCCCCGTAATTTCTTTAATGTTTCACAATACGCACTAGCATTAATTGTGTCTCCACGGACCATAAAATCACTGAGCAATACACCTCGTCGATCCCAGAAAATTGTTGCCAAGAGTTTCTTGGTGGACGGAACTATCTTGATTTTTTTGGGTTTGGTTGGTGAATGAGCGTGATGCCATTCCATTGACTGTCATTTACTCTCAGGTGATGCATAACCAACCCATGTTTCGTACTTAGAACTTAAACAAGGCGTGACTACGCAGGCGGTGGAGGACATTGATCCTGGAATACAAAAACTCGTTATGACAAATGCCTAAATTTGCTTGGATATTATGTGGAAAAGTTGTTTAAAAGTATGCTATTTCCAATAAAAATGTTTATATTGTTAATATTTACTCCTGTGTCTTTATTGCACAAACGGGGACAACTTTCCGGATGACCCTCGTATTTTTGTGTGTGCTATAAAATTGTTTTCTGTATTGTTTTGTCTTGTTAACTTTGTTTATTGCCATTTTAAATTTCTGTATTGTTTATCGATTATAATTTTGTGTTTTTTTCTCATTTATTTTCTTATTTATAGATGAACAGTTGGAGTGCTGCCGATGGGTAGTTTCTCCACAAGTGTTTTTCATGTCATTATGTACATATCAGCAGATTTACTTGTTATAATCATATTATAGTTGTATATATCAATAAATTAAATTAAAAAAAAGATGAACAGAATATCACTTTGGCTTCTTTATTAGCCTTCTTTAAAACAGGAAGCTGAGAAATACTTCCAAATGCTCGGAATAGTTGCAAAGAAGAAATTTCTTTTATTAATTATTTTATTGAATTGTACAACTGTAATATGTACATCTAGTACAAGGGCTATATGACTAACTGGATACATGACAGGGCATGTAGAGAGACTACCCACTGGCAGCACTCTAACAACATTTCTATAATAGAAATCTTCTCTTCAGAGCAGTAAACTGTTGGCATCTGGACAGAGGTCAGGTTTCCGATCCGTAAGTTAAAGTAGGCCTGATGACTGTTTTGTACAACATGACCTTGGCTCTTCTTGATATCAGACGACTTCGTAAAATTTTTGCCATCCCAAAATAACATCTATTATCGGCCAAAATTCTTCTGTGCTGGTTGAGCTATCTGCTTTGACCAGAGAACCAAGGTAGACAAAACTGTATATAACTACATTAAATATTATATTGCAACGAGTTTCTTTTTTTTCGTCACTAAATACGTCCGTCAGGCTTTTCTCCCTATCTGATCTCCATCTGCTGTGGACTCTCGTTGCGTACGGATGTATATCAATGGCCAAGTAATTCCAAAATTTTACTATTTTTTTCTTATGCGGTAAGCATCCCATTCTTTGTTTTTTTTAATTAATTATTTATCCATGATGTTTTTTAGTTGATGTTATATCATGTTACCGTTTGATGTAAAGAATATGAATACAACCCTTTTTTTTGGAAACCCCATAACCTGGTCACAAGATAATGAAGAAACTAAACGAGATGGATTACGAAGTCCTCCCCAGCAACGTTATCCACCAGACTTATCTCCAAATCTAACAGATTTCCATCGGTTTGGAAATTTGGACAGCTTTGTTAAGGATAAAATTTTTGAAAATGATTCTCAACTCAAAATGTATTTTCAGACTTCATTTCATCACTAAACCCTTAATTTTTCAGTTCTGGGATTGAAAATTGTTTTTAACTCCAGCTGGTACAAAAACATGTGTTTTTGGCTCAATTAATTAGGACTAAAATACGTATTTTATCCCTGTTTCATTAGAAATTGAGTCAAAAAGTTAACTTGTTAAATAAGTCAATTAAGTTAAAAGATGACAACCTAATTCGTCTAAATAATGAAGGTTTTGTACTGAAAAAGTTCAGGGTTAGGTTGGTACACCTGTCACACAGGCCATTAAAATCGGTTGTTGTTTCAAAACACCAAAACTGATAAACAGAAGTTCATTTGTGTTCAGGTGTGTAAGTTATGGATCCACCACATATTGTAAAAGAAGCAAATAATGAATGTAATTTCAAATTTATTGCCAGCTTAATCAAAATTGTAAATCAAAACAACAATTCAAAATTGTTATAATTCCACATTTAATTTCAGTTTTTGAATTTATTGTAAAACATAACATAATATAAAATATTATAGCGTATAGTTTGCCTTTTTACATCCCATCTGGAGATAAAATCTTGTATCCCCCTCGGGACTAAATTGATCATTATTCCCAGCAATACTTTACTCCCTCGGCTTGGCCTCGTGAGTAAAGATAATTATTCCCTCCCATTCGCTCGGGAATAAACTCGATTGTTCCCTCGCATTCGCTCGGGTAAAAATTTACAGCTCACATCCCCTGGTTTAAATCCGTAACATACCTCGGCTTAATTCTAGATAAGTCCTTAACATTCACAGAGCACATCAACCGGAAAACCGAAAAAAACCATCTACAAAATGTTTCCCTATTTTAATAAAAAATCCAAGCTAAGCTCTAAAAACAAACTAATCCTTTACAACACAGTAATCCGCTCATTGAAAACCTATGCCTCACCTGTCTGGAGTTCAACATGCACCACAAATTGTAGAAAGTTTGAAAGGGTACAAAACCTATGCATGAGGATTATCAATAATTATCCCCGCTACACGAAAATATCGACTATGCTTAGAGCTCTTGAATTCCCCACTATCAAACAATATGTTTCAGCCCAAACAAAAACATACTTCTAAAAACTCCAGCTTCCAAAAACCCATTAATCCGAGAAATCGGTAACTATGATAAACATTCGCTACGACACTAAACGCGCAAAAGAACAAATCATATACTTCTTTCTTAATAAATCACTATTTGCAGGTATTGTAATCTAGTTATCTGTATTTATTTTATAGTTATTTTTAATTGCTTATTTATTTTCTATTTAATTATTATTATAATATGTATTTACTTTATTATTATCATTTTTATTTGTTTCCCCCCATGGCTCTACAGCCCTTGGAGGGCCCTGGCCTCCGCAACAACGCCTCTCCAGTCCTCCCTGTCAGCAGCTCGACCTCTCCACTGTCTGATCCCCATCCTCTGCAGATCGTTCTCTACATCATCCAGCCATCGCAGCCTGGGCCTTCCTCTTCTTCTTTTGCCTCCTGGTTTGCCATATAATAGCTTTAATCATTACTTTGAGCAGTTCATTCCTGTCAAGACTATCGTAGGCCTGGCAGAAATCTATGAAGAGGTGGTGGAGGTCAACATTGTACTCATATGCTTTCTCTAGCATCTGCCGTATGGAGAAGATATGATCCGTTGTGTTTCTAGTTGGCCGGAAGCCACTTTGGTATTCACCAATATTTCTTTCAGCCCATGCCATAATTCTCCTATTTATTGCAACTGAAAGTACCTTGTAGACAGTGGGCAATAGAGCGATACCTCTATAGTTTTGGCAGTTTAATCTGTCTCCCTTCTTATGTATTGGGCACAACACTGCCATATTCCAGTCCTGTGGCATCCTCATCTCCATCCATACATCAAATACGAGGTTATATATTTCATCCGCCACCGCCTCACCCCCACACTTCAGGACCTCAGTCGGGATACCTTCTATTCCAGGTGCTCTGTTGTTATGGAGTGCTCCGATTATTTCCACTATTTCTTCCCTATCCGGTGGCATTTCTTCTTCATCCACGTTCGACGAGTCTCTTCCATTTTCCAATAATGGTGTTTTATCAAAAGTTGATCCTTCTTTATTCGGATTTAATAATTCTATGAAGAAGTGCTTCCATCTTTCCAGAACAGATCTTCTATCTCCAATCAAGTTCCCCTCTCTATCTTTAACGAATTCCAGCCTTGGTATATATCCATTTCGGAATTCTCTGGTGCTTTTATAGAATTTCCTGGTCTGTTTGGCTGCAAAGTCTTCTTGAAGCTTATCTAGCTTCTTTGTTTCCTGCTGCCTTTTCTTATGTTTACATACTGCTTTTGCTTCCCTTCTTTTGGTTCTATAATGTTCCGCCGTAGTTCGGGTCCTTCGTTGGATCATTTTCTGTCTGGCACTGTTTCTTTCCTCTATGGCTTTTATGCAGTCTTCATCAAACCAGTCATTACTTTGTCTTTTCGGTGCTGCGCCAAGAATGTCCCCTGCTACATCTTTAAGGCGTGCCCATCTTTCTTCTATGTTCATTCCAGTAGATGAGTTGTCGCTTAATCTATCTTCGATCCTATCTCTGAATTGCCGGGCTACAGCATCCTCCTTTAGCTTTTCCACATTATAGATGGTGGCATTGCTTGCATTTCCTTTTCCTTGTATGGCCAGCTTCTGTTTATATAAAATCTTGACCAGATAATGGTCTGAGTCACAGTTAGCTCCCCTGTAACTGCGAGCATCAAATATATCACTGGGGTGTCTGGCAGCAATGAGTACATGGTCAATTTGATTTTTTGTGATGCCATCCGGGGAGGTCCATGTTTCCTTATGTATTTCCTTATGTGGAAAAAAGGTGCTTCTTATTCTAAGGTTTCTTGTCATCGCAAAATCAACCATTCTGAGTGCATTCTCGCTTGTTTCCTCATGCTTGCTGTGCTTGCCTATTATGGGGGAAAACATCGTTTCTTTTCCTATCCTACCATTGAAATCTCCCAAAATTATTTTCACATCATGCTTAGGTAGGGAATCGTATAGATTTTCTAGCCTTCCATAAAAGGTTTCCTTTTCCTCTTCATTGTCCTTGCCTTCTATGGGTGCATGTATGCTGATAAGAGAGATATTTTTATTTGTTTATTATATTATTATTTATTATATTTTTTTTAAGCGGGTTTTTTCTACATTTTTCCTGCTATTGTAAAACTTATTTATAAAATGTAACTGTAATTAATTAAAACCACTGTTCTTTAAACGTGTAAAGGTAGTCCGGAACATGAATTCACACTTAAGCTGCTTGTATATGTAAAATGGCAAATAAAGTTGGTGTTTTTTTTATTCATTTTTAATTTACAGCTTCCTGTCCTACTGTATCCTTTAATAGTACTCCACTTATCCCTGTTGAACAGATCTGCTACCTAGGACTCAACTTAGACAAACGTCTTACTTGGAACCCTCACACAAGACTGAAAAGACAAGAAACAGCTAGACGCTTCCGACTACTTCAACACATACTAGACAAACGCTCAAAGCTTCAGATAAATTACAAAAGACTTATTTATGTTACAGTTATAAGACCTTTATGGACTTATGGAATTGAACTATGGGGCTCCACCAAACCATCAAATTCCTATCGTATTCAATCCTTGCAATCCAAAATCCTTCGCAAAATCCTAAACGCTCCTTATTTTGTCACAAATAAAACCATCCATAATGACCTGAACGTTCCATATGATACCTATCATTCCATAATAATCTCCAGGCCCATCCAAACCCACTAGTTTCCATCCTTGGATCCAATTCCATCCCAGACAATCCTCCTAGGCGTCTGAAGAGAAGATGGCCTCGGGACCTTCTATAATAGAAATGTAATTAGAGTGCTGCCAATGGGTAGTGCCTCTACATGTCCTTTCATGTATTTATTTATTCACACAGCCCTTGTACTGTATGTTTATATTACAGTTGTACAATTCAATAACATAATTTTTAAAAAAAATACAGCTGAGGGAATAATGATCTTCTTCAATCCCTAGGTGCACAAATAACTATTATTTCATGATATTGTTTTACTAAATAACCTATTGAAAGGATCAAAATTTGATGTACTACAGAGGTATCTAGGGGCATAAGGTAACAACGTTAATATCACTAATATATAATCCATGCTAATGTACCAATGGACAACTGGATTTTCATCACTATCAATATTAATAAATAAAAGTTAATATGCTGCATTGTACCACACCTTACAACAAAGTGGCAAAGTTAATATGCTGCATTATACCATACCTTACAACAAAGTGGCAAAGTTAATATGCTGCATTATACCACAGCTTACAACAAAGTGGCAAAGTTAATATGCTGCATTATACCACACCTTACAACAAAGTGGCAAAGTTAATATGCTGCATTATACCATACCTTACAACAAAGTGGCAAAGCTAACATGCTACATTATACCATACCTTACAACAAAGTGGCAAAGTTAATATGCTGCATTATACCATACGTTACAACAAAGTGGCAAAGTTAATATGCTGCATTATACCACACCTTACAACAAAGTGGCTAAGTCAATATGCTGCATTATACCACACCTTACAACAAAGTGGCAAAGTTAATATGCTGCATTATACCATACGTTACAACAAAGTGGCAAAGTTAATATGCTGCATTATACCACACCTTACAACAAAGTGGCAAAGTTAATATGCTGCATTATACCATACCTTACAACAAAGTGGCAAAGTTAATATGCTGCATTATACCATACCTTACAACAAAGTGGCAAAGCTAACATGCTACATTATACCATACCTTACAACAAAGTGGCAAAGTTAATATGCTGCATTATACCATACGTTACAACAAAGTGGCAAAGTTAATATGCTGCATTATACCATACCTTACAACAAAGTGGCAAAGCTAACATGCTGCATTATACCATACCTTACAACAAAGTGGCAAAGTTAATATGCTGCATTATACCATACGTTACAACAAAGTGGCAAAGTTAATATGCTGCATTATACCACACCTTACAACAAAGTGGCTAAGTCAATATGCTGCATTATACCACACCTTACAACAAAGTGGCAAAGTTAATATGCTGCATTATACCATACCTTACAACAAAGTGGCAAAGCTAACATGCTACATTATACCATACCTTACAACAAAGTGGCAAAGTTAATATGCTGCATTATACCACAGCTTACAACAAAGTGGCAAAGTTAATATGCTGCATTATACCACACCTTACAGCAAAGTGGCAAAGTTAATATGCTGCATTATACCATACCTTACAACAAAGTGGCAAAGTTAATATGCTGCATTATACCATACCTTACAACAAAGTGGCAAAGCTAACTTGCTGCATTATACCATACATTACAACAAAGTGGCAAAGTTAATATGCTGCATTATACCACAGCTTACAACAAAGTGGCAAAGTTAATATGCTGCATTATACCACACCTTACAACAAAGTGACTAAGTCAATATGCTGCATTATACCACACCTTACAACAAAGTGGCAAAGTTAATATGCTGCATTATACCATACGTTACAACAAAGTGGCAAAGTTAATATGCTGCATTATACCACACCTTACAACAAAGTGGCAAAGTTAATATGCTGCATTATACCATACCTTACAACAAAGTGGCAAAGTTAATATGCTGCATTATACCATACCTTACAACAAAGTGGCAAAGCTAACATGCTACATTATACCATACCTTACAACAAAGTGGCAAAGTTAATATGCTGCATTATACCATACGTTACAACAAAGTGGCAAAGTTAATATGCTGCATTATACCATACCTTACAACAAAGTGGCAAAGCTAACATGCTGCATTATACCATACCTTACAACAAAGTGGCAAAGTTAATATGCTGCATTATACCATACGTTACAACAAAGTGGCAAAGTTAATATGCTGCATTATACCACACCTTACAACAAAGTGGCTAAGTCAATATGCTGCATTATACCACACCTTACAACAAAGTGGCAAAGTTAATATGCTGCATTATACCATACCTTACAACAAAGTGGCAAAGCTAACATGCTACATTATACCATACCTTACAACAAAGTGGCAAAGTTAATATGCTGCATTATACCACAGCTTACAACAAAGTGGCAAAGTTAATATGCTGCATTATACCACACCTTACAGCAAAGTGGCAAAGTTAATATGCTGCATTATACCATACCTTACAACAAAGTGGCAAAGTTAATATGCTGCATTATACCATACCTTACAACAAAGTGGCAAAGCTAACTTGCTGCATTATACCATACATTACAACAAAGTGGCAAAGTTAATATGCTGCATTATACCACAGCTTACAACAAAGTGGCAAAGTTAATATGCTGCATTATACCACACCTTACAACAAAGTGACTAAGTCAATATGCTGCATTATACCACACCTTACAACAAAGTGGCAAAGTTAATATGCTGCATTATACCATACCTTACAACAAAGTGGCAAAGCTAACATGCTACATTATACCATACCTTACAACAAAGTGGCAAAGTTAATATGCTGCATTATACCATACGTTACAACAAAGTGGCAAAGTTAATATGCTGCATTATACCACACCTTACAACAAAGTGGCAAAGTCAATATGCTGCATTATACCACACCTTACAACAAAGTGGCAAAGTTAATATGCTGCATTATACCATACCTTACAACAAAGTGGCAAAGTTAATATGCTGCATTATACCATACCTTACAACAAAGTGGCAAAGACGAATATATTCTCCGAGCTCGTGTACTAACTTTCATGGCTATAAGTTTAAACATCTAGAAGAAGAATACTATATTGCCACCTAGTTTTTATCGCAAGACCTGTCTGCATTGAAAACAAAAAAGAAGTGCTAACTATAATGGTATTAGGACAAACAATGTCGTGCTTCAAATATACCAAAATCCATTTTCGCGTACCCAGAAATAATGTTATGTGATATAATGGTATACATCGTTCCTCCATTTCAAGATCAGAGAAATAGTAAAGAGTGATTTGGAAAAAGAACTGGTGTCCTGCCAGAAAGACGATCACCATGAGAATCCAAAGCCAGTCTCTAAAAGTCTAATAGATGCTATTAAGTAAGGCAGCGGAGGTATAAAATCCTTGGTCATGTCGTCCTTCGGAAGGGGTGTAAAACTAGTCATGGTTAGATACTCGTTTTTCCTATATCTGAATACAAGTGATACGGATACTTTACTGTATCTGATACTTTTACTTGATATTTTTGTAGTTGAATACACTTATCCCGACTCTTACTCTTCTAATCCGCTACACAGAAGCCTTTCTTGGGGCATCAGTTTTTGTTATCATTTTTAAAGGAAAAAGAGTTATTCGCCGAAATGGTAACCTGCACAAGGCATCAAATGATTAAAATCATGTTTTTTATTGGTTAATTATTTTTTGAAAGCTATGGAATTGATTAAAAAAAATAGTTGTTAACCCTACCTCAAACTTTTGCTATTCACGTTCCATGACACGTAGAATTTGGATTGTAATACCAAATTTGTCTGTCCGGCGCCGCACGCTAAACTCTTTAAGACGCTATAGCTGTTATAATCCTCGCCATATTCTGGTGCTATTTTTTAATTTTGTGAAACTAATTTTTTTCTTTACAACGATGTAAAATTTGTTACCGTTGAAAGTAAAAAAAATGGAGGAATAATAATATAATAGTATGATAATGTAGAAAAAGGAATTTTCATTTTAAATTATTAAATTAACAAAAAAAATTCACACCCAACATATAGACTTATAATAATAATTAAAAAAAAAAATTAAACGATTTGTTTATTCATTCTATTTTTTTTCAGTACATTAGTCTCCGTTAGCTGAGAAATTTATTATTGCTATATTCCAACTAATTTAAAACTAATTTTTTACCAACTTATATTTGAAAAGTAGATGTGAAAACATATTAAGTTTCTACAGTTATAGTGAGATAATAAAATTTTCAAGCTCAAAATTTATAGAACAATTTATTGATTTAAATATGTACAAATATATATATATAATGTTTAAGAACTATATTATATGGTAAATTAAATCCCACGATTTGATTCACAAAGTAGATACAAAAAAATAATATACCAGTTTTAATTCGTATGTTATAGTAATAAATAGCATAAGGTAGCATGAGGTAGTGAATATATTCGTGAATACTGAATAGCTGATGCTTCTAACAACCAAGGCCTTGAGTACAGCTCTCGTATCTATGTGATCTAGCAGGTAGCCGGTGCGGGAGTAGAGATTGTAGTAGATACTGACTAGTAGTTGATACTGACTAGTCGGTTGATACAAGTATCTAGAGAGAGGTGGGGAGACCTTGGTGGTGGTTAATGGGGAGGACCTCCCACCTCATCGCTTGAATCGCATAGTCAAGTATCAAACAGATACTCGTATCAGATACATTACGACCGGATCAGGTCCTTGTATCTACTACTTTTCAGTATCAGTTACAAATTAGCAGATAGATACAACCTTACCCATCCCTATGTAAAACTGGGTCCCAAACCTGTGCGATATTCGATTAATTATTCCTAATTACAGTCCGATTAGCCATAGCATTATAAAGTGATGTAAAATGAATACACAAAAAGTAAGGCAACATGTCTATAGTAAGTTTAGATGATCAAGCTCATATACCACTCTGTGTATGGAACGACAAGGCAGCCTGGTAAGAAAAACTGTTGATCAACAGTTAACGCCAAGTAATAACTTTTGCTTAAAGGTATGAGGATCAATACGTCTAAAAGCCTTTAAAGACCTTGAAATTTCAAACAGAATATAGAAAACAAAAGAGATCTATTATCAGATTTATTAAATCATTGTATGCAAAAACGAGAAGTGAGTAAAAAAGTTAAAATTAATTGCCGAATTACAGTTGTCCAGATGAAATACCAAGGCAGAATGGCAGGTACATTGAAAAGAGATTTGGAAGTTGAGAGCTGACAGAGGAAAAGAAATACTTTTTCAAATAAAGCAGCTCACACTAGAAAGGCATGGATATAATTGATTAAAGCCCATCCACACTGAAAGGTATATGGAGATAGAAAAAGAAGATTAATTGGTATAATGTATAGTTTAATCTTTAGTTGCTAGATTTATAACCATAATATTCCTTAACAATATCAGCTGCTTTCTCTGCCAACATGATCGTAGGTGCTGCAGTGTTTCCTCTTGGAACCATCGGCATAGCTCCAGCATCAATTACCCTCAACCTCTCGATTCCTCTGACGAAGAGATCTTGGTAGAGTACGGCGCTTTCGTCTTCATCGCCTCCCATCTTCGTAGTACCCACAGGATGGTACACCGTTTGCGAGTACTGGTCTATGGTACATCGTATAAAATCTCTACCCACTTTTCCTTCACAGTTCGGCTGATAGCCATAGTATATTTCCGGAGTGTGCTTCTTCATCGCGGGTGTCTCCATCATTTGAAAAAGAATTTCTAACGCTTTCTCTACCATTTCATAATCGATTTCCTCACCGAAGTAATTCGGGTCGATCAACGGTTGATCTCGGAAGTCGTTGCTCTTTAATTTTACGCTACCGACGCTCTTCGGATGTATGAGCGCAGTAACGACTCTAATCAAGTTTTTATTTTGCCTATCTATACCTTGAATGACGCTGTGCCACATTGTCTGAACTGTTGGTAAATCTTCTTTGTTGATCGGGTTGTAGAAAGACATGGCTTCTCCTCCGGTTGTAGTCAGAGGTCCTTTTCCTTTTTTCGCGTATTCCAGGATACTCTTCTTCGTTTTCCAAATGTTTGTAGTTATTGTATCTGTGGTATTTAATTTGAAGAACACTGTAATCAGTGGGTGATCAGTCATACCCTTACCTACAGGCAAGTCTTTCACTACTTTGATGTTCAGTTCTTCCAATTCTTCTTTAGGACCGATCCCAGACAACATCAGAACCTGAGGCGTGTTTATAGCACCCGCGGATAGAATAACTTCTTTCATCGCAGTCTTCTTGTAGAATTCCCCATCTCTGTAATACTCTACTCCTTTGGCCGTTAGATTATCCAGTATTACTTTTGTAACGACAGCATGTTGTATAACATGAAGGTTCGGTCTCGTCCTGATGGGATTTAAATAAGCCCTCGAAGTACTCTCCCGCGATGGTCCGTCTATAGAGAATTGGACGTAATCGATAATTCCAGTCTTGTACGGTGCGTTGAAATCCTTCTTCTCCCAACCGATTTCCATCCCGCCTTTGACGTAGTCATCTCTTAATGGACTTATGTATTGTGGATATTGGACATTCCATGGTCCAGATGTTCCATGATATTTCGAACTTGCTAGATCAGGTTCTGTGTTGTTCTCAGCTTTGATGAAATAAGGAAGTACATCTTCATAACCCCAGTTCGTCAACCCCATCTTTTTCCACTCTTCGAAGTCTTCAGTGTGTCCTCGGACATACATCATGCCGTTAATTGTTGTGGAACCTCCAAGAGCTCGACCTCTGGGGTAATCGCAGATTCCATTTTTACCTGAAACATTTAGTAAATGTTAGTATTTATTTAACTATAGCAATTAAAATCTTAAAGCCTACCTAATGCCACCTCAACTGAATGCGTCAAATGTCGAGTTACATGTTAGTGAGTTACGTTTGGTTATAACTGATTATGGGTTTTGGATTTGAAAATCCAACAGAAGATCAGTTGAAAATTTACAAAAAGCTGCTTATATGTCGTCATTAAGAAACGAACTGGACTGTGGATTGACACACGAAATGCCACCAGCGAAGTAAGATAGGCTCCAATTTAAATTAATTAATCAAGATTAAATACTTTTCTGGAAACAGCAACTAAACGCAACACGGAAGATATTTCGTAACTTAGGGGTTAGGAGTATACACAATATCCCTATCCATAGGCCATCAACCCAATCCAACTATCCATAGACTCATATAACAGCAATATACTTACTTAGGCAAGACTTTTTCTGTTTAACAGTTGTGTAGTTCCAATCTCTTGGGGAGTTATGGTTGAATAATTCGAACATTGGAGTATCCGACACAGAGGTCTCGTGGCCACCAGCTTCGATGAGAAGTACTGTCCATTCCGGGTTTTCAGTCAGTCGGTTAGCAACTACACAACCTGTAAATAAAATATGATTAATTATATATATATATATATATATATATATATATATATATATATATATATATATATATATATAGAGAGAGAGAGAGAGAGATAAATTAATTATAATCCTGGGCTAAACATGCAATATGAATTGGATTTAGTGAACGTGTAGTAGTAAAAAAATATAAAAATATTTAAACAGTATAAGTTTACTATAATTTGTAAAGAAAAAAAACACTTCTGATGATTTTAAATAAATATAAAGAAACAAATGGCAGAATAAAATATACAAATATAAGCAAAAACTCGAGGAAAAAAACGAAACTTGAGAAAAAGTATTCGGTAGGTAACTCTCAGGTTGCCCGCAGTGTTGCCACGCACTGTATTGATTGTTTAAGCAGTAGATTGTTTAAGTTGTAGCAGCTAACACGACAATAAAACTGATGTAGTCAGTGTTGCCACAATGAATTATTAAACAATCAATACAGTGCGTGGCAACACTGCGGACAACCTGAGAGTTACCTACCGACTACGTTTCCTCAAGTTTCGTTTTTTTCCTCGGGGTTTGTTTATATTTTATTCTGCCATTTGTTTATTTATCATCATCACCATCATAGTCGTTCCTCTCTACCGCTCTGCAGTGTGAGGTTTCTTTCTGTATAGCCCGGACCACACCGTACGATCTTCTACCATTTCTCTCTATCTTCCGATAGAGAGATAGATAGTCTCTATCTATCCGATCCTCTATTCCATTGCAGACTTCTCTTTGCGAAGCTTTCCTTAATACCATCTTCCCAGGTAAGTCGGGGTCTTCCTCTGGACCTTCTTCCTTCAACCTTAGCCTCGTATGTCATCTTGGCCAGCCTGTTATTTTCCATTCTTAAAACATGTCCAAACCATCTTAGGCTGTTTTCATCAATGACTTTTTCCGCAGGGTCCACTCCGAGGGTTGATATTCTCTTTTTCGAGTTGCGAATTCGGTATCGTCTTGTTTCCCCCTCTATCTTCCTTAAATCTCATTTCTGCAGCCTGGATCCTACTTTTATGTTTGGTGGTCAACGCCCAAGATTCCGAGGAGTATGTTAATATGGGGAGAAAAGCAGATTTATATACCCTCAACTTTGTGTCCTTGGATACTTCTCTTTTATTCAGGAACCTTTTATTTAGTGCATGGAACAATTTACCAGCTGAGTTGACCCACTCCCGGATTTCATTGTCCATGACTCCATTCTCATCAAGGTGTGCTCCCAGATATTTAAAGGTTCTCACCTGTTCGATGGGCTTGTCCTTAATTCTTATGACTCTCATTTTTCGGTGAGGCATCCTGCCAATTCTCATAACATTTGTTTTGTCAGGGTTTATTTCCATATTGATCTTCTCTAGTTCATCTTGAAGAACCCTGATATTGTATATTAGGTCTCTCTCTTTGTTGGAAAGGACTACCATATCATCAGCAAAGGCCATCAAGGAGTAGGTAACTTTATTCAAGTATCTAAATCCCAGATGGAAACTTCTCATCCGGGCTTTGGCCTGAGATATAGCAGAATTAATGACCAGAATGAAGAGAAGTGGGCTCAAGCTGCAACCCTGTCTTATACCAAGTTTGGTTGTGAACTCTTTGGAGTAACAATTGGATGTCCTCACTACATTTCGGGTGTTCCTGTAGAGGCTCATTATTGCCAGCATTAGTCCTTTGTTAATGCCTCTCTCTGTTAAAGCCTTGCGGATGTCCTCTTTCTTTATTTTGTCAAATGCTTTTGTGAGGTCTACGAAGCACACTGTTAACTCCTTGCATTTTTCTATTACTTTTTTTGTGATCTGTCTCATGGAGAAGATCAAATCTTGTGTGCTCCTGTTTTCTCTGAAACCATATTGTTCTCCTGGAGCTGTGGGTCCACTTTTTGCGTTAGTCTTCTCTCCAAGATCTTGGAGTATATTTTACTAGGAATGCTTAAGAGAGAAATGCCCCGATGATTCCGACACTCTTTATTGTCATCTTTTTTGAATATAGGGAATAAAGTTGCCACTTCCCAGTCCTTTGGGATCCTCTTATTTTCCAAACCAGATTTAGCAGGTGAAGCAATATCTCCTTGCCTCTTTCTCCCATATACTTAAGCATTTCTGGGGTTATATCGCCTTGTCCTGCTGCCTTTCCAAGCTTCATTGTAGAAATAGCCTCCTCGAGTTCATCCTCCGAAATATAATCATCTTCTTCCCCTTCTTCCTCATGGTCCTCTTCTAGTGATGGGAGTCTATCTTCACCTTCAAGTAAATCCATGAAATGTTCTCTCCATCTTTCCATGATTTCCTGTTATTTCCTGAGGACAGTTCCTTTCTTATCTTTGATGAACTTAAGTAACGTTGGCTTTTCCCTTTTCATGCTTCTTAGGACTCAGTAAAATAGCTTCTGGTTTGCTTGGGCATCTTCTTCAAGCTTCCTTCCGAATTCCTCCCAGTTCTTCCTCTTCTTATTTATTTATATTTATTTAAAATCATCAGAAGTGATTTTTTTTTCTTTATAAATAGTAAACTTATACTGTTTATATTTATATACTTTATAAATATTTTTATATTTTTTCACTACTACACGTTCACTAAATATTATTCTAAATAGTTGGAAGATATAAAGTGTATGTTGAAGATTTATTTTTATCAAGTTCCTAAACAAGTAAAATATTTATGATATTGATATTTAGCTACCAAAAGAGCGCATGCTCCAAAAATGAGTTTTCAAATATGACTAAAACGATTATGGTACTTTATTATGTCGATCACTTATTCCCAAATGTATTCCACAAGTATACTGCATACATGACAATGTTATTTCAATTTGATCAAAGGAACAATATATCTACTTGTATGTCCATATCAAGAAAACGCTATTTGCATTGGCCTTGCAAACAAAACATACTATTGATCTTGTATTGTAAATCTATTCATCCCAAGCAAGGACAGTCGATCTACAAAACGGCAGATTTAAGTTGCGGCACGGGGGCACATGCCCTCACCAGACGGGTTTTTGTGCAGTAATCACGGTCCATTGAATCACCGGCCAACAAAGAAATCGGCCGAACATTCATTTGAGGAATATTACCAACTTTCAGTATACCTTTTCTAGATTATATGTTAAGCGAACTGTCATCCAAGTTCCCTAGCACTCACATGGAAAGAATCGGACAGTTGCAAATCTTGCTGTCCCCTAACTTGAGTGACGAAGATACAGATGATGTTTTGCAAGGCGCTGAAGTGTATAAAGAAGAACTTCCTTGTTTGTTAGCTTTGAAGGGAGAGCTAAAAATTTAGCAACAGTCGAGAGAAAATATCCCAATATCTCCAGTAGATGTTTACAAAAAAGCAAAGAGGCTGCTAATATTTGGCAATGAACTCTTTGTCAATTGTTGTGCACGTTTCCCGTGACTACAAGCACTGCCGAGTCTTTTTCTCCACCGTGTGCCGATTGAAGTCATATCTTCGAAGCAGGATGGCAGAGGAGCGTTTGAATGGACTGGCTTAAATGCATATCCATCAAGAAATTGCGACAAAAATAAACGCTAATGAAGTTCTGAATATCTTTAGCAGGAAACATAAAAGAAAACTGGCTTTATTAAACATGTAATTTTTCTATTTTTTATATTTTAATAAACCTTGGAAATATTTCTATAAATATTACAAGTTTATTTCTAACAGTTATTGTTGATTTTTTTCCTTGTCTGCGCGTTGTGCTTTCCCCTAGAAAATAATCCTGGATCCGCCCTTGGATATACATAATATTTATAAACACATATAAATAAAGTTTTAAGCAAAGATAGTTTCTGATTCAGTAATTAAAATAATAAATTTTTATGTTAAATACAGTTTAATGTGACCCAACGAAATTCGTATGTTTTAGTGAATGTTTTTGTTTTTTTTAATCGGCACGACAGTCGCCTGAAGCTGCCCTTGGCCATCACACACTTATTTCGGTCAGCAGCATGTCCGATGGACACTCCAATCATCCTTAAGTCCTCAGCCACTGCGTCCTTCCATCTTCCTTTCGGTCTTCCTGTTGGCCTGGCTCCATCCGGGGTTCCATAAAATAATTTCTTTGCTGCTCTCCCATCATCCATTCTGACAAGGTGTCCCAGCCATTTGAAGCGCTGAATTCGCACGAAATGGGAAACTCGGAGACCCTCGTATAAGTTGTAGACCACTTTGTTCTTTCTTAAACGTATATACCATTTTCTCTAACAGGCGCCATGATGCACCTCAACACTTTCCTTTCAAACGTGTCAATCTTCTCAGCCAGGATCTTTCTTAGGGTCCAGGGTGGACAGAGATAGCTCAGTATAGGTCGGATGGTTGCTTTATAGAGCTTCATTTTGGTACCCCGACTTAGTAGTTTACTACAGAGTAAACTTCTTAGGGCAAAAAATGCTTTGTTAGCCCCCATTATGTGATTCTGAATTTCTTCTTCTTCGTCTACCCGATTATTTACTATGGAGCCGAGATTAAAACTAGAAACACATTGGAATGCATACTGCCCCACATCATCATGCTTCGGCGGGTTAATAGGCGTTTTCTTCCTAAGCACCATAAGTTTTGTTTTATCTTCATTTATTAATAACCCCATTCTTCCAGCTTCCCTTTGCAATCTTTCACAGGCCTCCTTGATCGCTTTGAGGGACAGTCCAATCAGTGCCACATCATCTTCATAACCAAGCACTTGGGTTGTCTTTGTGAAAAATTGTGCCTGACTGATTAAGCTCGGCTCTGTTCACCATCGCTTGGAGGGTAATATTAAATAGAAGTGGGGGCAGGGGGTCACCCTGCCTAACTCCTGACTTCACCGCAAAAGGTTGGCCCAGCTTCCCATTTATTTTCACTCGACTTACGCTCCCTCTCAGAGTACAAGCTGTAAGTCGGATTAGTTTCGGTGGGATTCCCATCTCTTCCATTGCCAGGAACAGTTCTTTTCTGATAATAAAATCATAAGCCGCTTTAAAATCGATAAACAGAATACATATAATCTTGTTAAGTTCTTTGGTTTTTTCCATTATTGGCTTTAAACTGTATATTTGGTCAATAGACCTATTCTTCCTGAGACCCCCCCTGATAATCGCCCATCCGAGGTTCCACAAATTACACAATTCGGTTATATAAAATAGAGGAGAATATCTTGTAAATGTTTTAGTGAAATAAAAATTAAAAAAAAAACACTACCACCCACGAAGAGTATTGGGTTAAGTACACCGTAGAGACTGTACTTTTTATAAACCACGATTGGGCAAGGAGATGATTCTTCGGAGATAACGCTGAACCAAATACTTCACCAATGAACGGCTGTGTTGATACGTCTGTGATGAAATTTGATATGGATAATCTCAAGCCTGGGGAAGGACATAGGCTACATTTTATCAACAGACCACACAGGCGAAGTTTATACAAAACTGTAACCTGATTGAATAACACACCCAGCGGTCAACGCACAGCAGAAACCACTGAACTTAGCATCTTGAAATTCGCAGATAGGTTCTTTGTATAGCTTAAATGTGCACTATGAAAGGAATTTGGACAACTCCGCCCCTAAGGTCCCCCCTTAATATAATCGGGGTTCGAAGTTTGTATGGAATCCGTCAGTTTTGAAGTTAGACATCTGAAATGTCGGATGTCCGAGTAAATTATAGTTAAAAAAAATTAAATTATTTATTTAAAATGATCTGTCACGAAACTTTATGTGGCAGACCAAATTCCACGCGAGCGAAAGCTAGTTAATAATAAATATGATTAAATAACTGAAGCATGTCTCTTTCTGGAAGAACAAGACCAACACAACGTGGTCTAAAAAAGTCAGGAAAGTTTCGGAAAAGTTGAACATTACAGAGTCATACATGGTAGAAGGTTTCAGTTTGAGTAAATGCCAGAAAAGGTTGTTGCATAGAAGATCAAAAGAAAAATACCGGTGAACGCATGAAGGATTGTTAGAGACAGAGAAAACTCCAGCAGAAGAAGTGAAAATAGAGTTGTAACGTCATCCGAAGTGGTTAACAAGAGTTTGTTTTATTAATTTATTCATTGAAATTTACAACTGTATTATATCAATACAACAAGCAAATGGCAGGAATGACACATAGCAGCATAGTTAAAGACAAGTAGAAAAACAAAGGTAGTACTTGAATATAAAATTCAACTAAGAAGATTCCGAGGCCATCTTTACAGACGCCTCGGAGGATTATCAGGAATTGAAGAAGTATCTAGGTTTGAAACTAGTGGGTTTGAGTGGGAATGAAGTTTGTCATGAAAAGATTGATATCGGATTCGGGCCAAATCAGCAACAAGTGGAACATTTAAATGAGTACGGTTGAATTGATAGAGAGGTACAAGAGAGAATAAAAAGTGCAGGAAAATGATTCAACTCTCTTAAGAAAGATTTATAGGAAAAAGAGAAGTTACAAAAGGCACCAAGAAAACAGTGTTTAAAAATACCTTTCTCCCAATCCTGACATACTCAAGTGAATCTTGGACCCTCGCCAACAAGCATAAACTCAAAGTCAACTCCAAGCAATGGAAATGAGAGATCTAAGAAGAATTGTGGGTAAAACGAGATAAGATGAGGAACGCGACGATCTGGGAATACGAACAGCAGAAGACATCGTTGAGGAACATAGGATGAGATGGTCCGGACATGTCTCCCGTATGGCTGATGATCGTTTGACCAAAGCCACATACGAGGCTAAAGTGGAAGGTGGAAGACCTCAGGGAAGATCCTGGGAGAACGGGGTTAAGGAAGCCTTTGACAGGAGAAGGAGAAAGTTGTTGGTTCAGGATCGAGACATATGGATCAAGCTCTATAAGCAGGCTCCTCACAGAGCTTAAAGCGATAGAGAGGAAGAAATTGAGTATGTTAGTATGGATAACTTTGTTCGTTACAAAGTAAGGAACATTGGGGATTTTACGAAGGATTTCGGATTATAAAGATTGAATATGAGAGAAATTCGATGGCTTAGTGGAGCCCCAAAGCTCTACCTCTTAAGTACATATAGTACTTAGAACAGTCATGTATATGAGTCTTTTGTAATCAATTGGGAGCTAAGAGCGTTTGTCTCTTTAGTGTTAAAGTAGCCTGAATTGGGGAGCTGTTTCTTGTGGTTTAAGTCTAATCCAATACGATATAAAAAAAAAAAATTAAATTTATTTATTGAAATTTACAACTGTATACAAAATACATCTAGTAAATATAATGAGTGAATACATTGACATGAGAAGACAAGTAGAGAAACTACCCAGTGGTAGTACTCAAATAAAAAGTTCAGTTTAGAAGGTCACGAGGCCATCTTCTTTTCAGACGCCTCGAAGGATTATCAGGAATTGAAGAGGTTGCGAGGTTTGAAACTAGTGGGTTTGAGTGGAAATGAAGTTTGTCATGAAAAGATTGATATCGGATTCGGGCCAAATCAGCAATAAACGGGACGTTAAGGTCATTATGGATTACTTTGTTCGTAACAAAGTGGATTTTGGGTTGTAAGGATTGAATACGAGAGGAATTCGATGGGTTAGTGGAGCCCCAAAGCTCTACTCCGTAGGTCCAAATAGGTCGTATGATGGTCATGTAGATGAGTCTTTTGTAATTAATTGGGAGCTTAGAGCGTTTGTCTAGTAAGTGTTGAAGTAGCCTGAAACGTCGAGCGGTTTCTTGTCTTTTCAGTCTCGTATGAGGATTCCAAGTTAATCGTTTGTCAAGATGCAACCCTAAGTATCGGATCTGTTCTACAGGCACCAGTGGGATATTATTAAAGGATACTGAAGGGCAGGAAGTCATTGGTTTACGACGGAGGGTAAAGGTGATTTGATGATATTTGTGAGAATTTATTTTAATCCTCCAATTTTGACACCAATTTTCAAGGTCAGTGATGTGGGATTGAAGAGTACGGGATGCTATAACTGGATCAGTGTTGACAGATAATAGACATGTGTCATCCGCATACGTGGTAAGGATAGTAATATAAAAATAAATATAAATAAAGCACAGGAATTACCTGCACCGCCAGCTCCCACAACAATGAAGGTATACTCATCAAGCAATTCCTTCCGAGGAACATCCTTCGGGCTCTGGGTCTGAAAAAAGGACTCAGGATAGAAGTAACTTACGGCGGCGAAGAATGTACCCCAGAAGTGAACAGTAGAGAGTTCCATTACGTAATGATCCTCGTTAAAAGGAGGATAGTCATTTATATATACTCGTATATACAGCTTATCTCACGTAGGGTATAATTATGGTACATGATAGTGTTAACCCACAATGATAACTTATAATGTTAATGCTTATGACAAAGAGGATATCGAACTTCGATCCACAATGTATGCAAATGCACTTTAAACTAAATAGATTACTTCCTATTAATAAATCAATTATATCTATAAAAGATTCATAGATATAATTTTTTTTTTAAACCTAAGTTGCAGAATAAGTCTAGAAACCGGCATAAGTATGCTTAAATTACAAGCCTTAAAGCTCACAATCAACTGGTGGTTGAAAATCCTACTGTTACGGGCTACAGGGTGTAAAATGACTTAAACTATTACTAAATTCAAGATACTAAAATTTATTAACAAATTAAAAAGACTACAATGAAATTATTTAAAACAATTAAATTAGTAAACTAATACAAATTTACAATAACAATATTCTACAGATTATAACCTAGGCCTAATTGTTATCTAATCACTAAAATAAAATGCAAATAATATAAAATATTGCTAATACAAAATAACTTAACTATTTACATAAATTTGTACAAATACAATAAAATTACACTATAGTTTATAACTAAAAATTAACACTTACAATCCTCTAATAAAGTCCACCAACCGTAATACTCACCAAATATGACAAACTGTTTATTACGCTCACTTAGCACTTATCACAGACTAGTTCACACTGTCACTAACTGTCACTGAAGTACTACTACCTTATTACTGACTTATTTCTGACTTGAACAGCTGGCCTTTTATATAGACCAGGTAGGTTGGGGTGGGGCACTTCTCGGAAGTTCCAAGAATTGTCTCGTTTAATCCAGGTTGATCCAGAAGGTTCGAATTGTCTCGATCTTTCTAAACCGTTCTTTGATCCCTTCCACTTAATCTCTCCAGCTCGTTTAATCCTCTCAGCTGGTCTTTCTCCCCTCTCTGACCGTAACACTACTAATGTGTAAAATGTTTTAGTAAAATACAATTTTTTTAAAAAACTCTACCACCCACGAAGAGTATTGGGTTAAGTACACCGTAGAGATTGTACTTTTTATAAACCACGATTGGGCAAGAAGATGATTCTTCGGAGATAACGCTAAACCAAATATTTCCCCAATGAACGGCTGTGCTGAACTGTCTGTGATGAAATTTGATATGGATAATCTCAAGCCTGGGGAAGGACATAGGCTACTTTTTTTCATAAAATGTTATCGGTTCAAAAGTACTCTACTAATTTAATCATATTTAACTGGGTCAGTCAACTTGAGGGTGTTATATCTGACTTAGGATATGGCTGGCTGTGGGCTGAGCCAAACCCCTAATTAGTGCTGAAACATAAAAACGAAATAATAAATAAATACGGGGAAAGGTTATATGATCACGGTGTAAATAGAGCTCTGTGCTCTCAGTACAATATTTCATACATTAATTAAAATAAAGAAATGTTTCTTGATTTTATTTTAGACTAGCTTTTGCTCACGGCTTCGCTAGCGTGGAATTTGATCTGCCACATAAAGTTTCGTTACAGATCATTTTAGTAAATAATTTAATTTTTTTTAAACTATAATTTACTCGGACATCCGAAATTTCAGATGTCTAACTTCAAAACTGACGGATTCCATACAAGCTCTGAACCCCTATTATATTAGGGGGAAACCCTTGGGGGTGGAATTGTCCAAATTCCTTTCTTAGTGCTCATTTAAGCTATGCAAAGAACCTATCAGCGAATTTCAAGATGCTAAGTTCAGTGGTTGACCGCTGGGTGTGTTAGTCAATCAGGTTACAGTTTTACATTAACTTCTCCTATATGGTGTGTTGATAAAAAGTAGCCTATGTGCTTCCCCAGCCTTGAGATTATCCATATCAAATTTCATCACAGACGGATCTGCACAGCCGTAAAACATACATTGACAGTGATTAACAAATGGGACGGACAGAAGTTCACTGTTGTTAGTGTTAGTAAAGGATAAGTATGTAATGTTATAAGGATTACTTAGTATAACGATTTAACTTGTCATACGACAGCAGCGAGTAGTGAACTATGTTACTTGATTTGTTTTGTTCAGCGAAAATATTTAGATTTTGCGAGTAAGAAACTCCCCCCCCTTTTTCACCCCTTAGGGGTAGAATTTCGGAAAATCCTTTCTTATCGGATGCCAGCGTCATACAAATAACACAACCTCCAAGTTTCAAGTCTCTACGATCAGCGGTTTACGCTATGCGTTGATCCGTCAGTTATTCAGGACAAAGCATTTTATATTTATAAATTGTGATATATGTTGATAAAAAAATAATTTATTGTTTGTTTGAAAAATGTCTTTATCTTATCTCATTAATACGAAATAATGGAAAAATGATATTGCTTGGTTTATTTTTTTAATAGATGCTAATACATTTAAATTCAATACCTAAAACTTGTACCGCTACAAAGCGTGAACGGGTCTGGGGTTCAGTACAAGGTAGAGACTGTACTGTTTCATGGACAACGGTTCTGCAAGGAGGTGACTTGTCCTAGGTCACGTTCAACCACCAGATTTCCCCCCTTATTTTGGGTACCCTATTTTTATAATATTTTATAGAGGCTGGGTGAGACCCAGGAGGGTCCTTGATCCTATAAGATCCATCTCCCGCTGCAAACAGACTAAATAAAAGTCATGGCCTGCAGCGGGATTTGAACCAGGATTTCCGGCATGGCAACTCAGTGCTCTACCACTGAGCCACTCCGCTCCCTAAAAAGAATCTAGTAGACCTAATATTTCAGAGTAACCTACTGCTACAGTGAGCAGTATCACTGTCAAATCCTTAAATTGGAAGAATAACTGAGGATGAAAAAAAAAACACATTAATTTAGTAAATAAATAAAATAAATTTATTAATTAATTTATGTTTATCTATAGTACAAGGTCGAGACTGTACTGTTTCATGGACAACGGTTCTACAAGGAAGTGACGTCCTAGGTCATTCTCAACTGCCAGATTCTAAAACGGAAACAAATGAAAAGTTAAAGTGTGACTCAACTCAACGCAACAATCTGCGGAATATATCCTTATTAATTATCTAATTTAATTTAGTGTTTTGTCTTAACTTTTTTGTCAATGCCTATTTGTAATGAACAGAATAACACATTGGGAATAGTCGTCTTTAAAAGAAGAAACTGTGGAAAAATTCCAGATGTTCGGAATTTTTGTGAAAAAGACCATAAAATTAATTTAGACAAGGATAGTAATGGAGATGTTTTCGTCCATAGCGAAGGGAAAACCTTTTATATGAGAAGAGGAACTTGGCTATCAATTTCCATTAATATGGATAAGAAGGTAGGTTTTATCAGTATCAGAATTATCAGAGTTCAGGTTATAAATAATTGATAACAGTCCATGACGATCTGCCAAGTAACAAGAACACAATTCACTTCCCGTCTCAGAAGTTATTCCATTCATTCTACTGATTAATACAACAGCTGCAATTGATCAATCTGTTTTGTTCAATTAAACAAACTTAATATCAGAACGTTATCAATGTTGATGATTGTAAGACTAATATCAACAACAACAAGAAACTACTTGACCTATTTATGTATTGCATAAAAAAAAAAAAGACAAGGTTAGAATTGCTAACAATTTTTCGGAGAAGTTTGAGGTTCGTTCAGGTTTAATAAGGTGATTCGCTATCACCTGTACTATTCAAATTAACACTCGAGTACGTTATTAAAAAGGAGATACACAACGAAAGAGGCTTGAATTTGACCTTGAATAGTAAAATATCCGTGCTTGGGTTTGAGGACGATTTGGTACTGTTGGGTGAGGGCGAAGAAACTATAAAGCTAAATCCACAAACTTTAATGAATGCTGCTAAGGAAATAGGGCTGGAAATAAATTCGGATAAGACTAAGTATATGGTCAGTGGAAGGAAAGGGCGACATTTTGGTGATGTTGTTGTAGGAGGAAATAAGTTCGAACATGTGGAGATGTTTAAATACTTAGGGTCAATGGTAACTGGAATAAATTAAATGCAAGAGGAAATAAAGGCGCGACTAAAGGCTGGGAATGCGTGTTACTATTTGGTCTCGACATTACTAAGCTCGCGTCTTTTGTCCAGAAATCTAAAAATCAGAATTTATAAAACAATTATCGTTCCATCTCTTCTCTATGGATGTGAAACTTGGCCACTTCGCTGAAGGATGAAAAACGTCTTCAAGTATTCGAAAATAAGGTGTTACGTAGAATATTCGGTCCAAAAAAGGATGAGACCACTGAGGAATATAGGAGATTACATAACGTGGAATTGTGAAGCATGCACCCGGTAAATATTATTCAGGTGATAGCGTCGCGAAGATTAAGATGGGCATGTAAAGTTGCTGGGCTTAGTAACGAAGGAATTCCCAAGATGTTAATAGGAGCTGTACCGACTGGGAAGCGTCCGAGGGGTAGACCGAGGCTTAGGTGGGAGGATTGCGTTAGGAATGATCTAGCGGGTTTGGGTTTGGGTGGTGCTCCGTGGACGGAGGTTTGTAAGCAGGGATGAGTTGTATCAGCGTCGAGCCTTCGGGTTCGTTAAGCCTTTTATTTATTTATACAAAAAAAAACTTAAAGAGTAAGAAAATGGTCCGGGTGGAGGTCAAGAAAATTCTCTATATAGGGAGAAATATTTACTCGTATTAGTAAGGCAACGTTTCGACCCACATTGCAGGTCTTCTTCTGAGCTAAATATACAAGATACTATTAAATTAAAATAATACATGCTAAGAAATAACACTAAATGTAGCCTATTATAGAATAATATTATATATAGTAAGTAGGAGAGATAAAAACCAGAGGGGATTGAATTATATAATAACACAGAGGTACTGTTTAAATCCAAAGAACATGTGTATTATCAGTCAACACCAACCCAGTTATTGCACCCCAAAGGCTCCAATCCCATATCACTGATCTTGAAGAATGGTGTCAAAACTGGAGAGTTAAAATAAATTCTCAAAAATCCCATCAAATCACTTTTACCTTACGTCGTAAACCAATGACTTCCTGCCCTTCAGTATCCTTTAATAATACCCCACTGGTGCAGGTAGAACAGATCCGATACTTAGGGTTGCACCTCGACAAACGATTAACCTGGAATCCTCATACTAGACTGAAAAGACAAGAAACTGCTCGACGTTTCAGGCTACTTCAACACTTACTAGACAAACGCTCTAGCCTCCCGATTAACTACAAAAGACTCATCTACATGACCATCATAAGACCTATTTGGACTTACGGAGTAGAGCTTTGGGGCTCCACTAAGCCATCGAATTCCTGTCGTATCCAATCCCTACAGTCCAAAATCCTTCGTAAAATCCTCAACGCTCCTTATTTTGTTAAAAATACCGTCATCCATAACGACCTTAATGTCCCATTTGTTGCTGATTTGGCCCGAACCCGGTATCTTTCCTTTCATAACAAACTTCATTCCCACTCAAACCCTCTAGTTTCAAACCTAGCTTCCTCTTCGATTCCCGATAATCCCCCGAGGCGTCTGAAAAGAAGATGGCCACGTGACCTTCTTAGTTGAACTAGTGATTTGAGTACTACCAGTGGGTAGTTTCTCAACTTGCCATTACTCATGTCATTTTGTATCACATAGCCTATTTACTGGATGTATTTTTTTTTTATACAGTTGTAAATATCAATAAATAAATTTAAAAAAAAAAAATCCAAAGAAGTAACTTATTTTTATTTTTTGTTCTTTTGATGGTGGTTATTTTTAAATATTTGTATTTTGAAAAGAAAAGATTGGTCCTGGCCGGGATTCGAACTCGGGTCGCCTGCATATCTCGTGCAGTACTCTAAACCACTGAGCTACCAGGGATCGTATCCAAGCCAGACAAATCCACTCTCTTCACCAATCCTATATCCCTGTGTTCTCGCTATTTTTGCGATCTATTTCTCTTCAATATAATCACCATCAAAAGAACAATAAATTATAAATATAAAATTGACGTACGTCAACAAGATCCCTATTAAAAAAATGTACAATGAACATTCTTCCCGGTGTATGCATCGCAAAAATGAGCACGTGGATATAGGATCGGTGAAGAGAATGGATTTGTCAGACTTGGATACGACCCAGGGTAGCTCAGTGGTTTAGAGCACTGCACTAGAGATGCAGACGATCTGAGTTCGAATCCCGGCCAGGACCATTCTTTTCTCTTCAAAATAAAAATATTCAAAAGAGTAACAAATGGAAAATTAAGAAATAGAACAGAATTATCAATACATATTATAAAACAAAGTCCTCGGCCGCGTTTGTTCGCGGTAAACTCAATAACTACTGCACGGATTTTCATGCGGTTTTCACCAATAGATAGACAGAATAATAGTAAATAAAAATTACAAAATAATAAAATTTATAAAAATGAGTTTAATATTTGGAGGGGTAATAAAGCATAAAATCCTGCAATATTTTCCGGACGACCCAGTATTTCATTCTCATAGTTCCTCTCATTTATTTCTATATAAACTACAATATTTTCTTTGGCACTGCGCTCCTGATGTTATTTTTTTTTGTGTGTTTTATTCAAAACCCTGATAACTTAAAAAATTAAGTTGAAACGTTGCCACAAATGAAATAAGTTGTACTTTTTTGTGTAGAATTTCTTTACTCCACCGCCTTCAACTATTTTCTAACATTTTCAAGGGTTTTAATTGATGCTTGTACAAAAATTATTTGGTTAGGTGAAATTATATCTTAATCTCATAAAAGCCTTCGCCAATCATAATATACAAAACATGTATACATAAATGAGAAACAAAATATTATTGAATTTTTATTTTAAAATACCCTGTACACTGGGACAACACTCATTTTTATTATTTCACACTATATATAATAAAATATCACATGTAGATCTCTAAAAACTTCTTAATATTTTTTTTTCATTTGTTATTTTTTGAAGAAGGCACGAAATTCCTTCTTCATCAGTTAAACTTAATTCTTTACGACCCATTTTTAGTATTCCATCTTATTATTTTTGTAATAACATCACAAATGTAAAATAAAATATTACACGGTGATCACTAATTTTTTTTTCATAATAGAGTAAAAATTGTATATAATTGCCACTGATTGAGCACGTAAAATGACTAGAGAAAAAGTAGATCCTAGATCCGTTGCTAGGCAACGCCGTTAAAATATTACTTTTTCACTAAAAATAACTTATATAATGGAAGATACATTATGTATTTGTACATTATCTTATTATAATATCAAATGTAATTGAAATATTAAAATACATTTTATTCATTGTTTCACGTCGAACCTGTAAGTTCATGATTATACGATACGATTATTTATTAATTATTTTTAATACATTCATATTTTACAATAATGTATAGTGAAATATGTATAATGTATACACCCCAGCATCGTATGTGATAGAATCACGTCGCACCGAATCGGATCCAATGTAGGTGTAGCCTAAGACGTCGAGGAAGATGTATATCGTCGCTGTCAAAACAATACGACCTATCAACAACTTTTGGTGAAAATGAGTTAGTAACGGTAACGCATTCTACAGGTTGAATTACACACTATTAAAGTTTTCAAGGTCGAACGCAAGGCAGTGCTGTAAATAGCAATTGAAAGATAACCGATATACATAAGATAATACAACATATGGCGCGGTTTTTTCTCTCTCCTGTAAAATCGCCCAAAGTGTACATAGGCGGTATTGTTTTGACAGCGACGACATATTATATAGTCGTAATGTATTATAATTGTATATATTAATGAAAATAAAAGAGGTTTAGAAAAATGAGGAAGAGGGAAAAAATATTGTTTTTTTTTAACTGTTTTGAAAGAGGTTATGTAAGAGAAGTGTTGTCAATCTGTAATTCAAATGTCAGCATTTTCTGCATGTCATAAAACGCTTCTGGTGCAATCTGATCTAAGATTAAAAAACTGACCATGTTAAATTATTTTTAAAATTAAAACAGTTGTTAATTATTTGTTTATAAATATCTTAAGCTTAAAATTTGATTGTAAAATGTTTAATGTTATTGGTACATGCAAAATATAATAATGATTGAATTTTTAAAATATTCTTGATAATCCTCCAAGGCATCTGAAAAGAAGATGGACCCGTGACTTTTAAAGTTTTTTGTTTTTTTAAATTATTTTATTGAATTGTACAACTGTAATATATACATCTAGTACAAGGGCTATATGACTAACTACATACATCAAAGAACAAGTAGAGGCACTACCCACTGGCAGCACTCTAATAACATTTCTATAATATAAGGTCCCGAGGCCATCTTCTCTTCAGACTCCTTGGAGGGTTGTCCGGGATGGAATTAGATGCAAGGTTGGAAACTAGTGGGTTTGGATGGGTCCAGAGTTTATTATGGAATGATAGGTATCTTGAATGGGCTAAATCAGTAACATATGGAACGTTAAGGTCTTTATGGATGGTTTTATTTGTGACAAAATAAGGAGCATTTAGGATTTTGGATTGCAAGGATTGAATACTAGAGGAATTTGTTAGTTTGGTGGAGCCCCATAGTCCTTTAAAGTTAAATTTGTTATTCAGTTACTACCTTAGGTACAATTACCGTTGGTAGCTTCTCTACTTGCCTTTTCTCATGCCATTAGGCATCATTTATGTATTAGATTATTTCCTGGTTGAATAATTATAATACAGTTATATATTTCAATAAATAAATAAAAATAGAAGATTGCATACACACACGCGAGCATATAATGATTTTTTTTTTCTATAATATATTTATGGTATATATATATATCAGTGCTACAGATACATACCACTAACCTCTGATTTCCACTTGGGTGAGATCAAGGGATTTCCCATTTTCAGCTGATGATACTGCGTTAATAAACATAACATTATATGTTTTTTTCTATTTTGAAGAGAAAAGATTAGTCTTGGCCGGGACATGAACCCAGGTCGCCCGCGTTAACATAACATAATATTATATAGTATCAACACTGATACCCCACGGACAAAAATACATTCTATTTGTAACAATCAGATAAGAATATATGCTAGTTTAGGAATATTACCGTGCAATCCACTCTCCATGAGTCCTTATAATGAATTTGAAGCAGAACATCATCTGTGATTGGGCTAGCTTGATGTCAAAATTTAGTACTTCTTGGTGGCTTCATCGGAGTGGAGTGGCTCAGTGGTAGAGCACTGAGTTGCCATGCTGAAAACCCTGGTTCAAATGCCACTGCAGGTAAGACTTTAATTTAGTCTGTTAGCAGCAAGCAGGAAATAGATCATATGGGATCTAGGACCCTCCTGGGGCTCATCCACCTCTAAAATGTGGGTACTCAAAATAAGGGGGAAAATCTGGCAGTTGAGCATGTTCTAGGACAGGTCATCTTCCTGCACAACTGTTGTCCTTGAAACAGTCTCTACCATGTACCGAACCCAAGAACAGTTCACGGGTTGTAACAGTACAGGTTTATGGTGACTTCACCATCTCAACTTACCTAATAAGACACCTTGGCAAGGCAGGTAAGCTTGTACTAAGATCGTCTAATTGCTTTTGTCAAAGTTCACTCTTATTGTCAAATATCTTTTTATAAGTTAGTAGATGTATACATATTTATAACATATTGCTCCTATAAAAGAATGACAAAACCCAAAATTAGGCATTTTTGAGTTAAGCCTTCAATAGCTATTGCATTGGTTGACAGTTTTTAATTCAGGAACCACAAATATGATAATCTATTTCCAACATGTTTTTTAATAAAGCCAAATTTTGAGTTGTATCATGTTTGTACTTGAAGTTTATGGGAATAAGGACACAAGTTAAAATCAAAAAAGTTTCAATCTTTTAAAAATTGTCTATTGGTTACTAAATGAATTTCAATAGGAATGCTTTGCTTGACCAATGCCCAAATTTTTATTTTTTTTAACTCACAGAGAATTTTCAAACACCTCTATTGAAAGATTAGGTTTTTTGAGTTATGACTTTGTTCTTTTGATAGATCGATATATAAGTAAACATAATGAAATAAAGTGAAAACTTGATCTTAAGATGATTTTGATAAACTCATAAAAATTAGTATACTCATTAGTAAACTCATAAAGTAGACGGCAATGGAGAGTGAAGTGGTACAGATTTTCTCTTGGAGTTTTAAAATTCAATATTTGGATTCAACTTATCAAGATCCGATATAAACCAATGACTTCCTGTACTGTATCGTTTAATAACATCCCACTGATACATTTAGAACAGGTCCGGTACTTAGGACTGTACCTTGACAAATGCTTAACTTGGAATCATCATGCTAGACTGAAACGACAAGAAACAGCTCGCCGTTTCAGGCTACTTCAACATTTACTAGACAAACGCTTTAAGCTCCCAATTAATTACAAAAGACTCATATAGATGACAATCATTAGACTCATCTCGACTTACGGAATAGAGCTTTGGGGCTCCACTAAGCCATCAAATTCCTCTCGTATTCAATCCTTACAATCCAAAATCCTTGGTAAAATCCTCAATGCTCCTTACTTTGTTACGAACGAAGTAATCCATAATGACCTTAATGTCCCGTTTGTTGCTGATTTGGCTCGAGTCTGATATCAATCTTTTCATGACAAACTTCATTTCCACTCAAACCCACTAGTTTCAAACCTAGCAACCTCTTCAATTCCTGATAATCTTCTGAGGTGTCTGAAAAGAAGATGGCCTCGTGACCTTCTAAGTTGAACTTTTTATTTGAGCACTACCATTGGGTACTTTCTCTACTTGCCTTTATCTCTGGACATGAGTTATATTTACTTGGTGTATTCAGTATACAGTTGTAAATTTCAATAAATACATTAAAAAAAAAAACTTATCAAGGAATGGAAAAGCTGAAATTTTAGTGTCTTAATCGATTACAAAGGTTCATTATTAAAAATAGTAAAATCGAAATCATAAATATAAACTTTTTTTGTATACCTCGACATACTACTACTATATGTATCAGTATAAATGGGGGTTACAGGTCTGGTTGACCCTTGGCTTCCTTGATTTTCCTTCTACAATTATTATCCATTTGTTGCTTCCCTTATCTAATTAGAAGTAATTTCTCCTGCATAATGGCGAAAAGTATCTACTAGACCTATTATTTCAGAGTAACCTCTGTATACTGATTCAAAATACAACTTTGAAATCATAACATGACCCGGTAACATTGTATTTCCAAACAGATTCCATCTGGATAAAGACACAAACTTAATACATCTTCTATTTCCTTGAAGCAATAGTCGACTGCTGCTACAGTGAGCAGTATCACTGTACAATACTTAAATTGGAAGAATAACTGAGGATTAAAAAAAAATATCATTAATTTAGTAAATAAATAAAATAACTTTATTAAAAATTGAACTTGAGAATTATAAAGATAAAATATATAAAATTGACTTATTGTTATAAATTGTCATTCACAGCCACCGGTTGGGTTTTTTCAGTCTCCTCATTTTGTTGTATACGGATTTTGATGTCCGGGCGCCTTCTAGAGTATTCAGGTCTCTTTATTTGTTGGCTTATCTTCTTAGCCTGAAAATAATATATTAATTAATTACAAATCAATATGATCAATCAATTATTATTCAAGTAACGAAATAAAAAGATAATTTTTATAACAAACAGGGAGAGGAGTGGCTCAGCGGTAGAGTACTGAGTTACCATGCCGGAAATCCTGGTTCAATTCCCGCTGCAGGCCATGATTTTTATTTAGTCTGTTTGCAGCGGGAGATGGATCATATAGGATCTCTAGGACCCTCCTGGGGCCCACCCAGCCTCTATAAAATATTATAAAAATAGGGTACCCAAAATAAGGGGGAAAAATCTGGTGGTCGAGCGTGACCTAGGACAAGTCACCTCCTTGCAGAACCGTTGTCCATGAAACAGTACAGTATCTACCATGTACTGAACCCCAGACCCTTCATGGGTTGTAGTGGTACAGGTTGTTTTTTTTTATAACAAAAAAACAACCTGGACCGCTATCACAACTCATGTAAGGTCATGGGTTCAGCAGATGGTAAGGATTGTACTATTTCAATGTCTTAACTACAAGATTCTACCCCGAAAAAGGGTACTCATTTTATAGAGGCTGGGTGAGCACCAGTATGGTCTCCAGAACCCATAGAGTTGATTGATGGCCAATAACAGATAATTAATTTATCTACCAAAGCCAATTTGTAGCATAACATCTTTATACAATGAGCTACTCCCCACACGATATTCATAAAAAACATTACTTCATACTTCGAATTAGTTTTATATATATATGTATAAGATTTTAATGAAAAATGTCAATTTTTTTAACCGAATGACGAAGAATTTTTTTTTAAAGAAGAAACTACAGTTTACATAGGGACCTCAAAGTAAATTCTGTCAGAGAAGAGATTGGAAGGTTTCCAGATAGACATAATGAAAGAATTAAAATCCACATAAACCCAGAAATGCAGAGCATAGTTGAGGAAACTTCGCTTAAAAGAGTGAAGCCTAGTGATTTGCTATTAAAGTTATTATGCAAAGTAAATAAATTAAAACTCCAAATGAAAGAAAATTCCATTAAATAGGGAGATTAGCCAATGGGCTATATCCCACGCCCGAGATTTTGCTTATGAAAGAGCGACTTGTTGGGCTAGCTAAGTTGTTGCACAACAAGGTGGTTTTAGAGGGTTGGAATCCCACACTATCTGAAGAATTTTGGCCACAGGTGTCTATTGAGATTTTCACCTTGTACAAAAAAAAAATTTATTTTTTTATTTTTAGAAATCTTTAATTATTCTGATAATCTCATTTTATTAAAAATGGTGCCTAAATTCTTCGCAAGACATTGTTAAGCCTAATAAAGTTAGTTGAAATTACTGGTCATTTAAAGAAAATTTTAAACTGATTCCACACAATTTTAGGTGAGTAAAAATTGAAAATAAAAAAAAATTGTTTTTATTTGCAACCAAATCAATTTGATCTTAATTGTATTAAGATTACTATAAACATCACATTGAGGAATGTATTGTATAACAGAATGTGTGAATGAATGATTATTTTTTACAGCCTCGTTGAATAAGTGATTAAGTCGAATTTTGTTCAGTATGAGTTTCTTGTACTTAAGTGGAATCGATTTATTGGCGTAGTTTTTGGTTTGAAATGGAGTTACAACATAACCAATAACTCCATTTAAAGCCATGCTTGGCCACATCATCTCCCCGCACAATAGTTGCCTTAAAAAAGTACAGTCCTTATACAGCCCCTGATGGTTGTAGTAGTACAGATTTTATTAATTCACTGATTATTAAATAAAATACAATAATTGGTAAAAATTTAGATGCCAAGAGTTAGGATGTAACAAAACAAAGGTTATTTTAAAGGGGGTCCTTGGGTTACATTAGTTTAAGAATTCCTGTATTAAATAATTCAAAACTTGAAGTTAGATCCCGGGTCAATCCATTTCGAATCACCCAGTCACTGTTGCTCAACATTTTTAATTTTCCTGATTCTTTTACCCATGGATTCTCTATGGGTAGACATTAACAAAACTCCAATTTAAAAAAATTTACTACGCATATTTTTTAATTTACAGCCATTTTTAAAATTACGATTCCGCGAATTTGATAAAGAAACAGGGTTTGCTGAAAATTATATTGCCAAGTCAATTTTCAAGATATCAGAATAATTTAAAAACGAGTGTGTTCACCAAGAAATGATCTTCAAAACGACTATATTTTATTTTCCCTATCATGGATGTAAGTCAGTCAAACTCTTTCTCTAAAAGCTCGGAAAAAATGTTGGTACCTCAGAATCGCCAGGATTCTAAAGAATCACGACATCAAAACCACATTCTCCACTGACAAAACAATAGCTCACATCCTACCGAAACCCTAAGACAAGTTAGGACTACATACTCCAGGCATCTATAGAATACCCTGTTCCTGTGGCAAGGTCTACACACGACAAACCGGAAGGATTATCGAAAGAAGGATAAAGGAACACATATCTAATGTCAAAAACTTTAAAACAGAATCGGCTGTAGCAGAACACTTTTACAACACCAACCACCACATATGTTTCGAAAACACAACTATACTAGTTAAAGAAAATAACTATCATCTCCGCAGCATAAGAGAGGCCATTGAAATTATCAAAGAAACCGATAATTTCAATAAGGAAGACGGTTAAAAACTCAGCAAAAAATGGTACCCTGCCATTAAACAAAAGACTCACACATTACCCTACCATCCACACACATACGACAACACCGAACAAACACGAACCCACTCGAACACAACACGACTTACGGACTCGGCACAAGCGAGGCAATGGGAAGGCAGATTTCGACCGAGACCACGCCCCTAAGGTATATACACCCTGACTCCACCATCCGCTCTTCATTTACTGACTACCCCTGAAGAAGCTCACAACACGATGAGCAAAAGCTTGGCAAACAATACCAACACCACACGGTCCATCCCGGAAAATGAACATATTCACAATATTATTGATTTGTTTTCTATGAACATTTTCTTTAATTTTATCTTCAACTTATTCATTGGCTTATATATTA
Source organism: Troilus luridus (assembly GCA_964056705.1). Taxonomy (NCBI): domain Eukaryota; kingdom Metazoa; phylum Arthropoda; class Insecta; order Hemiptera; family Pentatomidae; genus Troilus; species Troilus luridus. The sequence continues at coordinate 8,259,447 of OZ057412.1, forward strand.
TTTTCCTTCAGTATAACTACGAATATGAAATTATTAATAATCAAAAACTGCTTTTCTATCGTGCAATGAATTAATCATAACATATTTTCCGAAAAAAATTACTGAATAGAATGAAGTAGGAAAAACCCCAAAAAGCAAAGCCTAAACTGCATAAAATACTGGAAAAAACTAACCAATGAGGACAAACACCAAAGGAAAACTGCAACCAATGTCTGATGATTCTGTTTGGACTGTTGATGTGAGATGTGCTGCATTTTGTCATCTTTGATCTGATTTTTCCTAGTATTTTAAAGACTAAAGGCTTTTTTTGGGGGTTATCACATTATAATTAATATTGTGGAAGAAGATGGTCATGGTGGAGGTCAATATAGGTCAATATGCTACATCTATCCTTTATAATACAGTAGAATCCCGATAATTCGTATGGTCAAGGGACTGATGATTTGGTACGAATTATCGGGAATACCAATTATCGGGAGTACAAAATAAAAAAACGTATTAATGCAATTTTTTAATCTATCGAACCATCCATCGCTTGCACGAAAGTCTTCAATTCCCATTTTTCTGTGAAAACTCGGGCTTTTTCCCTTCAAATATTACCTCCAACTGGTACATTTGAACTCCTAGCTTGTACGAACCACTTTTTTAAGTTATCTACAAGTCTGGGAAGTGATTTTGTCCTTGCTCTTCAGGATTGATGTGATCGTGGAACCAGGGACGATCAAATGCTTGGATACGTCAATTAGCTTACAGCCACTGGTCACGGCGTTTATGATTTGTTGTTTCTCTTCAATAGAGAGGCTAATGTATTTTGGAGGTATGATTACGTGTCATAACGGTAACAAAAACGAGACTGAATTGTAAATAAAAGTGTGATTTTAAGAAAAGCTTAATATAATTCCTAGAACTACCCCTCTCTACTCCCCTCATTTCCTTTGAGTGAAAACAGTACGGATTACTTATGAGATTTCCTAGAAAACTTGTATCTCTCACTCGCTCTCCCGTAAAAAACAATAGGATCTACTGTCCCTCTAAACAATACAAACATACTTGTGTATAAAAACAATACAAATTGAGTGATTTCCAAGTATTTATTCTCATTCTGCTCCCTGGCATATCTGCTTCACTGTTCTCTCCTCCCCTTTCGAAAACAGTATTAAGTAACGAGATTTTAAAGCTGGAAATACGAATAACATGACGTTGTAAGTGACCTTGAGCATAAAAATAATACGAATTATCGAGGGGTCTGAAATGCATTGATTTTATACCATTTATCGAGATTTTCTCTGGGGACCGGCAAATTTGTACGAATTAGCCGGAAATACGAATAATCGGGATACGAAATATCGGGATTCCACTGTATTTCATTTACAATTTGTATGCATTATCGTCCCCATTATTACTTAACTGTAGTTTCTTATTTTTAGTACTTATCATCATTATTTTTTATTATCATGTTTATTTTTATTAATGTATGCCTCAATTTTTATTACTTGATTTTACTTAGTGTATTGTTTATTATCTGTTATTAATACCTCCCTTGTCACTTTGTTATTAATACTCTACAATGATTAACCTGGCTCTGTATATATATATATAAATACATATATATATATATATATATATATATATATATATATATATATATATATATATCTCAAGCCCCCCCCCCCATTTTTATTTTCCACCACTCAGATAACTTAATACTAATGTATATTAATTTTAATATTTACCAATTGTAATTTTAATTGTTATCTTTATTCCCTTATTCTTTAATTTTTAACAGTTTAGTAATTTTCAATTGTCTATATTTTGAATATTTAGCCCTAAAGAAGAATAAACATTTCTCCATATCTAAGAGAAATTTATTAAACATACCTGTGCTTCAACTTTTGATAGCGATGCTTGAAGAGATGAGATATCAGTATCAATTTTCTTTTCGTTTAATATTACATCGGGAGCCAAATCACATGATAAAATTTGGTTTTCCACACCCATTTTAATAGTACAAGTTTCTTCAAGCTGCTTTTCTGTTAAAAAAAACAAAATCACAAACAATAATTACTAATATTCAAGAAATCAGGGAAATAAAAAGAAATTCAATAAAATGTATCAACAATAATTATTTTTTATTTATTGTTCTTTTGATGGTGATTATTTTTAAATATTTTTATTTTTAAGAGAAAAGATTAGTCCTGGCCACGATTCGAACCCGGGTCGCCTGCATCTCTAGTTCAGTGCTTTAACTACTGAGCCGCCCAAGGCCTTTGGGGTTGTGGTTAGCATAACAGCCAAAATTGGTCAACAGGCAGCCTTAGGATTTTTTAAAGAGATTAAAAAATTCTTGGTTATGCCATCCTTTATAGGTAATGCAAACTGGCAGTCCCAAGCCTCGTTAAGGATCCCTATTCTAATTATACCTAACTAACTAACTAATTTGGCCCAACAACCCAGTGATGAATCCTGGCCTCCACCAGCAGGTTCCACCAATCGTCGCGGTTCTGAGCAGCCGCCATCCAGTTGCATACACCAAGGATGTTCCCTGCATCAGCCGCTACTTTGAATACGTCATATAGCTCCTGGTTCTTGGGTCTCCTCCAGTTTCCATCCACCAGCACTCCTCCAAATATCCTGCAAAAAATTTTCCGCTCAAACAGGAGGAGGTCTTGTTTGCAGGCCTTGGTTGTTGTTCAGGTTTCCGAGCCATACATCAGGACAGGACGAATGATGGTCTTGTATAAGTGCAACTTTGTTTGCCGAGAGAGTATGCAGCTACCAAGCTGTTTCCTCAGACCAAAGTAGCACCGGTTGGCAGACCTGGATAGGTAAAATGTAGGTCTCACACTGACTTGCTATGGTCGCATGAAGCGACTTTAATAAATAAACTAATCTTCCGAAACAAAAGGGCACTTTTGATGTCACTATGACTTATAAGTTAAAACCCTAGGGTTACGCCTTTGATTTATCTAATTTATTATTTATTTGACGCGAAAACAGCCCTGAAGGACTACGCGACTATGATGGAGCTTTTTTTTTCAGTTTTTTCTCGGCCCATCTTTGCCTCATGATTTCACTTAAGATTTTTCTTCTTTTCTGTCTGCCACTAGTACCGCATTTTTGAGGAATTTTTGGTATTCCGTTCTATTTTCTAATAAATGTGTAATCCCATGTATCTGTATTTCCTGTTTTATTTGTTCTGTGTATCCTTGTTTGAATTTGTAGCATATAATTTTGGTGATGATTTTTTTTTTTTAGTCTCTCCTCGTTCATCCTCTTCTTGTGATCATAAAATCTGAGACTTCTTACCCTCATTTCTGTTTCCAAGTCCTCAGTTCTATTTCACAGTAAATTTCTTTGTTAGATTTAAGCCAGTATCCTTCTAGTGTTACTTTGGGCCCGTGGATTATCCTAAGAATCCTTCTCTCTATTTGAAGAAGTTTTTCTAAACTGGGAAAAGCACATAGTCCTGGTTTTATCACTGTGGTGCCTGATTTTGGCCTTTTTAGAGTGGCATTTTTTATTATACATATTACTCGTTGAGTAGCATAAATTCTACAAATTGTTAATTCTGTACTCTATGCTTTCTTTTTCAGATAAGTTTCTGCTGATTTTTTCGCCCAGATATTTAAAACTTTTAACTACCTGAATTCCAACGAACTCTGTTTTCACTTCTTTCTTACTCAAGTGGGTGTCTGTAGTCATACATTTAGTCTTTTGAACAGAGATTTGAAGTCCATTTTTTTCAGCTACTTTCTTTAAGGAATTTAATTGCCTCATCGCCTCCTCTTACGTCTCTGCCTTTAGGGCTAAGCCATCCGCCAAAGCCAGACATTTTACCAGGATATTACTCTTCTGATTTCCTACTTTAGGTCCTGATGTTTCTTTTTTCCATATTGTCTTCATAACTTTATCGAGAATAACGTTAAAGAGAACCGGTGAAAGTCCATCCCCTTGCCTCACACCTGTTTTTATCTGAAACGGTTTGCTGATATTTCCTCTTAATTTTATTTTTGATTCGGTTTCTGTTAAGGTTTCTTTTATTAGGTTTATGGTCTTTTGATCGACTCCGTATTCCCTCAGGGTTTTCAGTAAGGTTTCTCTATCTAAGGAGCCGCATACTTTTTCAAAATCGACGAAAGAGATATAAATGTTTTTCTGTGGCCTATTTCGATAATATTTTATCAGAAGTTTTAGGCTATGTATCTGTTCTTGGCAGGATCTTTCTTTCCTGAATCCTCCCTGGTATTTTCCTATTTTGTTGTATATTTGTGGTTCTATCCTGTTCAATAGGGGCTTAGAGAAAATTTTGTAGGTCACCGGCAAGAGAGAAATTCCCCAGTAGTTGTTCACATCGGTTTTCGCGCCTTTTTGGTGAAGAGGGTAGATTTGGGCGGTTTTTCATTCTTCTGGTATTTTCTCTTGTTCCCAGACGTCCATTAGTAGTTCTGTGAATTTTCTCCTGGATCCCTCACTAGAGTATTTCCACATTTCTGCTTGGACGCCGTCTTCACTCTAGTACATTGTATTTAGAATACATTGATCGATAAAAACAAAACAAAAAAAAAACACCTGTACCACTACAACCCGTGAACAGGTCTGGGGTTCAATACATGGTAGAGACTGTGCTCTTTCATGGATAACGGTTCTGCAAGGTGACTTGTCCTAGGTCACGCTCAACCGCCAGATTTTTCCCCCTTATTTTGGGTTACCCTATTTTTATAACATTTTTTAGAAGCTATCAAGGAGGGTCCCAGATCCCATATGATCCACCTCTGGCTGCAGACTAAATAAAAGTCTTGCCTGCAGCCACTAGGATATCCGTCATGGCAACTCAGTACTCTACCACTCAGCCACTCCACTCCCATATAATTAAGAAAGAATAGAAGGTATAATTAATTAAAGTTATCTGTTTCAATCTTTTTGATAATTTGAAAGTTAGTCTGGTTTTAAATAATATATTGTATAAACAGTAATTCGAGTATACTACAATACACTTTTAATTATTAACCCTCCTAATACCGGGTGGGGTCGCTAACGACCCCAAGCTCATATTTTTGACTCTCCTTAAGTCAAAAACAAAGTTATGCTCACGAGCCTCTAGGACATTTATCCTTAGACTATATGTAACATGAAGAGTAAAGCTCTAACCAATTTCATGCTCAAAATAAATCACTGTGGATTAATTTTTTTCCAAAAAACGAGGATGGGTTCCCGGAACAACCCCACCTGGTTGGTCGCTACTGTTAGCCTTATTTCAGATCGCCGAAGTCACAGACTGTGCCTTTTCAGGCTTTTTATATAATGTCCTAGAAGAATATTTTCATTTAAAGTGTCAGTTTGCTGGTATGGGGCCCAATTACCGCCGTGAATATGTAATATATATTATAGTAAATATTTCCTGGATGTCGTTCACAACAGAACATCCTTAAAAATGATATTGAGAAGAAGCCTGACATCATTGCCCATTACAATGACACGAAATGAGGAGTGGAAAATTTTGACAGAATGATAAGTGAGTATACTTGTCAGCGGCAAACTAAAAGGTGGCCTTTCGCACTTTTTACGAATCTGATTGGGATTATTGCTGTAAATGAATTCGTATTTTGATTGATCTACTTATGGAATTGAAAAAGGCTTATCAACAACAATTTATTTTACTTGAACTCGGAAAAAAATTCGCTTCACCCATGATTCAGAAAAGGTAACGTGAAAAGAGGGCAAGGTATTACTTATGCTCAAGAAAAAATTACACTAAAGAAAAACCTTGTTTGTAATGTTTGCAATAAATATAATTGTAAAGAACACAAAACCACAGCATATTCATGCATTCATTGTAACTAGGTAATTAATTAAGGTTAACCTTAAGGTTCTCTTGGAACATGTTTGTTATTCAATAAAATGAGTTATTTCCAAAATAAATAAAAATATACATTTTGATAGTTCAAAAATGATTGCTATTACTTTTCTACAGTCCCTTTCTATCAAATTTATAAGCAATGACTCTTAAACGGATGATATCATAGTAGCTGATGGCTGAAAAAGATGGGGTCCTCCAGGGATGGGGTCCTGGTATTAGGTGTAACTTTTTTCATCCGGTATAAGGAGGGTTAACAAGCTTTACCACAAAATTTTCAAACGCATTAAATTTCCAATAATTCCCAGAATACAAAATGATCTGTAAAATGTCTTTCAGTTTGACTTGCTGCAGAAATTTTGAAGCAAAATAGTTGAGGCAAAAATACATTTTTATAAAGAGCAATTTCAGTTAAATAAAATTTAGGATTATATTTCTATTTAATTTATATGATACGATTTTCACACACATATTAAAGTATTTCTGTAATCAACTTGCTTCCATGGTTATGAAGTTGTCCTGAAAGTTACTTAGTGATTGAGACTATAGCTTCATGAAGGGAACAAAAACAATAAGCACAAAAGTTTTAAAAGACACGATGGCAAATTTTCTATCCTCTCTATATGTTTTTATCTAACTTTTTTTTTTTTTAAGTTCTAAAAAACATAGTAGTTTTATATCAATCCCATCAATAATTAGCAAAATATAATTAAATCATTAAATTAAATTAATGATTTAAATTTTTTATAATTCTCATTGAAAAGACTAAACAAAAAAAAATAATCACATATTTTCAATATTTATAAAAAAAATTACAAGTGTAAAAATTAAAAATTACTCTAGTACAGATTATTGGAATTTGAAAAAAGAAAGAAGCTAAATTACATTAAATGAATACACAAAATTATAAATATATTAAATTTTCAATAAATATTTCTAAAGATTCGACTTTAGACACGGCGGAGAGAAGATAACAACATATTTTTCAAAGATAATTTTTATCTATGTTTAACTTCAAGTGTTATTTGAGGACAGTGATAATGTAATTTTTTTTTTTTGTGGAGAATACTTGAAATTCTCACCTGCAGTTGACGTTAACATAACGGAAAACGAACGATTCATTGGAGCTTGCTGATGAATCATTTCCTCATGATATTTCAACCACTTATCATGAAGATTTTGGTACTCCTTCAACTGTTTGACTATATCTTCCATTGCACTGAAAAAATATATTATTTTTTAAAATGATAAACTAAAATATCATGTAGAAAAAATATAAGATATAACAATATATTTAAAGTTAAAAAAAGTTCATTTAAGCCTAATACACTTATGATTAAGAAAAGAAATATCAGCTGATTTGAAAATTGTGGAATTAACAGCTGTTTTTTTTTAATATTCATTCATTGATTCTTGCGAGATTTTAGGTATATACCAGAGTCTGCCAACCTTCATTTTTATCAATAGATAATGTTGCCAAATTTTAACACAATTATTATAACAAAGTTAAATTCTTTCAGAACATTACTTATTTTGGATAACAAATGAAATTCAGTTATTATTATTTACAATGTTTGTTATGGCTTTGTACATTAATTGTTAAATATGTATGAGCCGTTCAATGCACAAAATGATTAACTCCATAAAACAAAAAGTGGAGAAATGCGAGAAAATAGTGTGCGTTTTTTTTTTTTTAACTGTTCTTTTTGGACCTTTCTAACTAAATAAAATTAATCATTTAGTGCTTTAAATGGTATTATTGCTACGATTCCATTAGAGTACGGAGTTAATCAAAATGACTTCTGAAAAAAATTATTCATTATTCAGTGGCCAAAAAATGTTTGTCGTTAAATGGCGTTAACCATATTTTGTTTAGGGTAAAAAATAACACCAAATAAGAAAAACTTATTTATTACTAGTGCCGACGTTTCGGGCTATCTTCAGGTCTAAGAAAGAAAAGAGAAAATAACTATAAGAACATTGCAGTACTAACAATTATAGAATAATATAAAGAGTTATGAAAAGTAAAGAAATATAGCGTCGGATAGATTATAAAAGATATATACAAATAATAAAATGACAGAATGTGTGTACCCTGAAGATAGCCTAGACTATAGGCTGAAACGTTGGCACTTGTAAACAATAAGTTTTTCTTATTTGCTGTTATTATTGACTCTACCCTCTGACCAATTTATCCTTCATTAGAATCTTTCAGTCAACTATTTTCCTCGCTAGCATGAAAAATATATTAATTCATTCAACATAATTTTTTTTACATAAAATAAGTCAATGTGAATAATTCATAATGCGGTTAGGATTTATAAAATATATTATGAATATAATAAATTAAATAAAGGATAATACATAATAACTGGTCAAAAATGGATTAAAATAAATAATTTATACCATTTGAAATATATGTTTTTAATGCTACCTGAACCATTTTAATTGCTCATAAAGATCAGTTCATTTAAAAAAATTTAATTATTATAATAAATTATAAAATTCAAACCATTACGGTACAGTAATACACATATAAAAAATATAGAACTACAACTAAAATGGACCAAAATAAAATTACACGGAACGAGAAAGGTGTTTAAAAACTTTCAGTGCAATATATTATAAGGCATAATTTTAGTCACGAACTAGACAAAACAATAAAATAACAATAGAACTTAAAAAACACTTTTATTACCTTGTAATTTTTCAAATGTAAATCTGAAAATAAAACCAGTACCATTAATGAAGATAGTGCAATTTTTACTATTTTCTTTTTAATTATAAATCAATAGGAAAATACTTAATGCAGAAAACCATTAATATGTTTATAAAAATGTTTTTCTTCCATAAAATCATATAAACCTACAAGAGAATTTGATAAGGAATAATAGAATCAATTATTGTTGATTCTTAAACCAAAACGTAAAAAAATAAAATACATTTTAAAAAAACATTTAATCGCCCTAGGATTATTAACAAACGACAATCATCGCAATGAACCAAGCACTGGTAAATTTAATAGTTGTTGGAATTAAAAAACATGAAGATAGACAAGCGATAATATTTGAAACATAAGACTATCTCGAATGAGTGTGATTTCGGTTTCCTGAAATAATTGTTTTAATAAAATGAAGAAAATGTTTTTTCTAAGAATTATTATGAAATAAATCTAAGAAATTGAAAAAAAAATCTAAAAACAGTTGGAATCTTCTGGCCATGTGTTTTTAGTGGTTGCCATGGATACATCCAATGTGGACTGTATATTTTAGGAATATGACAAGAATAAAAATATATAAATTTCCCATCTTTTTTTACAATAACAGAATAAATTGTAAGTTGGTTCAAAGAATTTCCATTTAATAGAAGACAAACCAGAATGTTTCTTATTAACAAAAAGAAAAATTACATATATACTAAATATAGTTCAAAAACAAAATATCAATTGTAAAAATTTTGGAAAAAAAATTAGTTTAAAATATATTTTACTTTTCTTTATTTCCTTATTATTTACAATAAACTTAACTGATTTCAGACATAATAATTATATCTACAGGGAATCAATCACACCATTGGAAATCCCATTTCCTGTTAGATATCTTATTTTCAATTTTCAAAACCACTTGAACAGGTGAGTAAACACTAGATGAAACCATGTAAAACATCAAAAATAAAAGATTTTAAAAAAATCATCGTAAGCGTATTTTTTTTTTTTTTTTTTACACTTATTAAGTTTTAGAAAAGCCTTTTCCTTTATTGGATTTAAATTGAAACAATGTTTTTATTTTAATTTTAATTTCCTGGAAAAACAATAAAACAAGGACCTATTAAAAAAAATATTACTATTATTAATTTTTTTTTTTTTAAATCCAATTTAAATTCATTCTTGTATATTTGCTAGGACATTAGTTTCAAGCTTTTGAGCCTATGGATATAAATAACTTGTGAAGTTGTATTATAAAAAAAAATTTGACTTCTTAAATTTGTTTCATTTAATAAATATAGTATATGTATCATTAAATTATTCTTTATGTAAACGTTTTCTACTTGTCAACAAAAAAGAAACACTTCTCACTGCCGGTTCAATATTAACTTTACAATATATATTCATATGAATATTTGAGAATATACTTCAATATATGTTTTTGAACACATATATTGTTCCTCCCATTAAAGGTCTTGGGTTCAGTACATCATAGAGACAGTACTGTTTCTAGAATAACGGTGTCGCAGGGAGGTGATTTACGAGGTCATGCTAAACCGCCAGATTTTCCTCAATGAAGGGAACCCAATTCATAGAGGATGGGTATCCCACAAGGATCTACTCACAGCTAATAAAAAATTAAATAAGTTATCTGCCAGAGAGCTTGTTTTGAACCCGGAACCTTCAATAAACGCTCACCTCACTCTTGTATTATAAATAATATTAGTTTATACATCAAACTTTAACCATAATTGTAAGCTATAATTAATTAATAAATTATTATAAATATTTATGTACTACATAACTATACATACTTTTGTAATTGCTGAAGCCTCTGTTTTAATTTGCTGTGGCAAAGGATGAAACGCCTCATAGTCCTTACCGTATTCCAGTTATTGTCTAATCCTAAAGCATTATCATAGCAGGCGATAGACCTAATGAAAAAATCTTCGGGTAAACTTTGTTATATTAATATTACAATAGAATAGAATAGGAAAATAATTTTATTCTGGGACAAGTCCCTCAAGAATAACAAAAGTGTACAGAAATTAATAAAAATATATCTGCCGAAACGGCTACATTAGTAGAATACTGCAATATTTACATAATAACATGAAATTAAATATGAACTAAAAGGTTCTGATAGAGAATAAAAAAACAATAAAAAATAAAAAAAAATATAAATTTACAATGAAAAGAAATTGGGTAATGGAAAAATAAAAAAATAGATAAGAACATTTAATAATATAAATAATAATATCATAATGAGTGAGGAATATTTACAATATTTTCTCAATCAATTGTGTTCAATATTGCTATTGATTTTATTGATTAGGGAGCATCTGTTCGGGAATTCAGGAGATGTAGGAATAGTTTGAATTTGAATGTGGATAAAGAAGATGAATGACGGATATCAGGTGGGAGTGAGTTCCAAAGAGAGGCAGAACGAGTGAGAAATGAGCGCTCAAAAGTTTTGGTTCTGTGGAAACGGATATAAATGTCGGAAAGGGGAGATCTCGTGCACTGGGATGAAAGAATGAGGAAAAAGATAGAGTCTACATATAGAAGGGAAGAGCCACTTTAACTCAATCATAGAGGTGGGACACATGAGACTTTCTCGAGGCATTGAAGACAAAACAAAGTGAGCTGTTCACAATTCGCCAGCAATATAGTATAATTAATAAACCTGTACCACTACAACCCGTGACTGGCCTGAGGTCCAGTACATGGTAGAGACTGAACTGTTTCATGGACAACGGTTCTGCAAGGAGGTGACGTCCTAGATCACACTTATCGCCAGATTTTTACCCCTTATCTAGGAGGGTCCTGGATCCTATCTCCGGCTGCAGACTAAATAAAAGTCTTGCAAACAGCCACTAGGATTTCCGTCATGGCAACTCAGTACTCTACCACTCCGCTCCCATATAATTAAGAAAGAATAGAAGGGATAATTAATTAATTAAAGTTATCTGTTTCAATCTTTTCGATAATTTGAAAGTTAGTCTAGTTTTAAATAATATATTGTATAAACAGAAATTAGAGTATACTACAATACACTTTTAATTATTAACTCTCCTAATACCGGGTAGGGTCGCCTATTTTAAAAATATTTTATAGAGGCTGGATAAGCCCCAGGAGGGTCCCAGATCCCATATGATCCATCTCCGGCTCCAAACAGACAAAATAAAAGTCTTGGCCAAAACGGGATTTGAACCAGGATTTCTGGCATGGCAACTCAGTGCTTTACCAATGAGCCACTCCACTCCCTGGAGTATAATTAATATAATCAGATATTCTTATTATATCAATTTGGATAGATATGATTTATTTATGTAGTTATAAATTAAAAAATTGGTTTGACATTACATTTTGATATTTTCAATTTTTTTTAAGTCAGGAGTTATAAAGGTTTCAGGGAAGCTAAAAAAATATTGATATTTTAACAGATATCTAACATTTTTACTTAATAGTTTTAACTTGATAGATTGTAAAATTAGAATTAAAATATGATTAGCATTACAATAAATGTATAAAAAATTTATAAGTTTGATTGTTATTAGTAATTATTTACTTAATTGTGATTTTATTACTTCAACACTTATTTATTTAACAATTTAATTAATTTTCTCAAATTATAAAAAAAAAGGGAGTCTTGTTAATAAACTTGTTTATATCTGCAGCTGAATAAGTGGTTAAGTTGAATTTAGTCCAAAATGAGTTTATTGTACTCTAAGAGCAGCGAAATTATGTCATCCTTGAAGTGCATAGGTAGCTAATTCAGCCCTTGGCTTATATTAGCTACTTAAAGAGTTATTGCTTATACAGTAGAATCCCGATAATTCATATGGTCAAGGGACTGAAGATTTGGTACGAATTATCGGGAATACCAATTATCGGGAGTACAAAATAAAAAAAAATTAAAAAACGTATTAATACAATTTTTTAATCTATCGAACCGTCCATCACTAGCACGAAAGTCTTCAATTCCCATTTTCTGTGAAAACTCGGGCTTTTTCCTTTCAAATATTACCTCCAGCTGGTTTGAATTCCTTGCTTGTACGGACCACTTTTTTAAGTTCTCTACAAGAAGGGAAGTGATTTTGTCCTTGTTCTTCACAATTGATGTGATCGTGGAACCAGGGACGATGAAATGCTTGGATACGTCAATTGGCTTACAGCCACTGGTCACGGCGTTTATGATTTGTTGTTTCTCTTCAATAGAGAGGCTAACGTATTTCGGAGGTATGATAACGTGTCACAACGGTAACAAAAACAAGACTGAATTGTAAATAAAAGTGTGATTGTAAGAAAAGCTTAATAAAATTCCTAGAACTCCCCTCATTTTCTTTGAGTGAAAACAGTACTAATTACTTATGAGATTTCTAAGAAAACTTGTCTCTTTCACTCGCTCTCCCGTAAAAAACGATAGGATCTACTGTGCCTCTAAACAGTACGAACATACTTGTGTATAAAAACAATACAAATTGAGTGATTTCCTAGAAAGGATTTATTCTCATTCTGCTCCTGGGCATATCTGTTTCACTGTTCTCTCTCTCCCTTTCGAAAACAGTACTAAGTAACGAGATTTTAAAGCTGGAAATACGAATTATATGACGTTATAAGTGACCTCGAGCATAAAAATAATACGAATTACCGAGGGGTCTGAAATGCATTGATATTATACCATTTATCGGGATTTTCTCTGGGGACCGGCAAATTTGTACGAATTAGCCGGAAATACGAATAATCGGGAAACGAAATATCGGGATTCCACTGTATTACAACTCCATTAGAAACCAAAGGCTTCGATAATGACAAGATTTTGCTCCCCTTAGTACGTTCGGATCATTCTAGACAAAATTCTACTTAACCATTTAACGAATTTCAGAATTAAAGAAGACATTTTGAATTGAAAAGTTTTTGAATTTAACATAAACATAAAATGTTTTTATCTAGTAACAAGTACTTATTTGCTTTGATAACTTAAAACTGACTATTCAATCACAAAATCAATTTTTTTTTTTTCATTTGCTTTCTATTTTTAAGCAATTAACAAGTGATTATTTTCCAATTCAATGCGAAAGCATTCTTTTTTTTTCTTCTTTCAATTATATATCAATATTTTTCCAACAACCTTATATTGTAGTTGATAAAAAAAAAAAAAAAAAAAAAAAATCACTTACCTATTATAGTCACCAAGTAAAGCATAGATGTTCGCTAATACAAAGTGACCATACGGTTTCTGAGGGGCGTGATCTATCGCACTATGAAGTAGAATTGCAGCTTCTGCTGTGCACTGAGCACGATGCAACATTACACCCAGGTTCAATAATGGTGTATCTTTATGCTCTCTAGAATAATAAAGTAAATATGAAAAATAAATTTAATGTGAGAAACTGTTGATTTAATTTTAACAAGACCAAAAAATTTCATTCACATTAATAAGTTAAAATATCAGACAAACATATTTATCAAAACTTACTTTTTGGAAATTATTTATTGTTATTAATATTAATTACTTATTAGTATTATTCAGGAACCAGAATAATGTTTTTTTCTGAGAATATTGTTTTAAAATTTAAGTTCTGAAAAACTGATTCTCCTAAAGACTAAAAACTTATTTTTAAATTTGCAATATATTTTGCCCGATAAGTTACTCATAATCAAATTTTTTGATAAACATTGGGATACAAAGTAACAGTTATTTTGAAACAAGGTGTTAATATGTAAACACGCAAAAAAAATAAAATTTATAATTCTAACTTAAATAAGCTGATTTTAAACCTACAATTTACCTCCTAAAATTTAATATATATGATAAATACTAAGATGTAACAATATAAAGTTGCATTTTTACACAGATTTCATTTTTGAAATCATTGATATTGATTTTGATTCTTATGAAAATTTCAAAGTTCTAGCATAAGCAATAATGCTGATAGAGCTGTTTTACACGACAGATTTACACATCTTTTAAAAGTTCAATAGTGGATCGGATTTTCATTCTAGTTTTTATGGTTTATTCGAACAATCATTGCTCCGTTTAAAAAAAATATAATATTGAGTTTTTATTTTAAAAGGAGTACGTTCCGATTTTATTCTGTATTGAATGTTACTGAAAGTATTCTGTTCGTTAAACATCTATTCGATCACTTTTATTTATTAATTGACCTTTAATACTAGATAAGACTTAAATCCTGTTTAAATTAATGTAATATGGCTTAAATAGTGAATTTTCATTATTTCTTCCTCTAAAATATGTTTAATATCGTTTATTTTAAATTCAACAAATCTTGAAGTTTGATAATTAACTAAAGAAAGAAAAGAGAACTATTCTTCCATTGTGAAAACAGATTTCCGGAAATAAGAGTTAAGCTATCTAGGAAAGCAAACTTAATAACATAATCAAAGGCAATGTGGAGGGAGGAGAACACATCAATTTAAGTGATTTTTATAATTATTTCTATTATTAGATTATTAAATGAACATTATTAGAAATACAGTTTTTCTTTATAAGAATTTGAAATTTATTTTATTAATTTTTTGTTGTCTATGAAAAAAGGGCTTTTCTTTGGATAGAAGAAATCTTCAATTGATTGTCCAACTAAAATAAAGTATTTCATTTTATATTTATTATTCTTGAGATGGTAATAATTTTTTTTAAATATTTTTATTTTGAAGATAAAAGATTTGTCCAGGCCGGGATTCAAACCCTTAAAATAAAGTATTTTTCATAATATGTGTTATACAGTAAAAAAGAATAAATGCTATAATGAATATGTATGCACATATTCATAAGGTATAAAATATACTTAACTTCATATGGTGCTTAATATAAACTTGGCTTTATACACTGGTTAACATTTATATAACCTGTACCACTACAACCCGTGAAGGGTCTGGGGTTCAGTAGATGGTAGAGACAGTACTGTTTCACGGACAACGGTAGTGCAGGAAGGTGATTTATCCTAGATCACGCTCAACCACTAGATTTTTCTTACTTTGGGTACCCACTTTTAGAGGCTGGATGAGCCCCAGTAGGGTCCTAAATCCTATATGATCCATCTCTAGAACCAGGATTTTCGGTATGGCAACTCAATGCTCTACACTTCGCTCCCCTAACATTTACATAGAGCGGTATGAAATGGTCAGTGTGCAATCAATGATTTTACAAAATAGGTCATAATATAACATAATCGATACATAGATGGCCTATATCTTAATAACATAATTAACATAATATGTCATTTTAAGTTTTGTGTAATCGTTTACTGCACCCCCTGACCACTTCACATCAATCTTAGAACTATCCAGTCAACTATTTTCCTACCTTGGAGCAAAATGAATTGATCTCTTGATGCAGTCGATAGCTTTCTGACTTTCTCCTTTACTTCGCCAGTATAATGATGCTAAATTATATAAATACCAGGAAGTTTTATTTTTTGAAAGACCGTATGCGATTTGATTAGAAGTCAAAGGAAGTCTTATATCGGGCTCTTTCGGCCATGCTAAGTTCCATGGTTCAATCAAGACCTAAAAAGTACATATTTTTAAAAGAAACAATAATAATTAATTCATAAAATTATATAATAAAATATTATTACATAAAAATGAGGACCAATTCTAATCCATCTACCTGTAAGTGAGGAAATGTAGCCATACTGAAATCTAATCGAGTAATTTTTTTACAGTCCAACTGATAATTTCCTTTAATGTTTTTATCCTCTGGTAATTGCCGCTTGTAGCTAAAATGTTATAATAATTTGACAATTATTAAACATTTTAAATTCAGAGATAGATTTCCCCACATATACTTATCAATAATAGTAAAATAGATACAAATAAAATAAATGATTTTTTGAAGATATAGAACATTTAATTGTCTTTATACTATGTTATAGTATACACTTACTTTATTTTATCTGAAGCATAATCGACAACATTCATGTAAAGATCTACATCATCGGCAGAATTCATGAATTTAATACAATCCGTATCTGTCGACATCAATTCGTGCTCAACATCTAGAACAGAATTGATTCGAGACCACTCTTGATCCATGTAAATTTTGAGTTGATTCATCTCATCTATCAGCCTGGAAGCATTTTGTGCTAATTCTTCTTGCTTCAAAAAGGCGACTAAATCATAAGGTCGCTTGAGTCTGAACACTGAGTCGAGCTGCAACAGAATACCATAACAGTAAATGTTTGTAATTTAGGCTAAACATGATATTAAATACCAGAAAACCATGAGGAATCTAAAAGATGAAATCTTAAATTACAGAACTGTTAATTCATGTGTATTTTTATACAATGGATACAATATATAATGCTTCAGACTTGTATAGTATTATAGGTTAAAATGAACTTGAAATATATTTTATTTAAAAGATAAACACTACACAAAAGGTTATTAAGTTATTACATGAACATGTTCGTACTTGAGGTTGAATACGCCCTTCTTCTGTTACGACCCAGTGTGTAACAGCCTGAGTTACGTAAAAAATGTCTAAAAATATAAATATACATTCTTTTAAACCTAAAATTGGCATTGTCAAAATATTCTGATTTCAAAACTTGAACCCATGGGGCCCTTTGAGTTTCGGGCGAAAATCGCCAGATAGCGTTGACTATTTTAAATGCGGAATTCAAACGATAAAGAAACTTTAAAAAAAATTAATTTATAATAATTGCGAATTATAGTGTAATATTAAATAATATATATTAAAGGATTAATTTTACTCTTCAAGGATAATATTCTTAGAAAGATAAGGTTTCATGAGATAAAAATTAAAAAAATAATTTGAAATTCGCTCCCCTCCCCACCACAGCGCCGTATCTGCTAAACAAGGTCATCAGTCGAACTATATATATTGTTGCACAAGGTCTGTCACCACAACCCGTAACCAATTGCTAAGGAACTAAACACCTTAGGCTCTCTAGAATAATTGTCAGTATCCAGTGTGGTCTACAATTATTAAAAAAACTACAATGGCAGCCAGTCAAGTACGCCAAAACTTCCATGCCGATTCCGAAGAGGCAATCAACAAACAGATAAATATGGAACTGTTCGCCAGCTATGCTTACATGTCTATGGTATGTAAATAAATTAGTAATTATGACATTTTCTCAAAAAACATAATTTTATTACTTTTATAATTAATATTTTGTTTTCTTTCTATAGGCCTACTATTTTGACAGAGATGATGTTGCATTGGAAGGTTTCACTAAGTATTTCAAGCATGCTTCAGAAGATGAGAGAGAACATGCAATGAAGTTGATGACTTATTTGAACAAAAGAGGCGGAAAAGTTATATTTTCTCCTATCGCTGCTCCGAGTACAAATGACTGGGGATCTGCTGAAAAAGCTGTCGAAGCCTCTCTTCAACTGGAGAAAGATGTCAATATGGTAAATGTCTATAATTATATTACTGACGTAATAAATTATTTAAGTTACAGCAGTTATAATAAAATCACAAGAATTGAACGAAAGCAGTTAATTCTCGAATTGCTAGTTATGATATTTTGATTTTTATCATTCAAGTATGTTTAAATTCTTTAAATTTGCTTTTGTTTCGTTTAAACCTTAATTTTCATTAAGAAAAATAAATTTTTGTCTCTGTTTTTATATTAATTTTTCTTTCTTAGTTGATTATTTAATTAACATTAGTCACTACTGTTTTAAAGATTCATTCTGCAACAAATTATAGCTAATTCTTTTATGTTCAATTAATATAATTTATCGCCAATTATTAAGGGATAGAGGTGATAAGATATGATTACATAATTGTTTATGGTCGGAAACTATTATTCTGGGTTCACTGAAATTTCTGATTCAATATCAATATATTTTATGTTTTTCTCCTTGGTTTAGACATTTTATAATATTTCGTCTATAGTTAAGAAAATTTATAATTGCAATAAAACTAAAGTTGTCACAATAATTATATATTTGTAGGAATAATAATAATGATATTTGTTACATCATTAGCAGTGCCCAAGTACTCGTATAATATTACAATCTTAATTTAGAGCATTTACTTATTGCTGTGTATCTGTCATTTACTGTGTGTTTAATGACTTATTTTAAAATGTTATTCCTATATTCATAACTTTACTAGAAATAATTATCATTAAATTTTTTCTTAAATTTATAAATCATCAATTTGATTTAAAATTAATTTTTTGTTATATATGATATTGTCATAGTAATCATATTTCATTTATTAAAGAAAAAAATAAATAAATTTAGGATTTTTCTGTGGCTTTAGAATTTTATAAATTATGTTTTACTGAATTATCTATAACTGTGAAAGTTGTTTAGAGTTTTTTTAATTATTTAATATTTTTTTATTTTTTTCAATCATGGTAGATAACCTATAGCCTCAGTAAATTTAAACTAATAGTTTTCTTTTTTTCATAAATATTAGCTCTGTTAGTTAAAATAAAATTTAGGGTTAGTTATTGAATAGATATGGAATATTAATTTTGTTCTTATTGATCTATACAACTTTATCTGCTTAACAGATTTAATTGTTTTTGTGTTACGAGTTTCATTGTATATATCATTTGGATTATCACGAATTTTAAGATAATGATACCAATAATTTTGTTTTTACAGAGCTTGTTGAATCTTCATGGTGTCGCTTCAGCTCATGGAGATGCTAACTTATGTGATTTTATCGAAACCGAATACTTACAAGAACAAGTTGACTCAATTAAATCTCTTGGAGATCTGCTTACTAACGTTCGTCGTGTTAAGGAAGGTCTTGGAATTTACATGCTCGACAAGCAACTCAATTCATCTTAATAACAAAAGAAAAAAGATGAATTTTTGTTTGTTTCATTTTTTTCCATTCTTCTTTAATAAATAGTAAATAGTTTGTCAATTTTTCTAGAAACATTAGTCTCGTAGCTTCATTGTAGCAATGTTGAGGTTCATTTATTCTTTATTCCTTAAAATCCTGGCTGTGGTCAG
Source organism: Troilus luridus (assembly GCA_964056705.1). Classification (NCBI taxonomy): domain Eukaryota; kingdom Metazoa; phylum Arthropoda; class Insecta; order Hemiptera; family Pentatomidae; genus Troilus; species Troilus luridus. The sequence goes on from OZ057412.1 coordinate 8,278,982, forward strand.
TTGTATTCATAATTAAATATTTTCAAGTACATTTCCTTGTTGTTTTTTTCCTAGTTGTAAGAATGTTATTTTCAATTTTGTTGTTCAAATAAATATTTCACTTTATTATTGTATTCGTTATTGTGAGAATGTATTTCTCAGATTATTACCAAAGTTATCTCACTAACTTGAGTTGACTGAGTGTCATAGTTTTGTAGTCTTCTTTTTTTTTCTCGAAAAAAAAATGTAAGTTTAGATAATAAACTTTTCATCTATAATATTTAAATTATTATTTCCTTGTTCCATTGAAATGATCGATTGTTTTTATTGATAATGAAAGAGATTTTTGTTTTTAAATTCTGCTGACTCTGTTATCTTGCTTTTAGATATCTGATTCCCATGACTCAGCAAGTATCTCGACTTATCTATTGATATAACTTAAGAAACTTGGTTTAAGATTACTTGCATATAATATTTCCAAGAATTAATTTTTCTATTATGACTATATTAATTTCGCTTTAACAAATAGCCTAAAATTATTTATTGAAATAAAATAAAATATTGATTATTTATCTATTCTAAATTTGTTCGATCGATATAAAAAATAATTTATTGTTCTTAAGAAAAAGTTTCAACTTTTCATTCATTTCCCATTTAATATTTTCCAAAAATACCAATTATCATTAACTTTAGAATGGAAAATATAGTGTAATTGTGGGAAATGTGTATACTTCGGTAATCATTTCATCTAGAAATGAATGTTTCAACAAACATATATCATCTATAATTCGAAATGTTAGTTGGAACTTTTATTTCTCAATGAAATACTCATTACCCATAATTACATTCTCTTTTCCATACTAGCTCATGATAACTTTTTTTTTTGGAAAAATATTAGAAATGGCGACAACCTGTGGAACTGATAACAAAATGGGTATCTGTAAGCAGGTTCTAGCTTTGAATTAAGTCTTAACGAGTTTTAACTCTTGATTCCTTTCATTTTTATAATATTTTGGCAAATATAAATAATTGTATCGTGAATTTTAATATGAAAAAGATATCGTAATTATGGGAAATGTGAGTATTTCGGTAATAATTTAGATGCATGTATATAGATTAAAGAAGCGACTAACACACACTGTTTAGGTTATTTCATCATCTATACTTAGAAATGTTTGTTGAAACGTTCATTTATTGACGAAATTATTACCGAAATACTCACATTTCCCATAATTACGATATATTTTTCATATTAAAATTCACGATTACTTTTATTTTCTAGATTATATTAAAAAGGAATGTTAAACCTTGTGACTTAAATGGAAGCGTCAACCTGCGGTACTAATACCGGATTCGATAATCATTTTATCAAAAAATGAAAGTTTCAACTAACGTTTCGAAGTATACTTATATAAATTCTTTATTGGCTTTAATGTACCACATGTACCCATTGAGTCTACACTTGACATTTCGAAGTATAGATATAATTTTTAAATATTTTTATTTTGAAGAGAAAAGAACTGGACAAAACTTTTCTCTTCAAAATAAAAAATATAGGTATTATAGGTTTAATAGGATGTAATTAGTTGGGGGTGCAGTCAAGAAAACACGCAAAAATAGGTGAAACTATTGTATTTTAAATGCCGACGTTTCGACCTACTATGTAGGCCATCTGCAGGGCCAATAGGAGTGGCTGCTCGGGCAGAAGGTAACTGACCACCTATTATAGGTTACCACGTATTATAGGTTTGTTTGAATGTTCATTTCTTGATGAAATGATTACCGAAATGTATCCATTTCCCATAATTACATTTTCTTTTCCATACTAAAGCTTATGATAATTTCTATTTTTGAAAAATATTAAATGGGAAAGGAGTGAAAAGTTAAAACTTTTTATAACTCAACTGGAAGAGACAACCAGTTAAATTTTTACCCCGAAGTATATACATTTCCAAGATTACTCTATTTTTTCATAATAAAACTCAAGATTTTTTTTTGAGAATACTGAAAGAAAAACGAATGAACAGGTCACAGTAAATCCAAGAAGTAGGTGGGAGTATTGCATTAAGAGTAACCTTACGGTTTTGGGATTAGAAGGTAATTCGTGGGAGTTTGTAAACATTGATTGGTATCGGAATAGAGCTTTTGTGCCCGCTAAACACTACATTATTAATTTAAATTTTAATAAATGCGTCGAACTTCCATTGTTTTATCGTTATATTAATATGTAGGAAAATTAAAAATTATTTTTATGACCCTCGTTAAGGGCACCTTGGTCATGGGGTGCAGTCATCGATAACACAAAAATAAGAACTTTTTTTTAATAGTGCCAACGTTTCGGGCTACGGTGCAGGCCATTTTCAGGGCTGACCAATTCAATCCATCATTAGAAGTATCCAGTCAACTATTTTCCACTCAAACCTGTATCACTATGCATCTGTTTTAATAATTTCGGGCCTTAAGTATACATGAGGATCTTTATTTTGAATAAAGACTGGATCAAATCGAAAATATTACTCACTCCCCTGTAAAATTGCTTTGAGAATAAAACAAATTGGAGAGTAATTTCGTGTTTTTCCTAATAGATGGCATTAAAGTCGCTTATCTCTAGTAATACCTATCCAAAGAAGCCATATTATAGTGCGATTGAAAGCTAGCAGTGCATTAAAATTCTGTTCAACTCGCCTCATCCTGAACATTTTTTCGGCTTCTGATTCATCACACCTTTTGCCATTATAAAATATATTTATTTAATAAAGCCAACAATTGTGAAAACTAATGTATTTAAAAGAAACAGCATTATTTGTGCTTATATATTACAAAATTAACTGTTTATATTATGAGATAAAATACGATTCAAGTCATTATAATGATTGAAATGCGTGTTTAGTGTCATTTTTTTTTGTTACGATCGAACCGCACCTGTTTCAAATGTTCCTTTGTTTTCTTCCATATATCTTTAATTTTCTCCCCGTGTTTTTGCTTTCTCTCCTCTGTCCAAATTGCAACTGATTTTCTCTTTGGTCCTTCCGAAGGACGGCAAAACCAAGGATTTTTTGCTCCTTTCCAAAAAACCTTGGGACTCCTCCCGAACTACGAACCCGCGATCTTGGGCTTAGTAGGTTGTTAGGCTAACCTCTAGGCCACATCTGACCCTTGTGTAGCGCCTGAGTTTAGCATTAAAGGATATGGACTCGTGGAACGGTTGAGAGTGATCTCGGACAAATCACCTCCCTGAAAAACCATTCCCCTAAAAAGAGTACAGTACCCTTCATGGGTTTTAGTGATACTGTTTTTGACGAAAATTAAATAACGCTAGTTGATGCAATATTTTAATGAATTATTAGAGATGAATGCCTTCTTTTGTTTTAAAGTTGCAGTCTATTGTTTGTCTAATTTATTCATTTTCTCGGGATATTTATTCCAACTATTAATTATATAAGATTATTATTATATCATGCAATGGAAGAAGATGCGCGTTTGTTTATTCCCTCAATCCTCCGTCCCATCTGTTACATGGATCAATATCAGAGTCAACGACAGTGCTTATAACTAGGGCATATAATAAAATATATTATAATTAATATATTTGTATTTTTTTTTCCGCATTATCTAATTCTTTTCTTTCAGATATCTTATTAACTATTCGTCAATAATAAAGACAAATCAAATAAAAATACTGGAAAACTGACAAGTATAAAATCACAAGATTTTATACTTGTCAGTTTTTAGAGGTTTCATAGCCACCTTTTTCAATAATTTTAAATTATTTATGTTTTTTTTTTCTTATAGCAACAGGGTGGAACTTAATTTTATTAGTAAAATTGTGTATTGTTAATGGAAATATATATAAGAAGCGAGGGGATGGTTGACTGGAAGATAGAGTAAGGAAGAAAATAGTTGGGGGGCAGTCAAATAAAACACTAAATAAGTGGGTACTTATTTAATTATGTGCCGACGTTTCGACCCACTTTGTGGGTCATCTTCAGGGCTAAGAAAGAAAAACAGACAAAATAACAAAACTATAAAAATACATTACAGTACCAAGTATATGATAAAATAGAAAAAATATATATGTAGAGTAAACAATAAATTTTATGATATACTTGATGTAAATTTTATCATATACTTGGTGCTGCAATGTATTTTTATAGTTTTGTTATTTTGTCTGTTTTTCTTTCTTAGCCCTGAAGATGACCCACAAAGTTGGTCGAAACGTCGGCATATAATTAAATAAGTACTCACTTATTTAGTGTTTTTAAATATTTTTATTTGAAAAGAAAAGATATGTCCAGGACCGGGACATATCCTTTTGGTATAGTCTCTATTATGGTAGAGTCCCAGAATAGTTATCTGGAAGACCCGGGTTCGTGTCCCGGTCCTGGACATATCTTTTCTTTTCAAATAAAAATATTTAAAAATTAGTAACAAATAAAATAAAATAAATTATTTAGTGTTTTATTTGACTGCACCCCCGGAAATATATGTATGTACATTTTTACTTCAATTTTTTTTATTTGCCTTAATATCGTTTTTCAATGCCAAAATGAGAATTTCGCAGGTTTCTATCACAATATGGTTGATGACTGCTAGAGAAATCACAGTTGAAAACTTTAAGTTCTCAAAATTTCGGTCTGTTGCTAAATAGCGTAGGGTAACTGCCAACCGCTGTTTTGGACACTTTCCCTCATATTTGTATATTGTTTTTGAATATGAGGAGAAACCATATTTAATAAATCATTGAGTAATTTTTCATTCATCCGGAAATAATTATAATAATCTGATTGTTCCTTTACTGAAATTTCGTTGATAAAGTTTAAATGGGTGAACTTGTCGCTGTCCAATGGCAAATCCTTCACCCACAAGCGTATTTTCCTCTTTTTTTCCAATGCCATGGCGATCACAATTGCTAACACGCTCTATCCAATAAAAAAATAGGTGTAAATCTGCTTGAGAAAAAGATGACTGTTCTTATCGCGAGAATATTTTCTTTACAATTTGATTTCCTAGAAATATTATTTAATACATTCTATATATACTTGAAATAATTATAGGCTTAGCTGTCATGAAGAGGAAGTCAAGTTTATACCAAACTAATATTACAACTTTCTTGTGTAACACAAGCTTGGTAAATCTTGAAATATTGTTTGGTATTTTCCTTTTTTAAGTACCTTTTTATTATCCGAACAACGCCCTACGATGTTAGATAGGATAATCGACTCTCTACACTCACTGAGTGTAGCTCACTTTCATGTTTAAAAAAAAAAAATATTCCCCTGAAACCCAATTTCTAAACCTTTCATAGTTGTGACCCAAAAAGTTCAATGAACTTTCACTTCGATCATGACGTGCATGGAGATTCCCATGAAATCATGGCTCTTACATTAATTGGATTTCCTAGAAGATTAAGCACAATAATTATTGAGAATACTTTGCTATAATTTTAAAATTAGACAAGGGAATAATGATTAGATGAATGAATAATGGGTTGTTAATGGTAGAATCGATGTACTGTCATTTATTGCTAGGTTAATTAGTAAGCCAAAAATTACAATGTTGTAATTTGTATAGTTCTATAGTTGTACTTGTGTATTAACCGGTCTCCAAGGACTATCCGCCATTGATAATTCTGATACTGATAAGACCTATCTTTTTATTCATATTAAATGCAAACCTCAAGGTAGTATCCTTGGCCCAATCCTTTATACAGTTTATACAGCTGACATCCCAACTCATCCTAATACTATCCATACCACATATGCTGATGATACATGTGTATTATCAGTCAACACCAATCCAGTTATTGCATCCCAAAGCCTCCAATCCCATATCACTGATCTTGAAGAATGGTGTCAAAACTGGAGAATTAAAATGAATTCTCAAAAATCCCATCAAATCACTTTTACCTTACGTCGTAAACCAATGTCTTTCTGCTCTTCAGTATCCCTTAATAATATCCCACTGGTGCCTGTAGAACAGATCCGATACAAACGAGGTTGCACCTCAACAAACGATTAACCTGGAATCCTTATACGAGACTCAAAAGACAAGAAACCGCTCGACGTTTCAGGCTACTTCAACACTTACTAGACAAACGCTCTAAGCTCCCAATTAATTACAAAAGACTCATCTACATGACCGTCATACGACCTATTTGGACTTACGGAGTTGAGTTTTGGGGCTCCACTAAGCCATCGAATTCCTCTCGTATCCAATCCCTACAATCCAAAATCCTTCGTAAAATCCTTAATGCTCCTTATTTTGTTAAGAATAAAGTCATCTATGACGACCTTAATGTCCCATTTGTTGCTGATTTGGCCCGAACCCGCTATCTATCCTTTCATAACTAACTTCATTTCCACTCAAACCCTCTAGTTTCAAACCTAACTTCCTCTTCAATTCCCGATAATCCTAAGTTGAACTTGTGATTTGAGTACTACCAGTGCGTAGCTTCTCTACTTGTCATTTTCACATGTCATTATGTATCGCTTAGCCCATTTACTTGATGTATTATTTTAATACAGTTGTAAATATCAATAAATAAATAAATAAAAAAAAATTAATGGAAATGAACAAAATAACCAAAAAATGCTAATTCTAGACTCCTCTAGCCACGTTCCGCTTCTTATATAAATTGTTTTTCCTTCACTTTCGACGAAAACATCTCCATTTCTATCCTTATCAAAAACCATTTTCGCAATATTTCATCTTTGTATTTATTCCGAACTTCTTGAAGCTTTTTTCAGCTTCTTCTTTTAAAGTCAGCTATTTATAAATTATTATCCTGTTAATTTTAAATGGACAATATTTAAGGAATAACACAAAAACACTAAGTCAAATTTTATAAAGGATACAGAAATTTAAATGGAGAATAAATAAAATTAACAAGACTAAAATAACAGTGCAGAAAACAATTTAATAATGCACACAAAAATGTCTAAAACTCTAAGGGTCTTACGCCTTTAAACACCAAAACAAAAAAACCTCAAATGAGACGACTGATAAGAAGAGGTTACACGAGATAACAAGGTGGGTTTTATGGAGACCGGTCAAGTCACAAGTCCCCATATAATTACTAAGATATAATGTGATTGCCTATGTATAATATATTTTACTAGTAGTTTGAATATAATATAAACGCTATCCTCATCTTAAAAAAATCCTAGGCCCACTTGCCTGGCAACGAACCCACGATCTTGGACTTAGTAGAGTAGTTTGTTATGCTAACAACTAGACCTCAGGTCGCCTCTTATGTCATTGATGATTAGATTACAGCCCTGTTAACACTGAAGGATTAATAAACCCTTTTGAGGCTCACCCAGGTCTAAAAAGTGGGTACCCTAAATTGGTGGGAGGACAAACCACGTGGTTGTACGTGAACTATAACAAATCACCTCATTCCACAGCAATTGTCCTAGAAACAGTACCATTTCTACAATGTACTGAACCCAAAACTCTTCATGGGTTTTATGGTAATAATATATCTGATATTATATAATATATAATGTCAGATATATTATATCGATACATATAAAATGCTTTGTCATGAATGACTGATTGAGGTACAAACGCACAGCCTAAACCGCTAGTCGTAGAGACTTGAAACTTTGATGGTGTGTTCTTTGTATGACGTAGGCATCCGATAAGAAAGGATTTTCCAAAATTCTATCCCTAAGGGAGAGAAAAAAGAGGGCAAAGTTTGTATGCTTGCTCACGTGTTTCTTACTCGCAAAATCTACATATTTTCACCGAACAATACAAACCAAGTATTGTAACATAGTTCACTTGATCCCGCTAAACGGTCCCTCACCGTTTTGTATTGCATAATGTCAGCGGCCTCGTGCCGGTTCGAGTAAAAACCGCCTTCAGCGGACTCAGCCCGATGCAACGCCTTAAAATACCGAAAGGTAACAGAAGGTTTTTCTTTATATAGAAGCCATAGTTTTTACGACCTATTTTCAAAGTTGAATTTGTTATTTGAGTACTCCCTCTGGGTAGTTTCCCTACTTGTCTTAATGCCATTCCACTATATATCATTCATTATACTTACTTTCTGCATTGTTATAATACATTTGCTTATTTCAATATTTAAAAAAAAAAAAAGTGGCATGAAATAAAGGAAAAATTGGGCAAAATAGAACTTGTCCCTTGTCGAAAATTCTTGTATCATTTTCTGATAAGAATGTGTATTAATTAAACACAGTGTAGATAATGGATAGAGCCACCATTATGTAATGATCATATTAGAAAATCAATATGCACCTTAAGTGGTCTGTATTTAATTTTTATTTTTTGTTTAATTTTACTCTTGATTTGATTGAGGGCGTTATGGATGACTTCATTTGTAACAAAGTAAGCATTGAGGATTTTACGAAGAATTTTGGATTGTAAGGATTGAATACGAGAGGAATTCGATGGCTTAGTGGAGCCCCAAAGCTCTATTCCGTAGGTCCAAATAGGTCGTATGATGGTCATGCATATGTCTTTTGTATTTAATTAAGAGCTTAGAACGTTTGTATACGTATTTTTAAATATAATTTCTATTTTTTTTTTTAATCTGAACAATATTATATTAACTGTATGTAAATATTTTTATTTTGAAGAGAAATGATTTGTCTTGGCCTGGATTCGAACCCGGACCGTCTATAGTGCGGTCCTAGACAAATCCATTCTCTTCACCGATCCTATATCCACGTCTTCTCGCAATTTTCGCGAGGTATACATGAGGAATAAGGATCTGTACAGATGTATAGGATAGGTGAAGAGAATGGATTTGTCTGGCTTGGTTACGAGCCTTGGTAGCTCAGATGGTTAGAACACCGCCCTAGAGATGCGGACCCCGGCCAAGACGAATCTCGGCCAAGACAAATCTTTTTTTTTTTTTTTTTTTTTTTTTTTTTTAAATTTATTTATTAAGCCGGTGTTCCTCAAGGCAGTATCCTGGGGCCCATCCTATACACGATATATACAGCTGACATCCCAACCCATCCAAGCACTGTCCTCACTACTTACGCTGATGACACATGTGTGTTATCAGTTAATAAGGATCCATTTGTTGCATCCCAATCTCTTCAATCCCATATCTCACACCTACAAGAATGGTGTCAAAATTGGAGGATTAAAATAAATCCTAACAAATCCCATCAAATTACCTTCACCCTTCGTCGTAAACCTACGAATTCCTGTCCTACTGTATCGTTTAATAATACACCACTGAACCCTGTCGAACAGATACGTTACCTAGGACTCCATCTGGATAAACGTCTCACTTGGAATCCTCATACAAGACTGAAAAGACAAGAAACTGCTCGACGTTTTCGCCTACTTCAACACTTACTGGACAAACGCTCTAAGCTACCAATTAATTACAAAAGACTTATTTACATGACAGTCATCAGACCTATTTGGGCATACGGAGTTGAGCTTTGGGGCTCTACTAAACCATCCAATTCATCTCGTATCCAATCCTTGCAATCCAAAATCCTTCGTAAAATCCTCAATGCTCCTTATTATGTCACAAACAAACTCATCCATCATGATCTTAATATCCCATATGTTACTGATTTGGCCCAAACTAGATACCTATCCTTCCATAACAAGCTCCATACGCACTTGAATCCGCTAGTCTCTCAGCTTGCTTCCCATACTATTCCTGATAACCCTCCGAGGCGCCTGAAAAGAAGATGGCCTCGAGATCATCTACTATAGAACTTTATTGGAGTGCTATCGATGGGTAGTTTCTCCACAAGTGTTTTCATGTCATATTCTACATTTTTGCACATTTACTTGATATAATACCATTATAGTTGTAAATATCATTGAATTAAATAAAAAAAAAAAAAAAAAAAATGTATTGATATTTACAACTGTATAAAAAAAATACATCAAGCAAATAGGCTATGTGATACAAATGACATGAGTAATGGCAAGACGACCATTGGTAGTACTCAAATCACTAGTTTAACTAAGAAGGTCACGTGGCCATCTTCTTTTCAGACGCCTCGGGGGATTATCGGGAATCGAAGAGGAAGCTAGGTTTGAAACTAGAGGGTTTGAGTGGGAATGAAGTTTGTTATGAAAGGAAAGATTCCGGGTTCGGGCCAAATCAGCAACAAATGGGACATTAAGGTCGTTATGGATGACGGCATTTTTAACAAAATAAGGAGCGTTGAGGATTTTACGAAGGATTTTGGATTGTAGGGATTGGATACGACAGGAATTCGATGGCTTAGTGGAGCCCCAAAGCTCTACTCCGTCTTTTCTCTTCAAAATAAAAATATTTAAAAATAATCACCATCACAAGGACAATAAATAAAAAATAAACTATTAATGTTTTATAATCATTGCTTCCGTTTCAACTGCTTTATTAGATTTTATTTATTTATGTATTTTTTTTAGACTATTTCATTTTGAAATATCTAATAATTCGTTCACTTAATGAAAACCTATTTCCAGTCGGTTTTTTTGGCATATAACTTTATTTAGCGGATACGTTTCGACTAATTTGTCATTTACAATCCATCAAGAACTTCCTTCATCTCAGAAGAGTTACACGTCATCTTTTTTCTGTAAATTATTAATTACATAAATCACAACAATATAACGAATATACATTTCTTAAAATCGTCCATAAATAGAAGTAAGTATAGATACCTCTTTTTTTTTAAATTCATGTCATTAGCTAAAAACTTTTCTTGGAGGTCCATTGTCCTCCATGGTCCTTTTGTTAATATTTTAGACTTTGGTCTCTATTTATACTATATTTTATTTATATTTACATACTAAATCCTTCCCATTTAAATTTATCATAATTAAATTATAATTCAAAAAACTATAATTCAAAAAAAATTTTTTAATACGTAAAATTTATTAAGTTTATTATTTTATTTTTAATATATTTTTATAGGTTCTTAATTAAAAATCAGATAGGACTGAAATTGGGATATCTAGGTAACTGTTGGGAGGTTATAGTGCTAGGTTATCTCTCTGTGTTTTTAAAGTAGACCATCCCATTTGTTATTTTGTCTTTAACTTCAAAATAACTGATGCATATGATTTGCTAATTTCTCCTCCCTCTTTCCTATCATTCACCACATTATCTATTTCATTACTAATATATAATGCTTCAAGGAATCGTCATTAAGTGAACGAACTATTTCATTTTTATCACTCGTTATGTTATGGTTTTTTGTGTAGTGATGGAAATAATGATTCAGGCATGTCCGGAGGAAAAATAAGATGAAAAGAGTATTGAGATGTAAATAAATATATTACACAACTTTCCTAATCAATGAAAGTGGTATGATCGGACATGGGAGTCTAAGTAAATATTGATTGGAACACTCAATGCGTAAATACTCGTAAATCATTTTGAAGTAGCCTATAATTGAAAAAGTCATTTCGATACTCCTGAAGAGGAGTGTCAATGGAAATAGCCAGTACGGAATAAACCTATATGAATCATAATAATATAATTGTAATATTCTAAACAGTAGGAGATACTAGTATGTAATAAACATTTAGGAATTTTAAATGTTAAATATACCAAATCTATTTAATAAGCAAAATTAGATTGTATTATGAAAAATGGGAGCGGAGTGGCTCAGTGGTAGAGCACTGAGCTGGCATGCCGAAGGTCCTTGTTTCAAATTCCGCTGTCGGAAAGACTTTTATTTAATCTGTTATGGGATATAGAGCCCTCCTGGGGCTCACCCAGACTATACGACCTGGGTACGTAAAATAAGGGGGATAATCAGGCGGTTGTGCGTGATCTACGACAAATCACCTCCCTGCACAACCATTATCCATGAAATAGTACAGTCTCTATCAAGTACTGAACCGGAGACCCATTCACTAGTTATAATGGAACAGGGATTTTTTTATTATGAAAAATAATATAGTTGAAATTACTATAGTGAATACCCAATGTATATGTTATATATCTAATATATATATATATATATATATATATATATATATATATATATATATATATATATATTTATTTATATATATATATACATATATATATATATATATATATATATATATATATATATATATATATATAACTTAAGAGCTTCCGGACACAGAATGTAAAAAAAAAGAAGTAAATGGGCTAGAAATAACTCTCACGAAGGCTGTTTAAACACTGACTTTATTCGTCTATTAATCCTCTATATATACTATTTACAATGTGTGTTTACAATGGTTTGGTATTAGTAGATATACAGGTATTAGTCTCATCTTAACTCCCCCCTGCCAGTTTACGAACACCTTCGTAAACTCAAAAAAAAAATAAATAAATAAAAAATAAACAAAATATTTTCCTTACAACCACATAGTATAAGCTAAACTGAACCTACAAAACAAAACAAAAATTTGTTCACTTACAAAACCAACTTAATACTATCTTAATCTATAACATCACTGGATATACACAATATAAGTCTTATACCTAAACTTAACTTACACTGACAACAAACAAAACCAAAAATTATACTTCTACATATCGATATCTATAAAAAAAAAGAAGTATCTACTAGCCAAATGAAATACATACAATTTCAAGATCGGGCCTCCCCCGCCGGAACCTTTAGTTGCTCGATATGAACAGTTCTCCGCTTCCTGGGCTCAACCAGACTCTGAATAGTGACCAGATTGTGCTCCCTAATCATAATCACTTTGAATGGTCCCTCGTACCTAAGGACCTCCTTCGCGCGATTCGACACGATCTTCCTATAGACAATCGTTCCTATTCTGATCGTCCCCATGATATCCTTCACCCCCGCATTCTCACGCGCTACTCTCCTACTCTTTTCCGCGGTCATTCTTCCATGCGCCTTACCCCAACGTCTTTCGAGCTCTAATCTGTTTATATTTAGTTGTTCGGCCATGCCCTCGTCCACAACCGTATCTCCCTCGTTTCTCCGTCGTGCGCGTAACCCAAAGAGAGCTTCAAAAGGGGAAAACCCAGTCGCCATGTGGATGGAGTGGTTGTATGCCGCTATTGCTCGAGGCATCGCGTCGTCCGCTTCCAACCCTTTATCTACGTGGAATACCCGGAGATGTTCCCCCAGCGTATTATGGAGGCGTTCGACCCCTCCCCTACTTTTTGGATGTCCAGGCGTGTTCCAATGCCACTCTACTCCCAACCGTTTCATCTCCTGTCGCAGGAGCGCGTTATCAAACTCCCTGCCCCCGTCCGAGGAGATCGTGTTCGGCACTCCATAAAACTGGTACCATGTCTCTAGGGCGCCATTCACCGCCGCTGCTGACTTCTCTTTTACTGGATGGGCCATGGCCGTCTTGCTGAAGGTGTCTAATATCGTAACCCATTTATACCCTCTCCACGTAAAGGTATCTATCTGGAGGTCTATCAGCGGTACCGTCGGTGTTCGCGTCTCGGTCTGTAAACCTACGGGAGGGTGGCGGTCATACTTGGCCGTATGGCAAACGTGGCAGTCCTTCATTACATCTTCCACCGTCTTCCGCATCCCCACCCAGTAGTACTTCCTTTTTAGAGCCGCCAATGTCTCATTAATACCTCTGTGGTTGGTCTTCCCTTGGTGATACGCTGTCGTTACTTCCTTTTGTTGGTCCCGATCGCGAATAGTCTCCACCATCAATCGGCATCGGATAAACATCCGATCTATACCTATCTTCTCCAGTCGCCACAAGTTGCGAATTTTCTCCCACACCGTAGCATTGCCAACATACAGGTACTGGGTCGCTCCCGCTTTAGAGGCATCCTTCAGCGCGCGACATATCTGCTCTTCCTGAACTCCAGGTTGTGACCAAATAGTAATTATGGAGTGCTTGTCGTATTTGGAAAAATCCATTTTTACGAGCCCTGTCGTCCTTGTCTTCCAAATGACCTGCCGGGATTTGTTGTTGACTATGTCATCGACTTCCTCCATCTCAGCCGGTCTCTCGTCTCCTGACTCGTCAACCGAGGTTTCCTCATTGCCTTGGGGGTCGTCCACACGTCCGCCTTCTCCATCTGGTGTCCATTCCCTCACGAACCGTTGCAGCTCCCTCGACGCTTCGCCACCCTCCGTCTCTATCACATTAACCTGTAAGGCACGAGAGAGCCAGTCAGCCACAACATTGTCCTTTCCCGGTTTGTACACCACCTCCAGGTTGTACGGGCTCAGGATCTCCTTCCATCTTGTGACTCGAGCCGAAGACTCCTTCAGATTGCCCACCCAGAGCAACGGACGGTGGTCTGTATGCACCTTAAACTTCCTGCCAAATACATATGGCCGAAAGTGCTGCACTGCCCATACGATCCCCAATAATTCTCGTTCGAGCGCACTGTAGCGAGATTCCGCGTCTGTGAGTCTCCTACTCGCATATGCCACGGGTCGGTCCCCCTTTTCGCTATCCTGCGATAAAACCGCCCCCAGTGCATATTCGCTGGCGTCTGTGGTGATCGCGAACGGCTTAGTGAAGTCTGGGAATGCAAGGATTGGCTCAGTTTGCAACTGTAGCATGCACCTTCTGACCTTTTCTTCGATTTCTGGCGTGATCTTAACTGTGCGCCCCTTTCGCAACAGTTCATTCAAAGGCACCAAGTTCTCAGCCATCTCCGGTACGAAACGTCGATAATAGTTGAGAGTTCCTAAGAGCCGTCTGATCCCTTTAACGTCGCTTGGAACCGCCATTTTGCCGATTGCCTCGACTTTCTTGCTATCCGGCCGCACACCTTCCTCTGATATCGTGTGGCCTAGAAAGTTGATCTTCCTTTGCCCTAAAATCGACTTCTCTCTTGAAAGTTTTAACCCAAACTGTTTAATTCGATTAAAAACCCGTCTCAGGTCCTCGACATGCTGTGCTTCAGTTCTACTAAAAACCAGTAGATCGTCCATGTACACTTGGCACATATTCTCGTCTAGGCCGCGTAGGAACTCATCCATTAGTTTCTGGAACGTTATGGGCGCGTTTTTAAGACCAAAAGGCATGCGCGTAAATTCGTAGTGCCCCCTTTCGAACGTAAATGCTGTCTTGCTCTGGTCTCTAGGATGCATCCGTATTTGATGGTACCCAGATTTCAGGTCCAACGAGCTAAAAATCGCCGCCCCACCTAACCTATCCAGGATATCCTCTAATCGCGGGATGGGGTACTTTTCGTCCAGCGTATTGTCGTTCAGTTGTCGATAGTCGATCACTACCCTATAGCGTCCCTCAGTCTCGCCCTCCATGGTCTTCTTCTTTACAGCCCATAAGGGGCTATTAAAGGGCGATTTACTATCGACAATTATACCCTGTCTCTTCAACTCCTCCAGCTCCTCCCGGATGTGTGTTCTTAATGCCTGCGGGTATCTTCTTTCCTTTACATACGTAACTTTTTCTGACTTTAGGTTGATTTCATGCAGTGTTTCCCCTGTCACGCTCAGAGACTCCCCTTCGCGAAAAAAGATGTTCGCATATTCCTCCATAACCCTTGTCCTCCACTCCCTGTCCTGGGTAATCGCCCCTACACACCCCACATCGCTCCTCACGTCCTCCACGGTTTTATATTTCTTTTTCCCGATTTTAATTAGCCATTCACCCCCTGAATTACGCAATTTTGCTCCTAGTTTTCTGAGTATGTCACACCCCAGAATCCCCCCGTACTCCCGCGCCATGTTCTCTACCACATGCAAAGTTACTACCTCCCCCTTCTTTCCCCATTTATCCAATTCCCATTCTATTTCTCCCTCTACTGTACAGGGCCCACTCAAAGTGATTAGTTTGCACAGGCACTTCCTAAACTCTGGTTCGCCCTTCCCTTTAAATATGGTTCTTAAACTACCCCTACTTACTAAACTACACGAACTCCCCGTGTCCACCAGACATCTCCACCCCTTACAAAATTCTATTATAGGCAACCGCTCACACTTCTTAACAATAGTATTTACACTTAAAAGGTTGCCCCTCCGTTCACACCATCCTCATTCTCTCCTTACCTCCTCGGTTCTCCTCCCTGCACTCCGCTGCCTGCTTTTTCCTCCGGGGTTTGCTCTGCCGCCAGGGTCGCTGCCTTCCGTCTCGGATCCTGAAGCCTCGGAAGATCCAGATGATTCGGATGGCCCTCTGTTCCTCCTCCATATCCTTTGCGTATTAACCTCCATTGGCTCTCCCCGATCATGTTCCCTCCGCCTTATGTATGGGCATTGCCGTGCCATATGCCCTTCCGTGTTACATTCGTAGCAGCGCGTACGTGGGCACTGGGCTATCAGATGTCCTGTCTTACCACATTCGTGACATCTCCTATCATCTTTTCTCCCATTCCTTCTATCTGTGAACTGCCTCTTCTCTCTCGGTGCCCTTTCTCTCCTGCCAAAATCTCTATCTCTTCTTCTCTCCGGGTCTGGTCTGGTTCGATTCCTCCCAACCTCGTTTCTACGATACGAAACTCTGCTCCACCCTGGTTCAAGCACTTCTCTTTCCTCCTCGTCTTGGGCACTTACGTCCATCATCTCCTGAGCGCATTCCACGAATGTCTTGTCCCTGGGAAGACCATCCTTTTTCCCCGTATCCCTGGCCAATTGTACTTTGAGGACTGTGGTCATGAACACCATCCAGCCCTCAACTGCGCTTGCTTCCATTATTTCCCGCAGCTTATCGTTAATTTTATTTAACTTTGCCAGGAGTCCTGCAGCGTACTGGCCGTTCGACTGGTTCGTCCTCTTCACTTCACGAAACATCTGAAGCATATCTTCTTCGGGAGCCCATCGCCCTCCTCCATACGTCTTCTTTAACCTCTCCTTGATCACCGGCCATGACGTCTCTTCATCAGCCTGGATTAAGTTCAGGACGCTCCTCCTGACCCGGCGTGCCAGGGCCACTCGCAATCTTCTAGCGTCCGTTTCTTCTAAAAGATCCACGGCCACCTGGGATTGGATACTGTTCATTATCCCGTCCCCGCCTTTAATGAAGTGGTTCAGTTCCCCGATTTCACCATTAAACTTATCCAGATCGGAGATCTCTCTTCTGATATCTTGCGCGTTCGCCTTTTTTAGCTTCATCTTTTCCAGTTCATTCGTCTCTTGAGCGATTCTGTTTGCCTCTTGTGCGGCTATATCCGCTCGCGCCATCGCTAAAGTAGTCGATGGATAAGGCGGGAACTCGGGGTTCGCCTGTTCTGTTTGCGCTGGCTCCAATGTCAACGTTGCCGGTCTGAGGATACTCTGTCCCTGTTCATTCATGTTAGACTAATTTGGATTTTCCTTAAAAGAAAAGAAGAAGAAAAACTCTAACCGTTTTTTCGTGAAGAACAGAGAGAAAGAAAAATAAAAAAAAATATTCTTACTGCGCTGCTAAAACGTTCCCGGGTTTCGGCACCACTTAAGAGCTTCCGGACACAGAATGTAAAAAAAAAGAAGAAGTTGGGATAGAAATAACTCTCACGAAGGCTGTTTAAACACTGACTTTATTGGTCTATTAATCCTCTATGTATACTATTTACAATGTGTGTTTACAATAGTTTGGTATTAGTAGATATACAGGTATTAGTCTCATCTTAACTTATAAATATATATATATATATATATTCTTATATACCATTATACTGTTACTGTCAGAGAGAGAGAGAAAGACCGGCTGAAGGGATTAAGACGAGCTGGAAGGATTAAGACGGATTAAAACGCCTTGGACGAGGCGAGAAAATTCCTGGAACGTTCTAGGGCTCCCCACCCCCTGCAGCCTAGAACATTCGATGGGCATTTATATGCCGCCCGCTTCAACCTTGTGGGATAGTTAGTATCAGTCAGTGTCAGTGTGACGAACTAGCCAGTGATAAGCCAGTCAGTGATAAGTGATAAGTGAGTCTCGCCAACTCAGTGTATCAGTGAACTGAGACAGTACGTTTTAACCTCTAAATACAGTTAAAAGATAGAAAATAAAAGCTTTCTCGATACCCCGGAATAATAGTCCAGGATCCATGGTCCATTTTTCCACTTGATTACTCTCAAGCTGAATCTTCGTGAATAGCTTCATTTCGATAAGACGCCCAACAATTTCCTGTGCGAAAATTCTCGATTGTGGTAGCTAACCGAGGTAGCAAGGATAAAATATGTCGATTTGATGATTCTCAATAATTTATTACTAACTGGGTTTTTTTTTGTTAAATCTCAAGATAATTATCTAAATTATTTGAAAAAATATTTTTCCTGCAAAATGTATGGTTTGATCAAAGAGTCCCCTCCTTCCAACATGTATTGATAACGAGGTCATCAAAAATGATTGCTAACCACCTGATTTTTTATGAGAAGCCAGGGATGGTTGACTGGATGATAGATGTAAGGAAGAAAATAGTTGGGGGTGCAGTCAAATAAGACACTAAATAAGTGGTTACTTATTTTAATTACGTGCCGACGTTTCGACCCACTTTGTGGGTCATCTTCAGGGCTGACCAGCGGGAGGCTGACGCAAGAAAGAGGCTGATTCTTGCGTCAGCCTCCCGCTGGTCAGCCCTGAAGATGACCCACAAAGTGGGTCGAAACGTCGGCACGTAATTAAAATAAGTAACCACTTATTTAGTGTCTTATTTGACTGCACCCCCAACTATTTTCTTCCTTACACCTGATTTTTTGTTTTATCATTTATATTGGAAGGAGGGGACTCTTTGATCAAACCATACATTTTGTAGGACAAATATTTTTTCAAATAATTTAGATAATTATCTTGAGATTTAACAAAAAAAACCCAGTTAGTAATAAATTTTTGAGAATCATCAAATCGGCATATTTTATCCTTGCTACCTCGGTTAGCTACTACAATCGAGAATTTTCGCACAGAAAATTGTTGGTCGTCTTACCGAAACGAAGCTATTCACGAAGATTCATCTTGTTAGTAATCAAGTGCAAAAATGGACCATGGATCTTGGCCAAAACTTTTTTTAGCGAAAAAAATAATATTCTTTATGATATAAAATAAATCTGTTTAAAAAAAATCCAAATAGAAAAAAATATTAAAAGTAAATATTTTAGTATTCCCCATTTAAAAAAGAAATTAAAATTAAAACAATATTTGGTCGTACCATTCCATTGCCTAAAATAGTTATTGGCTTAAAAAATGTTAACTTAATTTGAAACTCATGCAAAAAAAACAGTTAAAGTAAATAAACAAAGAAAAACTGTGGCTCTGTTAAACGTACAGATTTAAAAATAGCAAAGCTACACGACCTTTCTACAGTCTATCAACATGTCGCAAGATAGAAAACAACAAAGTTATATTGGCTGTATTACAATAAACATTATATTTTAGAGTAAAATACACATCTATTTCTGTCATATTTTATTAATAATATTAACAAAAAATGTATTTATTCTCGGACAAGTCCCTTAGAGTAATATAACAGAAAATGAAATATGAACTTTTTAATATACTTTAGAGAAAAGATTTGTCCTGGCCGAGATTCGAACCCGGCTCGTCCGCATCTCTAGTTCGGTGCTCTAAACCACTGAGCTACCAGGGGTCGTATCCAAGTCAGACAAATCCGTTCTCTACACCGATCCTATATCCCCGTGCCTTATCAATTTTTGAGATGTGTACACGAGGAAGAATGTTCATTGAATATTACTTTAATTAGGATCTTGTCGACTTACGTCAATATATTATTTATAATTTATTTTTATTAACTGTTATTTTGATGCTAATTGTTTTTAAATATTTTTGTTTTGAAGAGAAAAGATTTATTCATTCACTCAGCCATTATTCAGTTTTATTAGCAATAAATAATTAATAAGATTATTACTAATTTATTCATTATTTAATTACTACACCTGTAGCACTTCAACCCATGGAGAGGCTGGGGTTCAGTACATGCTAGAGACTACTATTTCTTGGACAAGTGATTTGTCCTAGATCACGCTGAAGCGACATATTTTCCTCCTGATTTTATAAAACCACTTTATAGTGGATGGGTGAGCCCCAGAAGGGTCCAAGATCCCATCTTCGGCCGCTAGCAGATGAAATAAAAGAATGCCACCGGGTGGGATATGAACCCAGGACCTTCGCCACGGCAACTCAGAGCTCTACCAATGAGCCACTCCGCTCCGTTTAATTAATTAAATGAAAATAAATTATTATCTAATCACAAATTAAAGAAAATAGTCCCTCAACTATGTAAGAAAGTTTTTTTTTATGTAATATTTTATCGGCGTTGCCAAGCAACAGATCGAGGAGAACTACAATTACAAGGGGAATAATGTTCATTGGACATTTTAATTAGGATCTTGTTGACTTGCGTCAATTTTATATTTTTATAATATATTTTATTTTATGTTTTTATTAATTGTAATAATTAATCCCGGCCTATAATATAATCGCGGCCAGGACAAATCTTTTCCTTTAAAAATAAAAATATTTAAAATCATAACAATTAATTAAAAAATATATATATAAATAACATGACGATAAACAACAAGATCCTAATTAAACTAATATTCAATGAACATTCTTCCCCTTGTATACATAGCAAAATTGCGAGAACACGGGGATATAGGATCAGTGAAAAGAATGAATTTATCTGGCCGTGTTACGAGCCAGATTAGCTCAGTTGGTTAGAGCACCACGTGGGCGACCCGGGTTCGAATCCCGGCCTGGACAAATCTTCTCTCTTTAAATGAAAATGTTTAAAAATTATCACCAATATAAGAATAATAATTATAAAATAAGATAAACATTTACATTCATATCGAAAGAAATGTTTAAAAATTATTTTCAGAAATAATTTCTTAGAAGTTGGTGGAGGAAAAACCTATTATGTAAAGAATCGCAAAGCGTATCATTTCTGGAGCGTGTTGGACAATCGATTTGTGTATCCATGGCAACCATCTGTTCATGCCATATTGTAACATTTTATATTATGTTATCCTCATTCTTATAGATATTGTTAAATACAGTTTAGTTTCTTAAAACCATAGGGTGTCTTCTCTCTGCCAGAGCGGATTAAAGGGGCTTGTGCCCCCGTGCCTCCCATACGGTTTTTGTTTACTGTGAAAATCCATTACAGTATTCTTGTTTTGATATTTTAATAAACCTTTGAAACCTTTCTATAAATACTACAAGTTTATTTTTAACTTATTGTTGATTTGTTTTGCCCGTCTGCCCGTTGTGACTCCCCCCCCCGCAGAAAAAATCCTACATTGTTGTTTAATAACGGAAGCACAAATATAAAACTCTCGATTAAAACAAAAAGAAGTTATTATATAAACAAAGTTTTACGTTTGATACTGATATCGATGTCTATAATAGTAATCGATATTTTGGATTCGATACCTCTCGTATCCTAACTCACGGGCGAAAGGAAGATAGGTTGATTATTTTCTTCGTAACGGTGACTAATGTTGATGCAATGTTGAGTTTTGGCTCAAATAAAGCACAGATTATTGAGATAGGAGTTCCTTCCGATGATAATGTACAAAAACAATAGGAGTATGCAATGCTGAGAAGAAAATCATATAATAATATGATTTAATATAATACTGGAAAAGTATTTTTGCTCGATTTAGTTTTCCACTTCATTGTAAATAGAATGACAATGAACCAAAATGATTGATTACACAACTTCCATAAGCTATTCGCTGAATTCTAAAACGATAACAATACGTTTTACTAGAGAGAGGAGTTGTAAACAAGCGAGCTGATTGTTGCGTCAGCCAAAACTCAACATTGCATCAACATTAGTCACCGTTACGAAGAAAATAATCAACCTATCTTCCTTTCGTCCGTGAGTTAGGTACGAGAAGTATCGAAGCCAAAATATCGATTACTATTATAGACATCGATATCAGTTTCAAACGTAAAACTTTGTGTATATAATAACTTCTTTTTGTTTTAATCGAGAGTTTTATATTTGTGCTTCCGTTATTAAACAACAATGTAGGATTTTTTTCTGCGGGGGGGGGAGTCACAAAGGGCAGACGGGCAAAACAAATCAACAATAAGTTAAAAATAAACTTGTAGTATTTATAGAAAGGTTTCAAAGGTTTATTAAAATATCAAGACAAGAATACTGTAATGGATTTTCACAGTAAACAAAAACCGTATGGGAGGCACGGGGGCATAAGCCTCTTTAATCCGTAATCCTTTAATATCGTATCCATTATATACTGTAATATACTGTAATATAATATGTATATATATTATATTACAGTATATGTCTGACCAAGAAGCGAACCAAGATGGCTGAGGTGGCTAGGCCCCACGACGCACAGTGGAACGAGCGTTAGGAGCGTCTGGACATTCATTAATATCTCTGCTTCTGGTTCTCCTAGAATAAGGCTATTGGTACGGTTTTAAAGCTTTTTGAAGGAAATATTTAATTATATGATAAACAGGATCAAACCTTTTAGGATAAACGTGTAAAAATTCTAGATTTGATATTTCGATGTTAGATTATTTAGTATCAAAGATGGTACCATTTATTGTACCAACATACCACGAGAATAGGTACAATACAGTATTCTATGGATAGACAGATACATAGGTATTAAATAAAGTTAAACAAAGGAAAAAGTAACAAATCAAATAATTTAATTATTAAAAAAATTAATAAAATAATTGATAATTACTTTTGTTAGTAAATATACTAGGTATAATTGATACATCAAGCTTATTATAAATGTAAGTGCCTATATAAAATTGTTTTATTTAAATAACGAAATAAAAATTAAATAAATCAAAAATTAAAAACTTGACGATTTGTTGTAGGGACTATTGCACCTATGTGCACCATTACACATATGTCGTTCAAATACCACACGCAAACTGAGTTTCATTGTTAATACTATTATGTTAGATGAGGGTTGTTTGGATAAATGAATGTAAACAAAAACTGGTAAACAAAAGAAAACTTGCGTAAAGTAGACGCCAATATCAACAGAAATTATTTTAAATTAATTATCAAGGCCCGGAAACGAAAAGAAAAAGAAAAAATCATTTTCTCGGAAAATAGCACCTAGTAGCAAAATCCGACGAATGGAAAAAAAACTTCAAACATTCTAGTTATTTACTGTGAAGGTAGTTTTTTGGGCGATTTTGAGCGATTTTCGCAATTGATTATTTAATTTTATCACCCAATTTTCACCGAAAAATCCTAGACGTTTGAAATAATCCCAAGTTTTATTTGCCTAAAATATCTTATTATGGATGTGTTTTTTTCCTGTAGGTGCACGATTAATTTAATGCATTACCTCAAACAGTGGATTGCTTTAAAAATATGAGTTTTTAGAAAAATTTATATTTCAATTCAGAATTTTTTATATAAGATTTGATTTCACAATAAATTTATCTATGGATTTTGTTGAGAAGAAGTATAAAGTATAATTTAAAATCAAAATAAAGGTCAACTTTAGTTATTAGAGAATTGGTCCAATGTCCAACAAATGCGTTGGTTCGTTCCACTGTGCGACGGTTACGTGGAAAACCTGGGTTCGAGTCCCGGTCCTGGTCATATCTTTTATTTTCAAATGAAATATTTAAAAATATAACATCTAACAATAAAAAACACAACAAAAAAAAAACTTTTAATGTTCTCCTCGAGCTTAGTGAAAAAAAGCGCGGTATGATAAAATGCAACGGAAAAATCTAGAACGTAAACGGGAAATGATAAAAATGGTTAAATATGTATTATTGAGATTATTGGTTCATCCGTCCCAAACATTGATTGTATCAACGGGTCACCAGAGATTCCATCGGTTAATGAAGAGATGCCAGATTGTTTCCATCTATGATTTTAGAGACTTCCTGATATATATAGCATGCCATCTATGAAATTATCGACCTGCCAATTGCTCGAAAGGATCATCTTGCACTTCAGAAGAGCAAGATAAAGAAGTGCGAACCATCAGTCACGCTTTAACAGCGCACTTATATTTAGAGACTCGTTTCAGTCAATGCACAAATATTTGAAATATTTTTTATTACCTGTAGCACTACAACCCTTTGTACTTCTTTAATAAAATATCTGCAGCTTGCACTTGACATGTTTAACAATGGCTCCATATTTTTGCCTAACCTGCTTGTTCATTATTACGGACGTTAACCAACTACCCTTTCATAGGATAGCTCAATTGGTAGAGTTCCAGACTAGCGATCTGGAGGACTCGGGTTCGAGTCCCGGTCCTCGACATATCTTTCCTTTCCAAATAAAAATATCCTTTCAAGTTACTAGCAAACGTGAATACAGTTACTCTACCAAAATGAGGATATTGGAGTATTTCAGAAAAAAAGTATGCGAGTGAACTCAACTACTATAACAATTTTTCATTCTTCTTTTGTTTATTTATTTTTTTTAACGACGAACTTATATAAATAAACTAAAATACGTAGACAGGAATTCTTTCAACTAACAGAAGGAATTCTCCACGTTACCCGACTTAAAGGTCAACGCAGTCCTGTCTGTCAATATCTTATTTATAGCCTAGCAGTCCTGCAGTCTGGGATGCTTTGTCTATTATGCTTTGTCTTTGGGTTCTATTGTAGATCATTCGTGTCGATATATACACTTAAAAGCAAAAAAAACCGGACACTTCATATTTTTTGTATTAAAAGCTAATTTTCAGCAATGTGTTTGTTTTTGTGGGTATTCTAGTTATTAGAGAGAATGTAGGGTCTAAGTCCATTGAGCTAATCCCTTCAGGATTAGTAAACAATTAGATAAAACTCAGATTTGATTTATTTGTCTAGAAGTTGATTTACCTGTCTGACCTATTCTAAACTGTAAGTAGTTTTTAGCACATTTAAACATCTTTAATTTATTTACCAAGCCTTTTCTGTGATTAATAGACATGTTTTTTTTTATTTTGGTCCAGAATAATGGTTCTTTCAAATGTTGACACAGCCCGAGCTGATGCCTTGGATAGAGAAGGCCGGTGCTTGGGGTAGCCAAGTCTAACATTCACGATGCACTCCGGGGTTTATTTCATTCTTACCATCAATTAAAAAGATTAATATACATATGTATTTAACAAAATTATAAGAACAAATCTAAGTGTCCGGTTTTTTTGCTGTTGAGTGTATTTTATTTATTCATTGGGCATATATCGAAGCTTTTTATATATCTACATCTTTAACAAAAACGACGAGTGATCAATTACTTTTGTACCTTTCATATTTGGGATCCTTTGGGAAGAATCCATATTTGGGGGGAAGAGACGCCCGTGTCTCCCGATATTGCGCATATACGTATATACCGATAATATTATTAAGAGTAAGTAATTCCTAGCTTCCTTTCCTTTCTTAAGTTGTCCAATCCCCCGTGAAGGGTCTGGGAATCAGTACATAACGGTTTGCAGGGAGGTGATTTGTCCTTGATCGATATGACAAAATTGGTGATTGGTCTGGATAGCGATTGAGTGGTATATATAATTGTATATAATCGGTCGTCGAACGTACAAATGGACGAACTAATCGAACTTGACCTATGTTCTTTAATTCGAGATCATCATCAATTTTGTGACATGAATCATTTTTTAATTTTGATTTGATATAATCAGCATGGCTAGTGTCGTATGATATTTGATGTGGAGGAAGGGCTTCAATTAATTTTTCTTCCATAGTGATCAGTGGAATCCCGATATTTCGTATCCCGATTATTCGTATTTCCGCTTAATTCGTACAAATTTGCCGGTCCCCAGAGAAAATCCCGATAAATGGTATAAAATCAATGCATTTCAGACCCCTCGATAATTCGTATTATTTTTATGCTCGAGGTCAATTACAACTTCATATAATTCGTATTTCCAGCTTTAAAATCTGCTTTAAAATAGTACTGTTTTCGAAAGGGAGGGAGAGAACAGTGAAGCAGATATGCCAGGTAGCAGAATGAGAAGAAATGCTTTCTAAGAAATCACTCAATTTGTATTTATTTTTATACACAAATATGTTTGTATTGTTTAGAGGCACAGTAGATCCTATTGTTTTTTACGGCAGAGCGAGTGAGAGAGACAAGTTTTCTAAGAAATCTCATAAGTAATCCGTACTGTTTTCTCTCATAGGAAATTGGGGGAGTAGAGAGGGGAAGTTATATTAATTTTACTAAGCTTTTCTTACAATCACACTTTTATTTACAATTCAGTCTCGTTTTTGTTACCGTTATGACACGTAATCATACCTCCAATCCTCCACGTAATCAATCCTGAAGAACAAGGACAAAATCACTTCCCAGACTTGTAGAGAACTTAAAAAAGTGGTCCTTACAAGCAAGGAATTCAAATGTACCAGTTGGAGTTAATATTTGAAGGGAAAAAGCCCGAGTTTTCACAGAAAAATGGGAATTGAAGACTTTCGTGCAAGCGATGGATGGTTCAATAGATTAAAAAAATTTCATTAGTACGTTTTTTTATTTTGTACTCCCGATAATTGGTATTCCCGATAATTCGTACCAAATCATCAGTCCCTTGACCATACGAATTATCGGGATTCTACGTATTATGAATATGATGACAATATTATGTGATTTGCAAATAATATTGAAACAAAATGATATGATATATAATAAATTTTAACAAAAACTGCATGACACTTCGCAGTAATCTGTCACAAACACTGCTTGAAACAGGTTCACACATGCACTGAACTGTTCTGCCCTGCCTTTCGACAAAACTTTTTGCTACGCTGCCCTGTCTAACCTACCCAACCCTGCGTTGGACTGCGTCTCAATGTGCGCCCGGTCTTATGGGGGGTGGACTGAGGATTTGAATTAAAGGAGATCAGAGATGTATGCTGGTCGACGGGATTGGATAACTTGGTAAAGAAAGGAAGCTAGGAATTACTTACTCTTAATAATATTATCGGTATATACGTATATACGTAATATCGGGAGACACGGGCATCTCTTCCCCCCAAATATGGGTTTTCCCCCCAAAGGATCCCAAATATGAAAGGTACAAAAGTAATTGATCACTCGTCGTTTTTGTTAAAGATGTAGATATATAAAAAACTGCGATATATGCCCTATGAATAAATAAAATATATATCGACACGGAATGATCTACAATAGAACCCCAAGACAAAGCATAATAGACAAAGCATCCCAGACTGGAGGACTGCTAGGCTATAAATAAGAGTTTGATAGACAGGACTGCGTTGGCCTTTAAGTCGGGTAACGTGGAGAATTCCTTCTGTTATTTGAAAGAATTCCTGTCTACGTATTTTAGTTTATTTATATAAGTTCGTCGTTAAAAAAAATAAATAAACAAAAGAAGAATGAAAAATTGTTATAGTAGTTGAGTTCACTCGCATACTTTTTTTCTGAAATACTCTAATGTGCTCATTTTGGTAGAGTAACTGTATTCACGTTTGCTAGCAATTTGAAACGATATTTTTATTTGAAAAGGAAAGATATGTCGAGGACCGGGACTCGAACCCGGTTCGTCCAGATTGCTAGTCTGGAACTCTACCAATTGAGCTATCCTATGAAAGGGTAGTTGGTTAACGTCCGTAATAATGAACAAGCAGGTTAGGCAAAAATATGGAGCCATTGTTAAACATGTCAAGTGCAAGCTGCAGATATTTTATTAAAGAAGTACAAAGGGTTGTAGTGCTACAGGTAATAAAAAATATTTCAAATATTTGTGCATCGACTGAAACGAGTCTCTAAATATAAGTGCGCTGTTAAAGCGTGACTCATGGTTCGCACTTCTTTATCTTGCTCTTCTGAAGTGCAAGATGATCCTTTCGAACAATTGGCAGGTCGATAATTTCATAGATGGCATGCTATATTTCAGGAAGTCTCTAAAATGTTAGATGGAAACAATCTGGCATCTCTTCATTAACCGATGGAATCTCTGGTGACCCGTTGATACAATCAATGTTTGGGACGGATGAACCAATAATCTCAATAATACATATTTAACCATTTTTATCATTTCCCGTTTACGTTCTAGATTTTTCCGTTGCATTTTATCATACCGCGCTTTTTTTCACTAAGCTCGAGGAGAACATTAAAAGTTTTTTTTTTGTGTGTTTTTTATTGTTAGATGTTATATTTTTAAATATTTCATTTGAAAATAAAAGATATGACCAGGACCGGGACTCGAACCCAGGTTTTCCCCGTAACCGACGTGGGGCCTAGCCACCTCAGCCATCTTGGTTCGCTTCTTGGTCAGACATATACTGTAATATAATATAATAATAATTGACTAGTATTGTCAAGTACTAGTGGGAAAATAATACCTTCAAAGACACAAAAATGCAGCGGTCATTCATCGAGCAGTTGCTAAAAGTTGTGATCTAATTAAAATTCACCATCCTTTCTACAGATATCATCCTGAAGCATTATTTGGAAAATGGTAATGTTAAATTATATTGTGTCAAATTAGAAATTACTTTAAATTTTCTGGCCACCTCTTCCGAGTCTCAAAACCAGCAATAAGTTATTTTATTCCTGCAGTATGGGAAGGAATGAAGGATATATACAACATTTATACAGGAACCTGCTTTTTTTTATCTTCCCAACTTCTTGATAAGTACACCTCAGATTTTTAATTTTTTGTTTTAATTCGGAAATACCAAAAGTTTTCTTTGCCATATATTTTACGATTCCTTCGTAAGCGGCTGATCTCATTTGGTCTTTTTCTATAATTAGGACTCATGATATTCCATATAGATTCGTAATCCTTGTACAGAGACACTAATTTTCATAGTTTCATGTTCCGTCCACCTCATTTTCGCTCATTTTGAATAAGCAAAATTGTATATTAAACTTTTAACTAAAATGACTGAAGCACATAAGGAGCTAGACAAAGACACACTATCCTCTGCTAAAACCAAACTTGTATTTGTTTACATTGGTACAGTCAACAAACAGACCAGTAGTGTAGAATAAGATGGTGGAAGTGAGGACGGGACAGTAGAGTCTACTACTCCACAAGTGCTATCCACTTTACCCTATCTGTAGTACAGTACTGTCACTAGCACAACCTGTTGACATTATTCCAGTTGGGGAATAATAAGCACTCTATCACCCAACTCTACTACTAATTATACCAATGTAACCCAGGCTTAAGGGTGACATAAGTGCCTTCTGGGAGACAAGCTCTGAAGTTAGGTTGATAATGTTTTGATGAGTGATAAAGTGATATTTACTCACTTCTTTTGTTTTGTTCATTTAACGTCACTTCATGCTGCTGTGGCTAATCGGACGATGCTACA
The DNA here is from genome assembly GCA_964056705.1 of Troilus luridus. Lineage (NCBI taxonomy): Eukaryota > Metazoa > Arthropoda > Insecta > Hemiptera > Pentatomidae > Troilus > Troilus luridus. The sequence continues at coordinate 8,308,106 of OZ057412.1, forward strand.
TTGGGAGCTCTAAATTTTGCCTATCCAGGTTTTAATTAGGATTGCGATTTTTAACGAGTACCTGACATCGTATAGGCTCAGGACTCCCGTTTAACGCCCTTCCGAAGGACGGCGCAACTGAAGATTTTTTACTCCATTAAAAAAATCCTAGGGCCACCTGCCGGACTACGAACCCGCGATCTTGTTCTTAGTAGTTTGTTTCGCTAACCACTATACCACAGGTGACTTTTTACCAACTTCTTTCATGGTCATAACTCACCAACGAAAAAAAAAAACTTTTTTAGAGTTGTGTCATATAAAATATATAATAAATTATTTCTCTAGTTTATGTGGTATAAATCACACATAACTATAGGCGAATACAGTATAACCTCGATTATCCGTCAGGGTATGGGACCAAGATGGATTTGGGAAATAGACGGATATGGGAGTGAGACAAAGCTCTTGTTCATCTCCTTGTCTCAGTCTGTCGGTGGACGTCCTCTCTTGGATAGCAATCCATAAGCTGCCTGATCCATGTTTCAGCATTCCTTCTGATGACATGTCCGGTCCAGGTCCACTTCCATAATATCTGGAATGTCAGTCCTTGATCTAATCCACTTATTTGGATTTCGATCTTGTCTTGATATTCCGAGGAGGTACCGCTCCATAGCTCTGACTGTTACTCTCAACTTGTGGCTAGTCTTCTTGTCCATTATCCATGTTTCGCAACCGTAAGTCATGACAGGAAGTACTGTGCTCATCCAGAGTTTCCTCTTGACTTCCAAGCTCACAGAGGATATATATATCCTTAAACATGAAGAGTGCGCGCCATCCTTGAGTTCATCGCCTGCTTATTTCTTCTGTTTGCCTTTTAATAGAGATAAGATGGCTGAGGTATAGAAATGATTCTACTTTCTCTATAAGATGCTATCATATTATCAAATCTCCGTCAACCTCTAGTGTTACGTATTTACTCTTCTTATAGTTTATTTTGAGCCCTATGTTTTCTCCTGCTGCTATCAGTTGTTTTGCCATGGCTAGGATTTCTTGTTTGCATTTTCCTATTATTACTTGATAATCCGCAAATTCTAAATGGTTCATCCATTCTCCAAGAATTTTTATTCCTTTGTTCTGCCAATTCATGGTTTGCATCAGGTCATGGAGAACTGATTTAAATATTTTAGGAGATAGGGTATCTCCTTGTCGTACACCTTTGCAAATTTTTATTTTTCTGTTCCCTAATTTATATACGGCGTTGGATCTTGAATACATGTCTTCCAACATCTTACATATTCTTGGACTGATGTTCCTCTTTTTGAACATATTAATAATGCAATCGGTTTTTAGAGAAGCGAATGCTTTTTTTATAATCTAGAAAAAGAAGACATTCTTACAACACATCAACATTGCGACTCTCTCCAATTATTTGCGACCTAAAGCCTTTTTTTGGTACCTGGCCGCTGACCTATTATTCACCGGGGCTGTAGATATATTTAATACATTTTTTTCATTTTCACACTTAGCAAACATTGAGTAACAGTTCACAAGTATCGGCCGGATTTCCCGATCTTCAGCCATATGGTCAGTTTAAAAGATAACAAATAATATTGACGTATCAAGAATATTTAACTACAACTTGAAAACATCGGCTTTAAAATGTGAGAAAACAAACTATAAATGTCTGCAAATATGGAATATGATACGTATATTCTATATTTAGAAGCATATATCAGAAGTCAATTACTCCTTTTTTTTATTCGACTAATGTTTTTATGTTATCATAAATTATATTGAAAGTATAATATGTAACAGAGATGGGCTGTTATGAGTGCTAAGTAAATATATTTAACCCGTCAGTTCCTATAAGCACCTACGGGTGCATCCATTTATTATTCATTTAATTCTGGTTCTGTCTCAGTTTCTGCTCTTCCAGAGACATCTATCGGTTAAAAAACATAATAGCTTTAGTTTCCATGCCTCTCCTACAAGGTTTGTGAATGATAATCACTCTCTTATCGGTTTAGAACTGAGAGGTTCCACGCCTGGAAGTTAGGTTTGTGAGTTGTCGACTTGTTTCTTTGAAAAATTACATAAAAACTGTAAGTTCAGATGTTTTTGTTGTTGGAATGTCTTTATACATGTATAAGCTAAGATGTAGAATAGTTTTTTTTTGAAAATATTCGTTTCTCCGGTATATAATAGAACTAAGTACACATGTAGGTTTATGGCCACCCAAGGTTCGCTTCAGTGCCTTATATAGCTAACGGTATTTCAGGTCCCTACATGATTAAATGTGTTTCTTATTGTAACTAAAATTTAAAATCAATTATACAAAGTTAAGGTTCCTCAAGGTAGTATCCTTGGCCCAATCCTTTATACAGTTTATACAGCTGACATCCCAACTCATCCTAATACTATCCTTACCACGTTTGCTGATGATACATGTGTATTATCAGTCAATACAAATCCAGTTATTGCATCCCAAAGCCTCCAATCCCATATGTATTGAAGAATGGTGTCAAAACGGGAGAATTAAAATAAATTCTCAAAAATCGCATCAAATCACTTTTAGCTTACGTCGTAAACCAATGACTTCCTGCCCTTCAGTATCCTTTAATAATATCCCACTGGTGCCTTTAGAACAGATCCGATACTTAGGGTTGCATCTTGACAAACGATTAACCTGGAATCTTCATACTAGACTGAAAAGACAAGAAACCGCTCGATGTTTCAGGCTACTTCAACACTTACTTACGCTCTAACCTCCCAGTTAATTACAAAAGACTCATCTACATGACCATCATACGACCTGTTTGGACTTACGGAGTAGAGCTTTGGGGCTCCACTAAGCCATTGAATTCCTCTCGTATCCAATTCCTACAATCCAAAATCCTTCGTAAAATCCTCAAAGAATAAAGTCATCCATAACGACCTTAATGTCCCATTTGTTGCTGATTTGGCCCGAACCCGGTATCTATCCTTTCATAACAAACTTCATTCCCACTCAAACCCTCTAGTTTCAAACCTAGCTTCCTCTTCGATTCCCGATAATCCTTTGAGGCGTCTGAAAAGAAGATGGCCACGTGACCTTCTTAGTTGAACTAGTGATTTGGGTACAACCAGTGGGTAGTTTCTCTACTTGCCATTAACTCATGTCATTATGTATCACATAGCTTATTTACTTGATGTATTATTGTAATACAGTTGTAAATATTAATAAATAAATTTTAAAAAAACAAAAAAACAAAGTTAAGGTAAGATTTTAATTGTGATATTATAAGATTACCAATATTGTAAATAATGGCATGAAAATATATCCCTTCTTTGGGCGTTCTTTTTTCATATTTTTTTTATTTTTCCCGCAGAGTGCCACTTCATGAAGTTATAGCATTAGAAAGCTGGTGAAGTATTAGAAGATATTGAAATTGTACTTTTCCCACCGGACGATGGAAATTTGACAGGAGAAGGAAGTAGCGATGAAATTGATTCAGATCTGAACCATGCCAAGGTTCCAAGAATGCAAAACTTCCGTTTCAGGAAGAATATGGCTTCGGTGAGGCAGTCATTCTCGAACTTGTGTCAAGGCTTCCTTGTGTCAAGGCTTCCCACATCGCACAGTGTTTCGATCAGTAGGAGCTAGCTGGACAAAATTCTAATATTTTGTATTGGAATATTGTAAACAATTGTTCAAACCCTAGAAATTTAATATTTGTTTATGCCTGGGACACTTCATCTCGTCAGAAATTTTTTTTTAAATTTATTTATTGATATTTACAACTGTATTACAATAATACATCAAGTAAACAGGCTATGTGATACATAATGACATGAGTTAATGGCAAGTAGAGAAACTACCCGCTGGTAGTACTCAAATCACTGGTTCAACTAAGAAGGTCACGGGGCCATCTTCTTTTCAGACGCCTCCGAGGATTATCGGGAATTGAAGAGGAAGCTAGGTTTGAAACTAGAGGGTTTGAGTGGGAATGAAGTTTGTTATGAAAGGATAGATAGCGGGTTCGGGCCAAATCAGCGACAAACGGGACATTAATGGCACAAATGGGAGTTATGGATGACTTTATTCTTAACAAAATAAAGAGCGTTGAGGATTTACGAAGGATTTTGGATTGTAGGGATTGGATACGAGAGGAATTCGATGGCTTAGTGGAGCCCCAAAGCTCTACTCCGTAAGTCCAAACAGGTCGTATGATGGTAATGTAGATGAGTCTTTTGTAATTAATTGGGAGGTTAGAGCGTTTGTCTAGTAAGTGTTGAAGTAGCCTGAAACGTCGAGGGGTTTCTTGTCTTTTCAGTCTTGTATGAGGATTCCAGGTTAATCGTTTGTCAAGGTGCACAAGTGGGATATTATTGAAGGATACTAAAGGTGAGGAAGTCATTGGTTTACGACGTAAGGTAAAAGTGTTTTGATGCGATTTTTGAGAATTCATTTTAATTCTCCAGTTTTGACACCATTCTTCAAGATCAGTGATATGGGATTGGAGGCTTTGGGATGCAATAATTGGATTGGTGTTGACTGATAATACACATGTATCATCAGCAAACGTGGTAAGGATAGTATTAGGATGAGTTGGGATGTCAGCTGTATAAACTGTATAAAGGATTGGGCCAAGGATACTACCTTGAGGAATCTTCAGAAATAGAGTCCAAAGTCATGAATCCATATTCATTCAAATAGAAATAGACTAAATCTGTTGTATTCAAAGCTTCATTTCAACAGCACAAAATTAAAATGTAACTAATTTTATATGAATCAATTGTTGAATATCGATAATATATGTACTCATAGGTGCTATTTATTTCCAATTAAAAAAATCATCTGATAATCTAAGTGTATCATTTTTTTTTTTAAATGCATGACGGATTTTTCCTCATTTTGAAACTTTCAAGATATGGCAATGACTTGTATCCAGTTGCATCCGGGCTAATTTTTTTATATTTCATAGCTGCATCTCTCTTATTTATAATAAGATGCATTATAGCATGCACACTCGAGTACAACATTGTTTTTTTAAATTTTAGAATACTTATTTCGAGAAAGGTTTTTTTTTTAAGAATGGTAGAAAGTTTTTTTTTTTTCCGAATAATTGACAAGCTAATTATTATTTAGCGATATTTTAAAAAAAATATTTGTAACCATTTTCAATAAATTCAGTTTGTAAATTAGAGAACATTTTGAACCTCAAACCCCTGCCAAACCTCGGGTGCCCCATAAACACCTAGAGGTGCAAACTCATTATTTTATTAAATCTATTACTTATTAAACTGTCGAAAAACACAATTGAAAAAAAAAACAGATGAAACTATCTGGTGTCTTGGTATCACTACTTAGTAAGTAAATACTATCCCTTAACCAACGGATGTGCACGGTGATTCATCTTGATTCCGCTTGACTGATTTCATACTGTTTTAAGCCTGTACCACTACAACCCGGGAACGGGTCTGGGGTTCAGTACATGGTAGAGACTGCCCTGTTTCATGGACAACGGTTCTGCAAGGAGGTGACTTGTCCTTGGTCACGCTCAACCGTCAGATTTTCCCCCTTATTTTGGGTATCCTATTTTTATATTTTACAGAGGCTCGGTAAGCCCCAGGAGGGTCCTAGATCCCATATGATCCACCTCGGGCTGAAAGCAGACTAAATAAAAGTCTTGCCCGCAGCGGGATTTAAACCAGGAATTCCGGGATGGCAACTCAAGGCTCTACCACTGAGCCACTCCGCTCCCATACAAAGAATAATTTAATAATACAACTACCGTCTCAACCATGTTCTGAGTCCAGGACTTATCATAGATTGTAGTTGTACAGATTAAAAAAAAAAAAATATATATATATATATATATATATATATATATATGTAGTAAATAAGTTGTTACAATTTTAAAATTAGACCACGAATTGATGACTATATGAATAACTTGGCATAAATGAAAACCTAAAAAAATAATAATAATTTTAAATTGATTTTAATTTTATCGTTTGTCATTTTTATTAATCACAGTGATATCCTGCCATTCCTTTCAAACACAGGATAAGACAATGCAATCAGAGAATTATTCATATCATCCTTGCATATAATCCTAAATATTATCTAACATATATACATAGCTTGACCGAAGGAAATATGTACTTAAAAGTATGTATTTCTAAACTGACTGATGAAATAAATTACATTGACAGAGGACCGATGGATATAACCTCAATGTTGTTATTTATGTTTTAAAAAACAGAAATTATATAAAGTAAAATTAAATTATTGTTACAATTCGTCGCCTAAATTCCATAAAAATGGATCAACAAAATTATTTGCTTTGATATGCGAGTGGTAACACTATTTTTCAAGTCCTATTTCAGATTCACAAGATCATATACCCACTTTTCTTGATTATAACGGTACCACTTTTCTTGTGTATTAGCCGGTCTGCATGAAACCTACCTCCTTATCTCGTGTAACCTCTTCATGGCACTCGTCTCATTTGAGTTATTTGTGTGTGCGTTATTAAATTTAGTCCAGGATCCATAGTCAATTTTTGCACTTGATTACTATCAAGCTGAATCTTCTTGAATAGCTTCGTTTCGATGAGACGCCCAACATTTTTTTCTGCGGATATTCTCGATTGTGGTAGCTAACAAGGTAGCAAGGATAAAATATGTCGATTTGATGATTCTCAAATATTTATTACTATTTGGGTTTTTGTTTGTTAAATCTCAAGATAATTATCTAAATTATTTGAAAAATATTTGTTCTACAAAATGTATGGTTTGATCAAAGAGTCCCCTCCTTCCAATATGTATCGATAACGAAGTCAAACAAGAAGAAGTAAAAAAAACAGCTGGTTAGTAATCATTTTTGATGACCTCGTTATCAATACATATTGGAAGGAGGGGACACTTTGATCAAACCATACATTTTGTAGGACAATATTGATATTTATAAGCACAAAATAATTATAATGGTTACAGTTATATACAACTACATATATTTTAGAGGTATGTTATTATATGTTTAGAGCTATGTCCGGTCAAATATGGGTTCATTAATGGATATATCTATACCATAAAGTAAAGGCAATTGACATAAATGATTGAAATCGGGTGGAAAAAACAAAACAGCTAAAGCGTTTTAAAGAGTATAGCGTGCGGGGGGAGGGGGGGGGAAGACAAATTTTGTATTACAACCCAAATTCTACGTGTCTTGGAACGTGAATAGCAAAATTTTGAGGTAGGGCTAAAATCTATTTTTTATTGTTCAATTCCATAGCTTTCAAAAAATAATTAACCAATAAAAAACATGATTTTAATCATTTGATGCCTTGTGCAGGTTACTATTTTGGCGAACAACTCTTTCTCCTTTAAAAATGATAACAAGAACTGATGCCCCAAAAAAGGGTTCTGTGTAGCGTATTAGAAGAGTAAGAGTCGGGATATCTGTATTCAACTACAAAAGTATCAAGTAAAAGTATCAGATACAGAAAAGTATCAGTATCACTTTTATCAGATACAGGAAAATCCAGTATCTACCCATCCCTAGTCGAAGCCATCGCTGGGCACTGTAAACTCACGAAGCATATGCATCGAATTGGCATTGAATAAGATCCTCGGAGCATATGGTGCACAGAGGACGAAACCCCCTAGCACGTTCTCTTCGAATGAAATGCACTATGTCGAAAGAGGACATTTGATTTTGGCCCTGGAGGACACAAGAAGCCTGGAACTATGGTAGGGATTTTTGGGACTCGAGCACAATGGGGCTCTTTAGGCCGAAATGCATGGATGAAGAGTCACTTACAAATAATAAGGTATCTGAGTGGAGGAAAATAAAGATGGGGGATAAGGATAAATATATTAACCATTTCTAATTTTAATTGTCTGTATTTTAGATATTTACTCCTGAAGAAGGCCTGGAATGTGGGTCGAAACGTTTCTCCCTACTTAATAGACATTTTTTTACCTCCACCCTGACCATTTTCTTCCACAAATATTAGTTTTCTTCAGTTCCTAACTTTATTGGCTAAATTTTTCAGTTCAATAACTTGACCATATCATACAATTTTATTTAATTAATTAAATATTATTGCGAAATATTTCATCATACTATGTAATATGATGATAGTTTAAAAATATAATTGACAATGATACAGTATGCCTTATCATGTTTACTCTGAAAGTGCGTCTGATTTCCTGTTCGTATGTCACATTCATCATGAAGATAATTTATTTTTGTATGTTTATGTAACTATTTTTACAGTAACCTTTAAGTGGTGTTTTTTCCTATTATATTACAAGAGGTTATCCACGTAATTAATATATAAGAAATACATCCTGAATAATATTAGTGGACTTTATAGATATGAGAAAGAAAATGGTCCGGGTGGAGGTTAAGGAAAGCCAACGTTTCGACCCACAGCCCAGGTCTTCTTCGGGGCTAAATATACAAAATACAGACAAATTAAAATTAGAAATGGAAATATATAAATATACAAAGCAATATATTACTAAGGGTCTCCCTACATCTTTATTTTTTATCACAAAAATATCAAGATCCATCTAAAATTTTATTTTGTATATTTAGCCCTGAAGAAGACCTTCAATGTGGATCGAAACGTTGGCTTTCCAGTAAACAGTTCCCTCATTTCTTCCTGATAAACAAATACATATTAGGAAATTTAAACTTCTGTGCAAAACGTCGCCCTAATGTATGTCATATTATCTATATATAAAATAATATAATAATAATTACATTAATGGTAATTACATTTTTAATACTCATATCTTCTCCTCACCCTTTTCCTTCTCCAATTTACACACCTTTTTCTCATATTAGCTTTTTGGCATCCATCATATGTTATTATTATTTGAGATTTCATTAGCATTTAACATCACCTTTTTCATCATATGTCATTCTATTTCCATGCTCATACCATATTGTTACTTATATTTCTATACGTTCCTTGTACATTTATGTCATATATTTTACCACTTCATACTTTAGGTATGCATTTTAAAAACTGTTATACTCTATATTTATATCTTGACTTTCTACTGTTATTTTTCCTTTATTTACTCTTTAATATCATTTTGGTTATACCTTCTTTCATTTTACTTATGTAAACTCCCTAGGAGTCTATTATCTTACATTTTATAGTTTATATATATTCTACTACCTTTTCCATAATTTTACTTCTCACCTCTGATGTTTATACTTTTTCTTTTTTTTTTTTAAATATCTTTCTGTTTACTTCCGTCTTTTATCTTTGTAAAAAAATCTTTTTTGGCATCACCACCGTTCTGTACATTTTCTCTGTAATTTTTGTATTCATATATATCCCTCACTTTTGTTCTAAATTTCTACCTCTCTACATATATATTTTTTCTCATTTATCATATACTTAGTCCTCGATGTATTTTTATTGTATTCATTGTATTTTGTCTGTTTTTCTTTCTTAGCCCTAAAGATGACCCACAAAGTGGGTCGAAACGTCGGCCCATAATTAAATAAGCAACCACTTATTTAGTGTTTTCATTTGACTCCATCCCCAACTATTTTCTTCCTTACGTCTACTCTCCAGTCAACCATCCCCTCGCTTCTTATATATAAAATAGCTTTTCCTGACTGACAGACCATCGCAGAGCTAAAACGACATAAGCTACAAGCTTGAAATTTGGACAGTAGGTACATTTTATAAAGCCAACAAGATTTATGAAAATTCATCCCCTAAGAGAGTGAAACATGTTTGTAATAAAAATATCCAATTTTTAAAGCGAGTACCATGAATCTTTAGATTTAGCTTTTCCATTGAGAATAATATTTCGATGAATCGATCTAAATTTTGTAATTATGTTATTCCTACAGCCCCGGTAAATAAGTGGTAAAGTCGAATTTTCATCTTGTACTCAAATAGGGGTAATGTGGTTATTTTCTTACTGAATAAGTGGCTAAGTTAGACCTTGGCTTGAAAACCAGTTATTGCTTACATTACAACTCCATTTAAAGCCAACAACTACGAGAATGATACGATTCCTGTTATCTGAAAGCAGTTAACTCTCTCTGGGCAAAATTCGACTTAACCACTTATTCACCGGGGATGTAGATGTAAGCAATAACTCCATTTCATGCCAAGACCTGACTCTGAACCATGTCCTCATGCCCTATGAAGTCATCAAGTTCGCTATTCTTCCTGATTCAACAGTAGGAAAATGAAAGTATACTAGGCCGAAAATACGCCTTAATATTTTCTTGTCGACGACTCTTAAGCCCCTCCTTCGTAAACCTGCCCTCCTGTATCGTTTAATAACATCCCATTGATTCTTGTAGAACAGGTCCGGTACTTAGGTCTACATCTTACTGAAACGATAAGAAACAGCTTGCCGTTTCAGGCTACTTCAATATTTGCTCGACAAACGCTCTAAGCTCCCAATTAATTACTAAAGACTCATATACACGACAATCATTAGACCTATGTGGACTAATGGATTAGAGCTTTGGTGCTCCACTAAGCCTTCGAATTCCTCAAGTATTCAATCCTTACAATCCATAATCCTTCGTAAAATCCTCAATGTTCCTTACTTTTTAACGAACAAAGTAATCCATAATGACCTTAATGTCCCATTTGTTGATGATTTGGCCCGAATCCGATATCGATCTTTACATGAGAAACTTCACTTCTATTCTAAAAATACACTAGTTTCAAAACTAACAACCTCTTCAATACCTGATAATCCTCCGAGGCGTCCGAAAAGAAGATGGCCTTGTGACCTTCTAAGTCGAACTTTTTATTTGAATACTACCACTGGGTAGTTTCTCTTTACTTGCCTTTATCTCAGGACATTATTTATCTTTCATTATATTTATTTGATGTATTGAATATATAGTTGTAAAATTCAATAAATACATTTTTAAAGAACTCTTAAAGTTAAATGGTATGCACTAATTGTTCTAAATTTCATAGAACACCGCTAGTCTTATGAAAAATTAAATTGTAAATTTTTATTTCTGTTTAATTTGGTCAGAGGGCTTGATTCTGGCCATAGTAGCCTCTATTCCCTACGATGATTCTGCTCCTTGTTGCTATTGCTTTCGCAGTTTAGTTCCTGACCTAGACAGGGGAATCGATCAAACGTTTCAATGTAATAGTTACCCACCACAATAATTTTTCAATTATGAATCAAAAAGTACCCTATTTTTATAAAATTTTATTGAAGGCTGGGTGAGCCCCAGGGTGGTCCTAGTCCTATACGATCCATCTCCGGCTTGAAACAGACTAAATAAAAGTCTTCCCCGGAGCGGGATTTGAACCAGGATTTCCGGCATGGCAACTCAGTGCTCTACCACTGATCTACTCAGCTCTTATAACGAATTATTGATTTATAATACATTTTTTATGAAATAATCATCATATTGGACTGCGAGTATTTTGACCACCAATGCCATTAAGATAATAACAATATAAACACTTATTGACGAACGAAGAGCTTCGTAATGATATGTATCAGAGAACGGGTATTGACGACAGACTGTCTAGATCTGTTATCTATGACGTGTTTAAATAGTGCCATCTGAATATTATATTAACGGCGTTTTTCATCTTACATTTTCTTAAAATATAATTATGATATTATAATATATTATTCTTAAAAGAAGCTTTCGAGAGGCTGGAAGTGGAAGCTGGAAAAATGGGGTTACAGGTGAATGAGGAGAAAACCAAGATAATGGTAATAAAGAATAGTAAACAAAACCGACCACCTCATAGCTACACGTTTGGAAGACACACTTTCCAACGAGTGTCAAGTTTCCAGTATTTAGGAAGCCGTATAAATGAGAATTTGGATGAGGAGGAGGAAATCAGAGCCAGGATAGTATTAGGTAATAAAGCATGTTTTGGAATGTCAAAGCTCCTGAGAAGTAAGCTCCTTAGCCTAAAGTCCAAGCTGATGATATATAAAACCGTGATTAGGCCAGAAGCGACATACGCTGGTGAAACCCTCACACTGAATAAATCCATCGTGGAAAAGCTGAATAGATTCGAAAGGAGAGTTCTTCGGCAAATATTCGGCTCAGTTCGGGAAAACGACCAACTCAGGATCAGAAGGAACAAGGAGCTAAGTGAGTTATATGGAGACCTAATGATATCGAGCTTCATCAGGATGCAACGCATTAAGTAGCTGGGCCACTTATATAGTATGGGCGAAGAAAGAACAGCTAAAAAGCTGTATAAAGGAAATCCGGATGGAGTAAGACCTCGAGGAAGGCCCAAAGCTAGATAGAAGGATGCCGTCTGTGAAGATCTGAGGCTGTGTAAGGTCTCCATCACTCGAGCAGGCGATCGGGACGATTGGGGTAGAGCGGTTGAGCAGGCCAAGGACTTTTTTATGATTCTGTCGCGCCAATAATGTAATTATAATATATATAATTATGATATAATTATGAAATATAATTTTAAGTATTCTTCAATATGAATATGGGAGTGCTGAAGTGTATTGTCAACGATCCCTGGTTGAAATCCGGCTTTTGGAACCATCCTGGGGCTCACCCAGCCTCTATAAAATGGAGGGGTCCTTCAGTTGAGCGTGATCATGGACAAATCACCTCTCTTGCACAACTGTTGTCATAGTAACAGTATAATTTCTAACTGTTTCTACTGCTTGTACTGAACCCAAGACACTTCATGGATCGTAGTATTTTTATCTATTGTAATTTTTATTACACTTATCAACATATTTATAAATATTATTATAAGGAGAGGTTAATAAACAGTATTATCACATAGATAGTCCAAATTTAGAACAGAATAGAATAGAAAAGTAACTTTATTCTGGGACTAAGTCCCTTTAGAATAACAGATATGAACAGGAAAAAAAGCATAATATTTATCTGGCTAGAAGGCTAAATGTTACAAATCATAAAGCGTGTAAAACATGACAGAAAACAATTTAAAAAGAAATATCTAAACAAAAATAATAGTAAGTAAATAAATAGTACAGATCTTGACAGGATATTAAGCAATTAAAGAGAATAGATAAATACATAGCTTTTGTTAGATGCATGAGCTAGCATGCAATAATTTCTTTACATGATGTACAGCTTTTCAAAAAGCAAAATTAAAAGAACTAAATAACACAATGAGTTATTCTATACATTACATTCTAAGCAAATGACTAACCTGCTTAGAGACTATCCTTTTGGGAAGCTAAGAGGTATTGAAACAGCAAGGATTTGAATTATGATAGAGAGGGAGTATGACGGATATTAGGAGGGATTGAGTTCCACACTGTGGTGGAGCGGGCGAAAGGAACGTTCGAATGCTTTAGTTATGTGTGAACGTATATAGAGATCAGAAAGGCGGGATCTTGTTTTATGGTGTTCAACTGAGGATTTGAATTGGAGGAGACTGTAGATATATGAAGGGTGTTGAGAGTGAATGCATAGGTATAAGAATGAACAGAGGAAATATTGTCTTCGGAAGGGAGGGAAGAGCCACTTTAACTCATCATAGAGGTGGGACACGCGAGATCGCTTCGGAGTACCAAGCATAAATCTTAGAGAACAGTTCATTATTCATTATATATATATATAAATACATATGTATATCCAATTTAGGATAGATTATATATGTTATAAACCACTTATAATACATAGTAAAGATTATAAGTGTTTTGAATATGTATCGTTTTTTTTATCTTGTTAAGAAACACATATTTTTGCTTTGTAATCCCGAAAACACTTGAGAATATATAAACAAAAATATCTGATGTGTAACACATAACTTCCTTTTACTTCAAGTAAATATAAATCAATGACTCAAAAAAGATCATTAATCAAATTAAGATCTATCTACAACCTGAAGTATTCTAAAATTATTAAATTATTTCTTTTTTACTTATTATAGAACTGAGTAGGTGAGGTGCAAAACTCGTTCGTTCCATTTTTTTGAAAAATTGAGATGGCAGTGGATTCTAAAAGATATTTTAATGCTATTTCAATATATGTTACCAGATTGGAGCAAAACTTGTTATTTCATATGGATTTTAGCTATAAAAAATAGAGGTTTGTTGCAGAACTGATTCGTTCCATAGCCCATTGTGTTTCAAAACTGGTTCGTTACTAGTTAGTTTCAGTGAAAGAGGAGGTATTGTGTTGGTGCAAGGAGAAGTCAATTATAGGTCTGACTTAGGAGTTGCAAAAGGGATATTAAAGAAAGGAAAACGATTAAGCCAAATCAAGCCACAGTCTTTAGCAAACGAAGTCAGTATTAAACAAGAGAAGCTGAAAGACGTTGATAATCTGCTGAGAAAGCATTTTGGTGATGAGTGGAGGGCCAATGATTCATTGACGTATTACACACGAGTTCTCGATATATCTACCACAGACGAGGGAAACGACGAACAACAGGATGATGAAGTGGCTATTATTGAAGAAGACGATGGCCTTAGGATCTAGTCTTTTTGTAGTCGGATGTTTTATATCAGTACGCTGATATTTTTGAAAAATTCATAAAAAAAAATGTTCAGTCAAATGTTTTAAGTCAGTGGTGATATTATTTTGTAAAATGTTACTGAATTTATTAATAAAATGGTTGTGAAGCTAAATAAATATTACTTATTAAAAAAAAACTTCGCTATTGTTTTCTTCAGCTCATATTATTATCTTTATTGGAAGAGCAACTTATACTGTGTGAATTAAAACTCGTTCCTTCCAGTGTGGTGTGTAGCAAAAGTCTTTCCTTTAAACATTTTGTTGCAAAACTGACTCATTTCATACTTTGTTACCTTTTTTTTGTTACCATTAAATCAGTAATTTTTTTCATTCCAAGCTCACTTCCACAGGGAAGCTGCACCTTTCGAAAGCAAAAAAAAAATTTTTTATCTGGCCACTCTACGAGACGAGGTAAGTTTTTTGAGTTTCCTGAAAAACGTGTTACTGTGGAACAAACGAGTTTTGCAACTCACCTCCTCAACTATATTTACTAGAAAAATAGTGAAAGTGGATTCAGTTTTTTTCAAAATATATGTATAGGTTGACATTTCAGGATACTTCAACACTATCTAAACTCCAAATTAATTACTTTTTTTTTTTTTTTATCTGACCCTCCTAATTTATTTACAAACTAAATTACAAATACTATTTAGCTAAATAGTATACAGCTGAGGCCTCCTTTTACCCTGGGGTATTTTAAGGCAATTATGTTCTTACCGCTGTATGCGGGAGAATATATTATGTCCTTTGCCTTGGCTTATCAAATGGGGAGGGACAATTTTCGTTTACTTTATTAAGGGATGTGGAAAGGAGAGGGAGAGGAAAGAGGAAGGATGAGGAGAGGTGAGGGTATGTGGTGGGAGGTGAGGGTATGGGAGTGGGAGGTGGGATGAGGGGGTTTGGACTACTGATGGGCTTAACTGCTACTTTTCAGTAACAGTTCTAACCGTTACTGTGATTTTTCTTATCTGTGATTTCTTAACTGCTACTAACTGTGATTCGTGATTCTGTCGAAATGCTACCAACAGTGATTCCGTCGGCGTACTTAATTCCACATCTTGAATACAACGATCACAGAATACACATTATAAGGATAATAATTACTTTGACACTTGTATAATTCACTATAATCCTATCAATATACATACAGATGGAATTATTTTCAATATCCTAAATAACGTAAATTTTCCTCTTATGGTTTAACCCATTCAAGACGACGATTTTTTTCGAAGACGGTCCCCAGAAGGGAAAATTTTTGTCTTTATATTATTCATTTTAAATAAAATAACATGTTTACTATGGAAATCACCCAATTCGTAAGTTAATTCTCTTAAATAAGATAATTGCACACTGGGTATCCAGCTTGCTCCTCGGAAATGTTTATTAAAATTTTTACCAAGTGTGCAATGTAAGATAAAATGAAAATACATCATTAAAAAATTTATAAACATTTATTTCAAAAATAGTTAGATCATATAAAATCGCTATTTTGTTTTCAATGATAAAGAACAGAATATAATGCAAAAAAGTTTTTAAAAAGTTTAAAAAAATAAGTTTTTGTATAGGTAATTTACAAGTAAATATTAATACTTTACAATAAACAAGCTGTAAATAAATATCTGACTTTTCCTTTTATTCTATTTATATATAAATTTAAATTATATTAATAATTTAAATTTATTACTGTGCAGTTAATTTTCTACAGTAAAATTAATTGAGTCAAATTAAGGTAGTAATAGTAGTCACAAACACGCTTCAATTCCGTTCGCCGACGACCAGTCGCCCACATGCGAAGAACAGTTTAGAACTGTTACAGATGAATTTGTGATCACAGGTAGACCTGTGACTTTTGAGTAACAGTGAAAAAGTAACAGTTCGTGATTTCTGGCCCATCACTAGTTTAGACTACAGAGTCCTCGGAGATCACGTCTATCAGACGGGATGTGGCGATACCGCGTTGAAGAGTGGGTTGGTACAGGCCTTCAACCCATCAAAGAACTTGAAGGCTTTACCCTTCCTAGGTAGCATCTTCAGCATTACATAGGGGATGTTGTCCTGGCCTGATGACTTGTTCCCTTTCGTGCGTCGTAGTACCGACTCGAGCTGGCCGAATGTGGGGAACAGAGATTTCTCAATGGGGCACGGTAGTGGTCCCTCCGGGATCGGTTAATAACAAAAGACTCATATAATAGACTATATAATTATAAGATCTATTTGGAGTAGAGCTTTGGGGGCTCCACTAAGCCATCGAATTCCTCTCGTATCCAATCCTTGCTATCTAAAATCCATCGTGAAAACCTCAATGGTCTTTACTTTGTTAAGAATAAAATCATCCATAATGACCTCAACGACCCATTTGCAGCATATATGATCCGAATCCGATATCAATCTTTTCATGACAAACTTTATTCCCAATCAAACACACTAGATTTAAAACTAGCAACCTCTTCAATGCATTATATTCCTCCGAGGCGTCTGAAAATAAGATGAACCTGTGACCTTCTAAGTTGAATTAGTTTTAAAAAATGTCTTAAATGTCAAGTGACCTTAGGATGTTTTTAAAGTCAGTGAAAAATTCTTAGTTATATAATTTAGGAAAATATTCCGACTGTAACATCGCCCGACAAGCCAAAGCATCATAAGGTGAAGTTAAATGAGAAAAGAAAAGAAATTAGCTTCTATTATCCGCCATTTTTTATCTCAACGTGGTAGCGTTGTTTAATGAGTTGTCATGGAAACCTGTTCTCTTTTGTTTGATTACTCGATGACTCAAAAACGATATCATTTCCGGAAGGATTATTGATGCTCATTTGAAAGATGATCTAATTACACTGGTCAACAGTATTTTTGTTAAATGGGTAAATGTGGCTGTCTCATATGTATTTTGCTATGGTCATTCCGAACATGACCATCAAAGTTATCCACAGGGCTCAGATTTTTTGTAATTTTAAATTTTGTAAAAAAAAAAGTGATATTTCGTAAACTATGAACGTTGGATTCTTGGATCATCAAACATTCTTGGAATGTGTAGGGAGACCTCAAAATTTTACGAATTTCGTTAGGCCTTCAATCAGGTTATACAAAATTTTTTTGTTTTCTGTGTGAGTGGGACAGTACAGATCGCAAAAATCATTATATAAAGAAGGAGTGGCCCAAAAAAAATCTTGTACCTGGAGAAAAAAATGTACTTTTCGAACCACTAGTAAACCCAGAAAGCGTTTATCTTCCACCATTGCACATCAAACTCGGTTTGATGAAAAATTTTGTTAAGGCACTGGATAAAAGTGGCCCTGGATTTCTATATTTAAACGCTACATTCCCAAATCAGTGGAATGTGATTAAACGATCCAGGAGGGCAGGAAGACATTGGTTCCAAAAATATAAAACAAAATTTGATGTAGAAAACAATATATTATAGTGATTTTGGATTTACGCTTTAAGCCTAAATCAATACGAATTATTGATTTATAATACATTTTTTATGAAATAATAATTATATTGGACTGCGAGTAATTTGACCACCAATGCCATTAAGATAATAACAATATAAACACTTATTGACGAACATAGGCAACATAAGAGCTTGATATGTATCAGAGAACGGGTATTGACGACAGACTGTCTAGATCTGTTATCTATGACGTGTTTAAATAGTGCCATCTGAATATTATACTAACGATGTTTTTCATCTCTTTCTGCGTGAGTTCTTACGATATTTTCACAATAAAATCGTTAGATAATTAGAAAGCACCAAGCCAGCAAAATATTTATCGGAATGATCTAATATATTGAAAATCAATTTTGTTCAAAATTATAACAGTTGGAAAAAATAAACCACAGCTAGGTTGTGCTAACCAAAGCCTTTATCTATGCAAAGGTTATCCTGAGAAATATAGGACCACTTTGAGTTGGGGTCATCTGTGGTGTATTGATAGCACAAGAACCTTCTGTGCTCAAAATTGAGGGTCCGTAACCCAGAAGGAGGCCTTGGGATTTTTTAAAGGAAGTAAAAATTATGATGACCTTCGGCGGGAACGTAAAACGGTTGTCCCGAGCCTTTTTTTTTGTGCCAGAGCAAATATCTTATTCCTAAGAGATTCCTAACCTAGTTACACCAAGATCGGCAAAATTTAGGGATCCCTCTGTAGCATTGTTAGTCATAGACCTAATGATAATAACGAAAGTGACGTAGTATAAAGAGACGCTAAATAAATAAACAGACATTATATTGATGTGTAAAACACTGGAGATTATTATAGGATGGTTTATTATCTTCCAGTAGTTTTATGTGGAATAAATAAACAACGCTTCGGGTTCGCGGGCAGGTGCAATAATAATTTATAAAGTGTAAATAATAATGTCTTTATAGCCCGATTACATCAATACCTCTGAAACATAATCCGTATAAATATATAATAGAATAGAATAGGAAAGAAAACGAACTTTATTCTGGGACCAAGTCCCTTTAGAATAACAATAATATTCATCTGGCCAGGAGGCTACATAATGATACAAATCATGAAGTAATCATGAGTGACAAAACATAATAGAAATAGAAAAAAATAAAAATAAAAATAAATAAATGATATAATAGTACGAGACTTTACAGGATTTTAACTAATTGTCAAAAAAAAAAAAAAAAAAATAATAAAATAAAATATATATATAAAGGTTAGATATTAACAAAATAATAATAAATAACATTAATATAACAGTTAATAACGGAATTTCTAAATAAAGCAAATGAATGGCATAGCATGCGATAAAGTATTTATAAAGTCTGTATCTTCTTTGTTGTTGGAAAAATAAACAAAACACGTAGGTAACGAGATCGAGTATTCAATACAAATTAATACAAGCGGAAGATTGGCCTGTCTGGAGAGCATCTTTTTGGGATGCCAATAGATGATGGAAAATCAGGGATTTAAATGAGGCAAGTGAAGATGAATGGCGGATGAAAGGAGGGATTGAGTTCCACACTGTGGTGGAGCGGGCGAGGAAGGAACCCTGGAATGCCTTAGTTCTGTGGGCTGGAATGTAGAGATCGGAAAGGCTGGATCTTGTTTTATGGTGTTGGACAGAGGATTTGAATTGAAGGAGACTATAGACATATGAAGGGTGTTGCGAGTTAATGGATTGGTATAGAAAATCACTAAGGAAATAATGTCTACGAATGGGTGGGAAGAGCCACTTTAACTCATCATAAGTATATATATATATATATATATATATATATATATATATATATATATATATATATATATATATGTACAGGGTGTGTTTCGGAATTGCACGGCACTATTTTAGGTATGTGTTCTCTAACACAAAATAAACAAAAAAGTTTATATTAACATATATCTCAAACTCATTTATTAAACATATATCAAAGGTTAAAGATTTATTATTAATTATTACTATTTATGTATTATTATTACAACATTTAGAGTAACTGTTCAAAGGGGCCTTCGTTTTGTTGAATACAACCTCCAGCACGACGAATCCATGCTTCTCTGGCTCTTCGTATATATATATATGGTAATGTCCAACAGCAGTCGTGCGAGGGTTTTCTTCAGTCCAAGTATGGGTTCGAAAATTAAAAATCCCGTTTCTTGTAAAGCAAAATTCATCAGTAACCAAAATGCAGTTCAGGAAGTTAGGATCTCGTGTGCTTAATAATAATCTTATGGTAATAAATCTTGCCTACTCAATACGTGAAATGGATACAATTGTTGTTCGCGTAAAGTTCGCCATACACTGGTAGAGGACACATCGAAACGACGTGACAATCTTCTGGTACTAGCAGTAGGAGATAACTGAACAGCATCGAGTATTTCTTCTTCAACGTTTGCAGTTCGTCGAAATCTTTGTCGACTGGCGTTTACTCGTATAGGTTTTATCGTGCCATCTAAGGCTACACCTACATTGGATCCGGTGTGATACGATGAGACGTCGCTAGCAAACCAAATGACTGAAATATATCGAGAGTTATAACGTTTGGTTCTTTAAATTTATAAAATTAAGATTATTTGTTAATTATTTTATAAATTTAAAGAACCAAATGTTATAACTCTCGATATATTTCAGTCATTTGGTTAGCTAGCGACGTCTCATCGTATCACACCGGATCCAGTGTAGGTGTAGCTTAAGGCGTCTTTCAATGGCCTCAAACGATTTGATATTCTTTGGTTAGGAAATTTTTCACGATATCTTCGAACAGCAGCAGCACCATTTCTATGTACCTCGCCATTAGTTAAAAGTATGTCTGTCTGTTTTGCAAAAGTGAATAAATTTGTGGTGTCTCCTATGATAATCATAAATTGAACTGTGTCACAGTATTCACTCACACTAAAACACACAGAACTAGACAAACAGATGAGCAACTATTGTCATTGCTTATCGTTCATTTGTTTATCAAGTGATTAAAACCTTTAATAGCATTAAACACGCTAAACTTTGTACAGTCAGTCTTAATTTAGTAAATAAATAATAAATCTTTAACCTTTGATATCTGTTTAATAAATGAGTTTGAGATATATGTTAATATGAACTTTTTTGATTATTTTGTGTTAGAGAACACAGACCTAAAATATGTATATACATATATATTTTATATATATATTATATACGCAACCGAGGCATATGTGAGAGGATTACATTAAAGATGGTGTTAGAGGTTTAGATTTCGGGAGTAATTTTTGAACGGCAGTTTGTAAAAACTTAAAGGAAACGTTATTTATCATACAAGAACATGAAAAACAAAAGGAACAGAATATAGTTAATATTGAACAAATTACTATAAACCTATCAAAATATATGTTAAAATGTATTAGTTTTTTTGACCATCTATATTATAAGGTAAAGATACAATCTTGCAAGTAATTCAAAAATATAAAACTAACCTTTTCAATTAATGTAGTCATAGCTAATCTTTTAAAGAATTGAAATAACACTAACTAAGAGTTGATAAATAATTTATTTTTATTAATAAATAAATTTAATAATAAAACTAAATGAACTGAATAAAGAAGAAATGATATATAAATCGAGTTTCCTGGATCGACTATTTTGAAACCTATCGACTTTGTGTCCTGTTTTGTTTGCAGGCTAGAAAATATGGAGGTCCTATGCATCGAAATGTTGAATTTTTTATACAAATATGGAACTACTATATCGATATTTCCTAACTATCTATCAATATTTTATTCAATATTCCTATTCTGAAATGACAGTAGTTATTATACAGGAACGACAATATTCGTGCTTATCGTTATTCAAACAAGACTAATATCAGACTGAAGACGTGCCGCAAACTCGTTTATGATCTATCGGTTTAGTCTATGTGTTTCGACCAGGAAACAGACGTTGGTAAGAATTTTTTAATTATTTTTTCTAAATTATTCTTTCTATAGGGGCGCATACACGGTCAATATTACTAGTATAGTATTGGATAGTATTGGAATGACGAAAATACTGAGGAATCACCCTTCAGTATTTTTACACCATACACGATCAATATTACGGTCAGTATTACTGTCAGTATTTAACTCTTTTTCCATATTTTGATGTAGTGTCGACTCAGGGCTAAATTTTTAATTTTACCTTCATTGCAATGTTTAGTATTATAATTATATACTTTCTTTTTATGTATGTTTACCATTCTATTATTTGTACTATTATTTTTATAAAACATCTAACCAAACTCTCTCTGTATTTTACTAATGTAAAAATCAGAAATAAAAAAATTTTAAAAACTCAGTTCACAGTTAGCTCGTGATAAGAACAGTCATATTTTTCTCATGCAGACTTTTACCTACTTTTTTAATGGATAGAACGTGTTTAGCAATTGTGATCGCCATGGCATTGGAAAAAAAGAGGAAAAAACGCTTGTGGGTGAAGGATTGGCTATTGGACAGGGATAAGTTCACCCATTTAAACTTTATTAATGAAATTTCAGTAAAGGAACAATCAGATTACTATAATTATTTTCGGATGAATGAAAACGTATTAAATGTTTTAATTAATATAGTTTCTCCTCATATTAAAAAAACAAGATTCAAATATGAGGGAAAGATTATGCCCAAAACAGGGGTTGACAGTTACCCTACGCTATTTAGCAACAAGCCAAAATATTGAGGACTTAAAGTTTTCAACGCTAATTTCTCCATCAGCCGGATCGTGATAGAAACCTGTGAAGCTCTCATTTAGACACTAGGAAAAATATAATTTTTTTCTATAGACAGAACACAATTTTACGTATAAAATGAAGTTTTAAGAAATACATTACATAAATCATTTATAACTTTGATGTTATGTTTACATTATTGGATTGGAAATCAGTCGATGCGTCGCACTCAACAGCTACAAAATACTGAGGAATGAAAGAAACGGGCATACAGGATCAGTAATACTGTCAGTATCCCCTCCCCTCCGCCGGGTTGGACTGAGGAATGACGGAGTGAACCATCACTTATCAATACCTCACTTAAGTACATCTGACTATACTGTTAGTAATACTGATCGTTTAAAAAAAATTAAATGTTCATGATCAATATTCTAGATTACCGCTAATTTAGAAGAGCAGAAATATTCCAGAGACTTCAAGAATCTGAACGAAAACGGCTGGAAAGAAGGAGAAATGAAGTAGAGAATGGAGAAAAAAGACTGGCCAGCAATTGTTTCTCCTCACTTAAAACCGGTTTTCTGGGAAAAAGAGAGTATCTAAATAATAATAACAAATAAGAAAGTGAAATTGAGAGAAGGATTCAGAGGAAAATATAACAGCGGAAGAAAACAAAGGAAGGCTACAGGTTAAGGCCCGACCAGGAAATATACAGGGAGGGGAAAGTATCGATAGTAGGTCAATACTATTTGCTGAAAACTATCGAATACTATCGATAGTTTTTCGATAGCTGTTTCTTTTTTTTCCAAACCTATTCAATTAACAATTTCAACTAATTTAATTCAACTACCTACCTACTAAATGCAGGATTATAAATTATAAGATTATATCATAAAAATGAGAAAAACAACTAATTTATTTGAATTTAAAAAAAAAGTATTTACAATTTACATGTTTATAATAGCAATGAACAACTCAAATTTTCAGAAAAGAAAAATAACGAAATAATTAATTTCAGGAGTCAAGTGTGCTCCTTGAGCCACATATTTCATGAAAGAAAAACTAGCATTCCTAGTTGAACTTTTAAGAATTGTAGAAAAATATCCCTAATTAAAGAGGAAGTTAAGGTTATAAAAACCTCGAAGAGCCAATGCTCAATACCGCGAATTTGGTTTGTTTGCACAAGTGTGAGACTACGTGTGCTACCCAACATAATGTAATTAGTAATTTCGGAGAATTATATAATGACACGTCCGGTGCGGCATCAAAGTTATATAGAAGAGAACCCTTGCGTTCAATTTCAAAAGAACTCGACACTGGCAGAGACAGATCAGCATAATTCTGAGAGTTTTAAAACATGAGGGTAAAATATATCACAACTATCGATAGGTCGACAATGTCGATAGTGACCATCGGTAGAGTTTACTTGTCGATATTTCGATAATAACTATCGACTACAGCCAAACCCTAGGGGAAAGACCTGGAAACCGAAATAAGAATCAGAAGACTAAGATCAGAATGGACAAAGGGAGAGTTAACAAGAAAGTCTGGTAAATCTGTGAATACAAGAGCGTAGGAGGGTTTGTAAAACAATTGAGAGAGGAAACAGACAAATACTGCTTAGACAGAGAACAACAATACGGGAAAAATGAAAAAAATCGATGTTATTGTGAAAAATAAAGAAAAAATTAAGGGTACTACATAGTCGAAAGGGAGGAGCGCTGACGTGGATTCATGACGCAAATGGAACATCAGAAGTTTGAAAGCAGCTAATAGGGTAAAATCGCAAACGAGGTTAACAGATACCATTCATGTATCGTGGCGCTGCAAGAGGTTCGCAGGCCAGAGGAGGGTTTGTTAACGGAAGGGATGTACACAATTTGGTAGGGAGGAAGTTGTAACATTGTTTAAGTACTGGGTTTCTGATTAAGCATAGAATTCTTTTCGCATTAAAGGACATAAACTGCCGATATCAGTGGCTATATTTTAGGGGTGTTGGGTTAACCCCATTAAAGAACATACATTCCCTTACCTTGTTGATATAATTAAATGTGAATTTTATGATGGGCTCGGCTGGCTTTAAGAAAAAGAAAACACGAACCTATAGTCTCACGATTTAATAAACGATCTGCGAAGGTTCGGATGCGAGACCAAGGAAGGTGTTGTAAGGGGAAGGGAGTTTTCATTACATAAAGAGATTCATAAGAAGGGGTGACTTTGGTCTAGTGCTTAGCGTAACGAACTACTATGTCCAAGATCGTGGGTTGGCAGCCTGGCAAGTAGCTCTAGGAAATTTTAAATGGAGTACAAATTCATTAATTATGTCGTCCTTCAAAATGAATGTAAAACGGGGGTCCCGAGCCTGTACGATGTCAGGTACTCGTTAAAAATCCCTATCCTAATTTAACCTGGATAGGCAAAATTTAGAGCTCCCATTGTAGCATCGTCCGATTGGCTATAGCAGCATAAACAAAGGTACTTGTCTATTTGGACGTCCGTTGACACCAGCGCCTCAAGTGTCACTTTTGTTAGCTATCTCTTACTGTTATCGTAACCTTTCTAAGCGCTTTGTTATTGTTTGTTTAGTCAAGTTGAAGGTGAGTGTGTTTTGGATTATTTTCAATATGACTTGGGGTTTAAATAAGATTTTTCGCAGGGTCAATCTTTGCTTGGGCAAATCTTTTCGGTACTTGTGTGTTAACGCCACCGCAGTTATTTTTCCCTACTTGTTCGCATGCACGAGTGGTTACATTTTGTAGTCGTTATATTTCTAAGCACTGATTTCTTTTATGTTCGTTCTTGTTTGCTGAGTTTTGTTTGTTGCTGATTTGTTCTAGACTCATTGTTGTTATTATTTTATTTATTTATTTAATTGTTATTAGATTTTTTATTATTTCGCTAATTTTTGTGCTACGAAAATGAGTCTTTGGGATTTGACTAAAACAGAAGAAGCAATGGTATTTTTCCAGGAGCGAAATATTTTACCAATTTTCCACCGTAATCCGATTATT
Source organism: Troilus luridus (assembly GCA_964056705.1). Lineage (NCBI taxonomy): Eukaryota > Metazoa > Arthropoda > Insecta > Hemiptera > Pentatomidae > Troilus > Troilus luridus. The sequence continues at coordinate 8,333,706 of OZ057412.1, forward strand.
TATTTCTATATTATCCATTATTTTAACTGTTTATGATATATTTCATTTGTAAATAAATTATTTTGATTTGTAATTGTTGATGATTATTAAAAAAATTTAAAATTCTAACCCCAATAAATAGATTTAAAAACATGCAAGATAAATGTTTTAGAAATATAACGGTTACAAAATGTAACCGCTCGCGTATGCGAACAAGTAGGGAAAAATAACTGCGGTGGCGTTAACACACAAGTACCATCTTTTCTCTTTAAAATAAAAATATTTTAAAATTATAAACAATTATATTTCAGTTAGATATTGTTGTTTTTAATGAACATTGCTTGTAATAAATGTTTCATTTTTTCTATTTTTATTTTGTCTTCACATGTTTCTCATTTATTTTTTTTACTAAAAATCTGTTCTATTATAATAAAAGGCAATGCCTATTTCAAATTCATTGTAGGCAGCATAACCTGACATGGTCCAAATAGTTGAGGTAAGTGACACCTGAGTTCGCTGATGTCAACGGACGTCCAAATAGACTAGTACCTAAACAAATCAACCTACATTGTGTTTGTTTATTAGCTACGCAATGTCATTTGGACTTACTGCGTATCAAACTAACTTGCAAGTAAAAAATCAAGCAATATCCCAGTATTTCCTGGTTTCATAGTCTGTAAAATATCAACGGAAATGGCATGTTAGTAATCCACAGAGCGAGCGGAAAGTTTTGTGCGTCACCATTGCTATCTTACAATCTCACCAGTAGTTCTAGGACCCGCTCAACACAATCCAGCCTTCATGTCTTCATTTATTGCCTGATTTTAAATTGAAAGGTTAGTGTCAAAGCATTCCTGAAAACATTACCGGTTGTTTTCCAGATAATTAAGTCACGGTTTGTTATTAAATTGAATTAATTGATCGATTAATGAATAAGTTAAGCAAAGCCCGTACCATTACAATCCATCAAGAGTATTTAGCTCAGTACATGGTAGAGACTGTAATATTTCTAACCCAACGGTTCTGCAAAGGTCTGATTTGAACCTCACTTTATAAAAGACTGGGTGAGCCGAAATGAGTCTCTTGATCCATAAATAGAGTCGATTCACGGATGTTAAAACAATAAATATTTTAATTTTGAAGAGAAAAAATTTGCCCACGGCCGGGATTCGAACCCGGGTCGTCTGCCTCACCGTGGCAATGCTCTAGCCAATTGAGCTACCGAGGTCGCCCCCCACTTAGGACAAATCTGTTCTCTTCACCGATCTTAAATCCCCCGTGTTCTCGCAATTTTGCAATGTATACACGAGGAAGAATGTTACTTTAATTTTAAGATCTTGTTGACTTACTTCATTAAATTATTTATAATTTTTTAATCATTGCTTTAATTTTAAAATATTTTTATTTTGAAGAGAAAAGATTTGCCCCCGGCCGGGATGAGAACGGTGAAGAGAACAGATTCGTCCTAGGTGGGTCAACTTGCTAGAGCGTTGCCACGGCGAGGCGGACGACCCGGGTTCGAATCCTGGCCGGGGATAAATTTTTTCTCTTCAAAATAAAAATATTTTAAAATTAAAGCAATGATTAAAAAATTATAATTATTTATAAATAAATATTTTATTTTAATTATTTTTAATTTTATACTAATAAATTATTTTAATTAATTAATTTTAAATAAAAATATTTAAACAATAAATAGTTTAACAATCACAGCTCATTTTGAACTCTTTGCCTAGTGATCAACTGCTGCGTTACCCCGATACATAATGCATTTACAACAAAATCTTTATTTAATTATAATTTCAAAGTAAAATCATTGTTTTTTTTTGTTTATTTAACGCCACTATATGCTGGTACAGCAAAACGGACGACACTACAGTGAGAAACCTGAATTTTGCCTGTCCAGGTATAAATTCGGGAAGGGATCTTTAACGAGTACCTTATATCTTACAGGCTCGGGACACTCATTTTATGTCCACTCCTAAGGACAACATAATCAAGGATCTGTATTAAGGATATCTGTTCTGCAGATAGTCGTTTCAAGTTGAGACACAACAAGTTTTAACTAAGTTATCGCTTTAGTGGCGAAAAGAGAATGTTATTATGGGTAATGAGTATATTTTGGTAATTATTTCATGAACAGATACAAGTTTCAACTAACATTTCGAAGTATAAATGATATATGTTTGTTGAAACGTTCATTTCTTGATGAAATGATAACCAATGTATACATTTCCAATAATTACATTCTCGTTCCCCTACTAAAGCTCATGATAACTCCAGTCCTGTCGATTCAATGCTGTTTTTTTCTCCAGCCTCTTATGTTCATTTTTATTAGATCGTCTTCCACATCTTGAAGCCAGCGTTTACGAGGTCGTATTTTCCTTCTTTTGGCATGGATCATCAAAAGAGAAACAAATGAAAACTTAAAACTTTAAGCCTGGTGTGGCCGCATCCATATCGGTTTCCGAACCCCTAGGGGCAATGTATAGGATTTCGTAGTCCAATTATAAATAAAAAATAATCACTTGTTGAGGTGAAAAAATAAAGAAAAGAAATATAATAGTCTAAAATAATGAAAACTATAAAAGAAACTAGAATTGTTAGTTGTTAAGGACACTCTGCACACTCCGGCTGCTACTGAGGGACTGTACACAGCGGCTGCTACTGAGAGACTGTACACAGCGGCTGCTACTGAGAGGCTTTACACAGCGGCTGCTACTGAGAGACTGTACACAGCGGCTGCTACTGAGAGACTGTACACAGTGGCTGCTACTGAGGGACTGTAGACAGTGGCTGCTACTGAGGGACTGTACACAGTGGCTGCTACTGAGGGACTGTACACAGATGCTGCTACTGAGGGACTGTACACAGTGGCTGCTACTGAGGGACTGTACACAGTGGGTGCTACTGAGGAACTGTACACAGCGGCTGCTACTGAGAGACTGTACACAGCGGCTGCTACTGAGAGACTGTCTTTAAATTATATATTTTTGTCTTTCTATGAGACATTATAGACAAAGAAAAAACCTCTACCAGAACAACCCACTGGACTGTTTTTAGAGAAACGCTTTTGCAAGGAGGTGATTTGTCCTAGATCAAGATCACCAGGGTTTTCCTCCGATTTATAGAGGCTGGGTGAGCCTGTATAACCCCCACGGTCCATTCATGGCTTTTAACACATTAAATAATCATCTACTCAGCCAGATTTGCGGAACTTTCAGTATAGCAACTTAGAACTGTACACAATTAGTTATACCGCTCCCTGCGAGATTGGAGATTATGTATAATTTTTTCTTATGTAAATTCTGCTTTATACAAAGCATTTAATTCAAACTCGCAACGAACATTAGTAAAAAGTATGGAAAAAAACCTGTACCACTACAACCCGTGAACGGGTCTGGGGTTCAGTACCTGGTAGAGACTGTACTGTTTCATGGACAACGGTGACTTGTCCTAGGTCACGCTCAACCACTAGATTTTCCCACCTTATTTTGGATACCCTATTTTTGAAAATATTTTATAGAGGCTGTGTAGGCCCCAGGAGGGTCAAAGATCCCACATATGATCCACCTCCGGCTGCAAGCAGACTAAATAAAAGTAACTGCCTGCAGCGGGATTTGAATCAGGCTCAACTCTAAACACCCTGTGTAATAATTATCGTATTAAAAAATAAACAATCATTTGACAATGATTGCAACATTTAATTTGATTTAATTAAATAATACGCAGATTTTAATTTTATTCGGGATCTTTCTTGTAGCCACCTATTTATAGTTCAAGAGGCGTGCAAGGAAGTCACGTGTTTTTTACATCACATATCGTAACTGGATATATTATAAATAGTTTTTTATTGACTTCGATTTAGAAAACTCTCAACTTTCAACTCTACCATATTTTTTTTCATAAAAAACTGGCTTCAGGAGAATTTCATTGAGACATACGATATCATTCAATTTTGTAAGAGTTACCCATCTATCGCAGTTATAAATCGAAGTGGCAAATATATAGTGGTTACTAGGTAAGATAACGGATTCCTTATGTATCCTCGTCAATTCGTATCATTAACTATTTTAATATTTACGGTAACTCAATTAGAATACGAAGTACATTTCCACCTGTGGTTCTACCAACCTCTATGGGTACCATAACAACTTTCTCTGCTCAAAAGAAGTCGAGTTCGCTCCCGCCAGATGGCCTTAATATTTTTTTTTTTAGAGAGTAAGAAACCCTTAGCTAAGCCACCCTTCGGAAGGGACGTAAAATTTTACTTTGGATCTTACAATATGAAGTATATATATTCAGGTAGTCTTATGGTAGTGAAAACTTTCGTATCTCAGTTTTAAACGAAATTCACGATTTAAGGCATTTTTTTAGAAATCCATAATCTCAAAAAAGGTATTATAAATTATTGCTTCAAAACAGAAACTAGTGCGTAAATGTCTATCCAATGCCGGCTATTGACCTCTAGTGTTGTAGCAATTTCATATAAAGTGCCACTTTTTTCATCGATTTAACACGATTTTTGTGAATCTGTCAGTTCCCATGGAAACAAACCCGAATCTCCATGGAAACTGAAAGTAAAAAATTTAAATTTGTTCCAAATTGATAAATAAGTCTGATATGTTACAGCAATTTCTTATATGTAGCCACATCCTATCATTGATTTTGCACATTTTAATTATGTTTTCGAAAAACAACTCTGATTTTGATTAAATCCGCTGTAACTATTTAAAAGTTAATACTCTTTTGTATCGGCTAAGCCATATTGTAATATAGAGATTGGGTTAAACACCACCGAATTTTCAAAATGTCTTCTTCAAATGTAAATTGTATATCATTTGGTGAGTCTCTAAGTTTCCATGAAAACAAAATCGCATCTCCATGGAAACTGAATGTACAAATTTAAAGTTTATTCCATTTAGGCGACTAGTTTAACTAAAGATATTTTGAAATATCTTTGTTTTGAAGAGAAATGATTTGCCCTAGCCGGGAGTCGAAACCGGGTCGTCTGCTCCTCCGTAGCAGTGCTCTAAACCACTGAGCTACCAGTGGTCGTATCTCAGCCAGACAAATCCGTTCTCTTCGCCGATCCTAAATCCCAGTGTTCTCGCAATTTTTGCGATGTATACGCGGGGAAGAATGTTCATTGAATTCACACATCACATTGAATGTTCATCTTGTTGACATACATCAATACATTATTTATAATTAATTTTTATTAATTGTTATTTTATGTGAGTTATTTCTAAAATAATTACCATAATATTATTAAAAAAATAATTACCACAAAAATAAGAATTAATAAAAATAAATTATAAAAAATATTTTGTATACATTACATATAAAACAAACCTTGTCTTTTTACTATAAACATAAATTTTAAATCTTAGTAATTAACTTATTTACCATTTATTATGGACTACAAATATTACCTTTCAAAAAGTAATTATTCACTTACTTCATATCTTCGATTAAACCAAGAAAAAACAGATTTCAAAATGTATCCACCTGTATACATATGCATCGAAATTATCTTAAAATTCTTCATAATTGCATAGAATAATAGCAGATAGTCACGTAATTTCAGAAGGAATGCGATGCAAGAATTTCCGAAATTAGTATGCTACATTAAATATTTATGGGTCACGGCCATCATGATTAAGGTGCCTTGAGGCATCACTCGACCTCAACCCAGGTTTTCAAACAAACCATAAACACAAAACCAAATACAGGAACTCGTAAACTAAGGTTAAATGGAATGAATAAAATTATTATGTATTTTTAATGAATGTAAGTACTAATTTTCTAGAAAAGGTCCATTTTTTTTTAACTACTGCCAATGTACCTTATCTATGGATATAAAAATGGGTAATTATTCCGCAGGTTGTGGCTTCGACTTGTGTCACAACAAGTCTTAACTTTTCATTTCGTTCCCCTTTTATTGATAATAATAGGGTCAATCTATTTCCTTAAAACTATTCCCCATATTCCAATTCTCCTTCTAAATAATCTCATCAAATTCTACCCAACCGTTAAAAACCTTGGAATTATTTTTGACCAAACCCTCTCCTGGAAAAAACACATCTCCGAAATCTCCCGTCGTACCTATTGAACTACCTTCGTCACCTGTTACCATTTGAAACCCGTAGACTTTTAGTTACTTCCTTAATTTTCCCTCATTTCGACTATTCTTGTACAGTGTATGGAGGTGCCACTGAAGACCTCGATGCAAAAGTAAAACGGTTGTTCAATTGATTCGTTCGCTTCATCTTTGGGATCCGGAGAGACGCCCGTATCAGCTGATATTACGAAGAGTTGAAGTGGCGCTACCCTTCCTATCGCCATAAGTACTTCCTAGCTTCCTTTCATTACCAAGTTATCCAATTCCGCCGACCATCATACATATCCGATCTCCTTAAATTCAAAACCTCGGTCCACTCCTGTAACGCCCGTTCTCGGCTCTCATACCTATGTACAACATCCCACCGAACAGCTGCTTTTGATAGAGCTTTCCTTATCCGATCCTCGTCCCTTTGGAACTCTATACCTTCTTCCATTCTTCGTTCCCACAATCTTTCAACTTTCAAATCCCGTATATTCAATCACCTTATATCCTTACAATTCCCAAAAAAATCGGTAATAACACACCCAGTTTTCAGATTAAAATTTTCTAACTGATAAATGAATGATGTGTTTTTTATTTATATATAATTATATTTATATCATTATTTATATATATTTCCATTATTGACGCTTCACTCATCAAAGTCAGATATTTTTAAAAACAAGTTATATTAGTTGATATTGTTCATATTTTTGTTTTATTTTCTGCTTTCTTATTATCTCTGTTAATTTTTTATTAGTTTTTAGATGGTATCACTGGAGGTAATTCGCAATGTTTTTTTTTCTGATTAATGGTTGTTAATTTAATGGTATTAATTAATTAAATGTAATCACATTATATTCTAAGACATAATAATAAAGGGACTTGTCCCAGGATAAATAAAGACTTTATTATTATTATTAGTTTTTTTGTCTCTCTCTTTATGTTTGTATCCACATCTGTCAAGTATAAACAATTGAACTCTCATGTCGTTTTGTTTTATTTTTGTTATCAGAAAAATAAAACAAAATGAAGATCAGTGACAAGCGGTAGCTCTCCTTTGGCTTGATTTATTTTCCAATGGTAACGGATCCCTCATCCACGTTCTTTTCAGTCTCCTAGTGTTCTCAGGCATGAGAGTCGTGCCCATTTGGTCTATTAATGGGTTTGGGTGTCCGTGTAGATTTTATTGTAAGCGTTTGTAGTATGTTCGTACGTTTTCGTCAACCGTTGGTATTTTTAAGTCAGTATGCAGAGTTTTGTTAGTGACATGCAAAGGTGCTTTTGAGACAAGCCTGGGTACTTTTGATTGGAAACCTTTTAGTATTTAACAAAAATAAAAGTTATTATGAGGTTTCGAAAAGAGATTGCAATTATGGGAAATATTTAGTGTATACTCAACAGCAACATAATTACATTAATCATTTCATGTAGAAATGAACGTTTTATTAATTGAAACTTTGTTGATGAAATGATTCCAAAAATATACTCATTACCCATAATTACATTTTCTTTTCCACACATACTAAAGCTCACGATAACTTGTATCTATGGAAAATATCTATACATACTGCACGGATTTTCATGCGGTTTTCACCAATAGATAGAGTGATTAGCCAGTAAGGTGTAAGTATATAATTTGTTGAGGTTGTGTTTAAATGGGTTGGAATATCGATGGGTTTCACCGAAGACGCTGCTGTCTAATCCCGTGCAAGATAATAAATTCGTATATTAAGAAATATTTGGTTTTGTTTTTATAATCTATACATATAAAATGCTTTGTCCTGAATGACTGAGGGGTCAACGCACAGACTAGACCCCAGATCGTAGAGACCTGAAATTTGGAGGATGTGTTCTTTGTATGACGTACGCATCCGATAAGAAAGGATTTTCCGAAATTATACCCCTAAGGGGGTGAAAAAAGGGGGCAAAGTTTGTATGCTTGCTCACTTGTTTCTTACTCGCAAAATCTACATATTTTCGCTGAACAAAACAAATCAAGTAACACAGTTCACTTCTCGCTGCTCTCGTACAAGTGAAACCGTTATACTAAGTAATCCTTTTCGATAAATACAATAACATTACATACTAATCATTTTTTAGGAATTATAAAAACTTCAAATCCTTTACTGACACGAAAACAGTAAACTTCTGTCCGCCCGGTTTTTCATGTTCCGACACATAAGTGTCAATGTATGTTTCATGGCTGTGCTAAAATTTGATATGGATAATCTCAAGCCTGGGGAAGGACATAGGCTACTTTTTATCAACACCATATATGTAAAATTTATATAAAACTGTAACCTGATTGACTAACACACCCAGCGGTCAACCTTTTTTTTTTTTTTTTTTTTTTTTTTTATTTTTTTTTTTTTTTTTTTTTTTTTTTTTTTTTTTTTTTTTTTTTTTTTTTTTTTTTTTTTTTTTAGGGCCCCCTTCCTGCCATTGCTGGCATACGGGGTTCTCGGCAGTGACGGGTTGATGCGTTGGGTTTACGCACGCCCGCCACTGCCAATAAATCAACTTTTTTTTTAATCTTTATTTCATCAAACTTTTACTACATTAGATGGGGGGGTACCATTTAATTTTTTGGGTACATTTTTTTTTTTTTTGTTAATCTGTGGTGCTGCCCGGTGCACGGATGTGCACCTTACTGTTGGGGCAGCACCTTTAGGCCTCCTGGCCGGTCTCCATCCGTCCGGATGCCGTCCAGCCCTCCTGGTCCGCATCCGTCCGGTCCTCAGCTCCATCTCTCTCTTCCGGGGGTGGTTCCCCGTCTGGCTCCTCATCTGGTGGCTCCTCGTCTGGTGGCTCGCCGAGGGGCCGGACCCTGCTAATGGTGAAATGCGCAGGCCCGACCACTTCCTTCCACCCGTAGACAAACTCCTTGAAGAAGGGGTAATTACCTTCCTCCATCAAACGGGGGAAGTCCTCCTCGGCGAGGGCGAAAATCCCGGTTTTCCGCGACAACCTGGCACGGTGTCCTTCCATCGCGGTGCAGGAAACAATAACGTGCTCCGCTGTCTCAGGGACTCCACAGGCAAGGCACCGGGGGTCGATTTCTCTCTTATGCTCGCTGAGCTTTCCCCGGAACCCGCCATGTCCTGTCAACATCTGCGAGACCCAGTAGTCCGGGAGGACCCATCTCGCGGTCATTCTCGACTGGACGGTGGGGAAGAACTTCCTCAAGGTGGAGCCTTTCTGGCTTCCCACCCACCCAGCGGTCAACCACTGAACTTAGCATCTTGAAAACCGCAGATAGTTTCTTTGTATAGCTTAAATGAGCACTAAGAAAGGAATTTGGACAATTCCACCCCCAAGGGTTTCCCCCTTAATATAATAGGGGTTCAAAGATTGTATGGAATCCGTCAGTTATGATGTTAGACGTCTAAAATTTCGGATGTATGAGTAACTTATAGTAAAAAAAAAATTAAACTATTTATTTAAAATGACCTGTCACGAAACTTTATGTGGCAGACCAAATTCCACGCGAGCGAAGCCGTGGGTAAAAGGTAGTCGTTTATAAGTGTTTCTAATTTGTAACCTGTTACATTTTAACTGCTACTGAGTAACTATTAACTCTTATTTAGGCGTAAGATTTGAAATAATCGGTTCTTTTCCAATAGTATGTGAATATAATTTATGTTGAAGTAGTTTGTAGGTTCTTCTTATTATTGTGTTGCCTTGTATTGCATTATTAGTTGTTTACATTGACTGCACCCCCAACTATTTCCATCCTACATTAGATCTTCCAGCCAATGATTTTCTCTCGATCATGGATTACAGAAATAAATAGATTTCCTATAACAACACTCTTTTTTTCCATACTATAACGGTCAAGATTACTTTTAATACTCGAGAATATTAAAAATACATACTTGTTGCGACTTAACTCGAAGCGACAACCTGCAGAACTGATACAGGATTTGGTACTTGTGTGTTAACGCCACCGTAGTTATTTTTCCCTACTTGTTCGCATGCGCGGGAGGTTACATTTTGTAACCGTTATATTTCTAACACCTGATTTCTTATATGTTCGTTCTTGTTTGCTGCTGATTTGTTCTAGATTCTTTGAGATTTGACAAAAACCTAAGAAGAAGCAATTGTATTTTTCCAGGAGCGAAGTATTATACCAATTTTCCACCGAAATCCGATTAACCACTTTCTTTTTTAATAAATTATTTGGATTTTTCATATTTCATTATTTTGATTGTTCGTGATATATTCCATTATTCATTATTTTAATTGTACATGATATATTCCATTTGTAAATAAATTATTTTGATTTCTAATTGTTGATGATTATTTAAAAAAATTTAAATTCTAACCCCAATAAATAGATTTAAAAACATCCAAGATAAATGTTTTAGAAATATAACGGTTACAAAATGTAACCGCTCGCGTATGCTAACAAGTAGGGAAAAATAACTGCGGTGGCGTTGTTTATTCTTTTAACGTCACTTTATGCTGCTATGGCTAATCGGACGATGCAACAGTGGGAGCTCTAAATTTTGCCTATCCAGGTTTAATTAGGATAGGGATTTATAACGAGTAACTGAAATCGTACAGGCTCGGGACCCCCATTTAACGTGCCTTCCGAAGGACGGCGTAACTAAGGATTTTTTACTCCCTTAAAAAAATCCTCGGGTCACCTGCCCGGCTACGAACCCGACTGGGGTGGTGTTAACACACAAGTACCCTGGATTTTCTTTTTTCATACTGATGTTTGTATTTCCCTCACCTTGGTGTATTGGGGGAACTTCTGTAGATGGCTCTGAGTACCATCTGTGAGATACATCTACATTTCCCCCCTTAATATATGCTTTTAAATTTTACTTTTGATTGGAGGAGGCAAGAATTGAATACTGTAATAACTCTATTCCATTCATGGACTTTAATATTTAATATATATAATTTTGTAATTTCCTATAACTATTAACACCCATTATGTTACATGGACTATATGCTAGTCCATATAAGCTATACCAAGCAGAGACATGGATGATAACTGCTCCTCTAGGAAAAAAATCTACTTGCTACTGAGATGGACTATTAGATGAGAACTGCCAGGGTGTCGAGGCTAGTGAGAAGGACTAATGTTGAAACCAGAGAGAGAATGCAAACGTACAACAAAATATAGAAAAAAAAGATATGGGAATAGTATGGTCATCTCAGAAGAATGGAGGAAGATTTCCCTTTTTTTTTTTTTAATTTATTTATTTATTTACAACTCTATATTGAATACATCAAGTAAATATAATAAAAGATAAATAATGTCCCGAGATAAAGGCAAGTACAGAAACTACCCACTGATAGTGCTCAAATAAAAAGTTCAGCATAGATGGTCACGAGGCCATCTTCTTTTCAGACGCCTCGAAGGATTATCAGGAATTGAAGAGGTTGCGAGGTTTGAAACTAGTGGGTTTGAGTGGAAATAAAGTTTGTCATGAAAAGATTGATATCAGTTTCGCGCCAAATGGGACATTGAGGTCATTATGGATTACTTTGTTCATAACAAAGTAAGGGGCATTGAGGATTTTAAGAAGGATTGAATACGAGAGGAATTCGATGGCTTAGTGGAGCCCCAAAGCTCTACTCCAAAAGTCCAGATGGGTCTAATGATTGTCATGTATATGAGTCTTTTGTAATTAATTGGGAGCTTAGAGCGTTTGTTTAGTAAATGTTGAAGTAGCCTGAAACGGCGAGCTGTATAAGGATTCCAAGTTAAGCGTGGTATAGTCCTACGTATCGGACCTGTTCCACATGGAATCAGTGGGATGTTATTAAACAATACAGGACAGGAAGTTGTTTTTCCTAATTTAATTTTCAAATGGAATAGTGAAGAGAGGAAACAGCGAGAAAGAACACGAAACAGATCGATAGAAGGAATTGAGGAAAGGATCCATGGTCATGATTTCAGAGAGGAATATGGTGAAGATGGAAGGAAATCTCAATCTGAGCAAGACCTTAAAAAAAAAATTATAATAAAGTTAACACCGAATAACTATTGGTTAAACACATTTTATTTTGTTATGATGTTAGTCATATTTATTTTTCCATTTCCTTATTTACAGCGGAATAAATATAAATAAATAATAAGAAATTATTTATTAGCATCCAACAGCTCCACCCACATTTTAGGACCTCGGCAGGGTTGAATAAACAAAATAGTTATAATAATATAAAAATGAAATAATTAGAATAAATTAATCACTTTCAGTGGTAGGCATTGAATATTAAATTATAATTTAATTCCATCCCCAACCTTGTGATCTACATTCCAAGCACTGAAGATCTGCAATGTTGGTTTTTAATAAATAGTTTATGAATATTAAAGGAATAATTTTTTTTTTTACCTCCACTAGGACCATTTTCTTTTCAATAGATTAAATAAATTAGAAATTCAAGAAAGGTGTATTAATTTTTATTTTTTTATCCAATGCCAGCACATGGCATTTCTGCCATATGGCCTCCCAATAAAGACATGTATTGTCATCATTGTTTGGAGCATCTTTAAGACCACTGCAATGTAGTAAGTGTGCCCCGTCTATAATATGAAAAATATTAGGACCACAAAATTACTAAGTAGCACTGAAAGATATCAAAATATATTAAATCATTTTCTTTATAAGATATTTCTTATATACTGGACTACTCTTCTTGATCTATATAATTTAATAATGAAGAAAAAAACCTTTTTCCAGTCAACAATTGTTGTTAAAAAATTAACAAAAGATTAAAAGACGTTTCGACATTTATCTGTCATTTTCAATTTTAGTTCTTCACACAGCCTCCTTTAAATTTACATTATATATGTAATATATATTTGACCATGGAAAGTTGAGTTCCAGGAGTTTATATATATTTTGACTTTTTAATATGTTTGACCTCAAGTAATGATTGTGACTTGTAAATTTAAAGGAGGCTGTGTGAAGAACTAAAATTGAAAATGACAGATAAATGTCGAAACATCTTTTAATCTTTTGTTAATTTTTTAACAATTATTGACTGGAAAAAGGTTTTTTTCTTCATTATTAAAATATATTAAATGTAATGAGAAAAAAAAAGACATGTTTTTTGGAACTTTATATTGAATAGAGAAAAGTAGATTAACCAATATGATTTTCAAATATTTGGGTTGGAATAAGGAGTTAACTATAATTGAGTGAATAAATATTTAGAAAGAAACAATTTAAAAACAGAAGAAATAAATAACATAATCCAAGGCAGAACAGCGGAAAAAAAACAGGTTCCAAGTGGTCTGAGAATAGAAAGAGGAAACATTGTGAAGAAAGCATACTGGTAGGAAAGAAAAGAAGGAGAAACCAGGAAGGTTGGAAGCTGGTTCTAAGATGGCCTATTCACAGAAAAAATAATTAATCAGCAATATATTAATGCATACTCAATAATTTTATAAAAATGCAAAGCAGATTGATTTGAATTAGTTCAGGGTGGAAATAACAGAAAGGTATCAAAGCAAATAAATAGAAATAGCACAAAAACTTTCTTTTCCTAATAATAAAGAAGCAATTTTAACTTCTTTATTATTAGTATTATTTGGCTGGGCCACTTATATAGGATGGGCGAAGAAAGAACAGCTAAAAAGCTGTATAAAGGAAATCCGGATGGAGTAAGACCTCGAGGAAGGCCCAAAGCTAGATGGAAGGATGCCGTCTGTGAAGATCTGAGGCTGTGTAAGGCCTCCATCACTCGAGCAGGCGATCGGGACGAATGGGGTAGAGCGGTTGAGCAGGCCAAGGACTTCTTTATGAGTTTGTAGCGCTAATAATGTAATTTTAACTTATTTGTGGATTATAAAAAAGTGATTTTTCTATCCAACTTTGAACTGTCAAATGTTTGTTAAAATTACACTCAGTTTTTTTTTGTTCCCCACCATTCAATAATGTAGTCAGTGGTATGATTGCGTTTTATATCAATGAATAGGTTTTTATTTAAAAAATTAAAAATAACTACTGTGCATAGCAGGAATGTGACAAGAGAGCTGAAAAAGGAACGCTTCTTAAGTGATAGTCTCAAGATGTTTATAAGGAATATCAAGTAATAACATAAAGGTAGAATTAGACTAACAGAACCCAAATATATATAAAAAAGATGATGCATTGGACTGTTATAACTACGGAGGCATATCACTACTTCCATGATCTTACCAACCATCTTAAATGGAAGACTGCTATTTTTGCAAAAAAGGAAATCAGAGAGTACCAAGATGGATTCCAACAAGGAAGGTCAATCTCTGACCAGATTGTTACTCTGCTGGTTTTACTGAAGAAGACAGTGGAATACCAGATCTCCTCACTCCATGTTGTCATATAATTCCAACAGGCCTTTGACTATTTAATCGTGAGGAGACCTATATAGCCATGTTGGAGATGAACATACCTTATAAACTTGTGTGAATAGCTATAATGACAATGGAGAACAGTATCTCTTATGTTAAATATGGTGGAAATTTATCTAGAGGGTTCACTACAGAATCTGATGTTAGGCAGGTTGACGGCTTGCCTTGTTTTTAATATTCAGCATATACCCAAGATTCCGGGTTTGCAACCTAGCAGGTGATTTTAGGATTTTTTAAAGGCAGTAAGAAATCCTTAGTCACAAGGATGGCATGACGCACAGTGGAACGAACCAACGCATTTGTTGGACATTGGACCAATTCTCTAATAACGAAATTTGTTCTCTATTTTGATTTTAAATTATACTTTATACTTCTTCTCAACAAAATCCATAGATAAATTTATTGTGAAATCAAATCTTATATAAAAAATTCTGAATTGAAATATAAATTTTTCTAAAAACTCATATTTTTAAAGCAATCCACTGTTTGAGGTAATGCATTAAATTAATCGTGCACCTACTGGAAAAACACACATCCATAATAAGATATTTTAGGCAAATAAAACTTGGGATTATTTCAAACGTCTGGGATTTTTCGGTGAAAATTGGGTGATAAAATTAAATAATCAATTGCGAAAATCGCCCAAAAAACTACCTTCACAGTAAATAACTAGAATGCCTGAAATTTTTTTTCCATTAGTCGGATTTTGCTACTAGGTGCTATTTTCCGAGAAAATGATTTTTTCTTTTTATTTTATGGGCCTTGGGAATTAATTTAAAATAATTTCTGTTGATATTGGCGTCTACTTTTCGCAAGTTTTCTTTTTTTTTACCAGTTTTTGTTTACATTCATTTATCTGAACAACCCTCATCTAACATAATAGTATTAACAATGAAACTCAGTTTGCGTGTGGTATTTGAACGACATATGTGTAATGGTGCACATAGGTGCAATAGTCCTACAACAAATCGTCAAGTTTTTAATTTTTGATTTATTTAATTTTTATTTCGTTATTTAAATGAAGCAATTTTATATAGGCACTTACATTTATTATAATTTTGATGTATCAATTATACCTAGTATATTAACTAACAAAAGTAATTATCAATTATTTTATTAATTTTGTTTAATAATTAAATTATTTGGTTTGTTACTTTTTCCTTTGTGTAACTTTATTTAATACCTATGTATCTGTCTTTCCATAGAATACTGTATTGTACCTATTCTCGTAGTATGTTGGTACAATAAATGGTACAATGTTTGATACTAAATAATCTAACATCGAAATATCAAATCTAGAATTTTTACACGTTTATCCTAAAAGGTTTGATCCTGTTTATCATATAATTAAATATTTCCTTCAAAAAGCTTTAAAACCGTAGTAATAGCCTTATTCTAGGAGAACCAGAAGTGGAGATATTAATGAATGTCCAGACGCTCCTAACGCTCGTTCCACTGTGTGACGGTTTGAAAAATATCCACTAAAGACCCAAATCCTGATATACCTGGGTAGGCAAAATTTAGGACTCCAACTGTAGCATCATATGATTAGCTATAGTATCATAAAGTGGGATTTATTTTTTTACTTCATGGTGCTATGGCTATTCGGACGCTGGCTACAGTGGAAGCTCTAAATTTAGCCTATTCAAGTTTCATTAGGACAGGAATTTTTAACGAGTACCTGACATCATACAGGCTCGGGACCTCTGTTAAAAGTCCCATCCTAAGGACAGCATAGCCTAGGATTTTTTACTCACTTTAAAAAATCCTAGGGCCAGCTGCTGAACTACAAACCCCCGATCTTGGGCTTAGTAGGAGCTATAAAGTGACATTAAATTAAACAAAGGTTAAATGATTAAATGGCAGACTACAAGATAAATTACTTTTAGAAACATGTAGGTATTTAAGATATTGTCTTTTAAACCTCTGCCTAAGTAGATTAGGTAACAGAGAAGAGGGGAAGGTTAAATAGTAGAGGATTATATTATTATATAGAAGAGTAAAATATGGCTATATGTTATTGTGAATGTAAGATTTTACACCTCCGTCGTAAACAAATGACTTACTGTCCTCCTGTATCGTTTAATAACATCCCATTGTACTTAGGACTACACCTTGATAAACACTTAGCTTGGAATCGTCATATCAGACTGAAACGACAAGAAACAACTCGCCGTTTCAGGCTACTTCAACATTTACTAGACAAACGCTCTAAGCTCCCAGTTAATTAAAAAAGACTCTATACATGCCAATCATTAGACCCATCTGGACTTACGGAGTAGAGCTTTGGGGCTCCACTAAACCATCAAATTCCTCTCATATTCAATCCTTATAATCCAAAATCCTTTGTAAAATTCTCAATGCTCCTTACTTTGTTACGAACAAAGTAATCCATAATGACCTTAATGTCCCGTTTGTTGCTAATTTGGCCCGAATTCGATATCAATCTTTTCATGACAAATTTTATTTCTACTCAAACCCACTAGTTTCAAACCTCGCAACCTCTTCAATTCCTGATAATCAGTATACAGTCATAAATTTCAATAAATACATTTAAAAAAAAAAAGATTTTACAGTTACTTTGTAACTACTATACTATAAGTATTTTACTTACAGTAAAATACTTATAGTATAGTTAAAAATAGACCAAGGAACATTTAGATTTTTTAAAAGAATTTTGGATGGTATCATTTTAGCTTAATTTTTTACTTCAACAGCAATTAAATATAGTTTAAATTTTATTTTTTTAATTCATGGGGCTGAAATAAACAAAATTATCCAATCTATAAAACTGTTAAAAAGAGTTCCTTCTTGTGTCAAAAATTCTGTGAAAAGGAGATTGTAATTTTAAATAAAATAAATATGAAATATACTTTTCTTTCAGAACTAGATTTTGTTATAAATCAAACCTATGTATACAAAGTTCTAAATTTAGATAAACTCTTGGGTGTAAACGTTATCCTACATCAAAAATAACATAAGACCAGCTAAAAAAAAACTGTACCACTATAACCCGTGAACGGGTCTGGGGTTCAGTGCAATGGTGAGATTGTAGTTTTGCAGGGAGGTGATATGTTCTTGATCACGCTCAACTGCCAGATTTTTCCCCCTTATTTTGAGTACCCACTTTTAGAGCCTGAATGAGCCCCAGGAGGTCCATCTCTAGATCCCATATGGATCATGTTATCAATATTTTATAGAGGCTGGGTGAGCCCCATAAAGGTCCTAAATCCTTTATGATCCATCTCCGGCTGCTAAGCGACTAAATAAAAGACTTGCCAACAGTGAGATTTGAACCAGGATTTTCAGAATGGCAACTCAGTGCTCTACCACTGAGGCGCTTAATTCCCCCCCCCCCCCAGCTAAAAATACAATTCAGAAAACAAAATAAATAGGGCTATTTCATCTTAACACAAGAAAATTGGTATAGACATTAAAAATATGAAACTTTACAGAAATATGTCAATTTATTTTTTACTTTCAGAACGATAAAGTTCTTATAAATAGAGTAAAAAAGGAGGTGTTTCCTAAAAACTCCTTAAACAAGATATAAACAATTAGACATTTTAATTTTTTTTTGAAGTAATAAAAATAGAACTGATGAATAAAAATCCAATAAAACCTGATATAGTGAGGTTTACATTGTGTGTTGAATTGTAATTTAATGATTTAACATCCTCAAGGTAGTATCCTTGGCCCAATCCTTTATACAGTTTATACAGCTGACATCCCAACTATTCTTGCCACGTATGCTGTTGATACATTTGTATTATCAGTCAACACCAATCCAATTATTGCATCCCAAAGCCTCCAATCCCATATCACTGATCTTGAAGAATGGTGTCAAAACTGGAGAATTAAAATAAACTCTCAAAAATTGCATCAAATCACTTTTACCTTACGTCGTAAACCAATGACTTCCTGCCCTTCAGTATCCTTTAATAATATCCCACTGGTGCCTGTAGAACAGATCCGATACTTAGGGTTGCATCTTGACAAACGATTAACCTGGAATCCTCATACGAGACTGAAAAGACAAGAAACCGCTCGACGTTTCAGGCTACTTCAACACTTACTAGACAAACGCTCTAAGCTCCCAATTAATTACAAAAGACTCATCACATGACCATCATACGACCTATTTGGACCTACAGAGTAGAGCTTTGGGGCTCCACTAAGCCATCGAATTCCTCTCGTATCCAATCCCTACAATCCAAAATCCTTCGTAAAATCCTTAATGCTCCTTATTTTGTTAAGAATAAAATCATCCATAACGACCTTAATGTCCCATTTGTTGCTGATTTGGCCCGAACCCGCTATCTATCCTTTCATAACAAACTTCATTTCCACTCAAACCCTCTAGTTTCAAACCTAGCTTCCTCTTCAATTCCCGATAATCTTAAGTTGAACTTGTGATTTGAGTACTACCAGTGGGTAGTTTCTCTACTTGTCATTTTCACATGTCATTATGTATCGCTTAGCCCATTTACTTGATGTATTTTTTTTGATACAGTTGTAAATATCAATAAATAAATTAAAAAAAAAAAATGATTTAACAAGAAAATTAAGAGTAAATTTATATTAATTTCCATCCCCAAAACCTAAGTCAGGTCTGTGTCCTAAATTTTTTTTTTTTTATACTAACCTCTCCTATAAACATCTTACAGCTTGTTATCAACATAACAATCTACTATGTCCAAGAGTGTGGGTTTGCAGCCTGGCCTTTATTAGAGTAATGCTTTTCTTCAGAGGGGACGTAAAATGGTGGTTCCGTGCCTGTGTAATGTCATATACTTGTTAAAGATTCTTATCCTAATTATACCTGAATAGGCAACATTTAAGACTTTGTCCGATTAGCCATAGCAGCATCATATGACTATAAATAAAACAAACATCTTAAAGCTATATATTTATGAGAAATTAGAAGCAGACTGGTACTTTTATGTTACTTTATAAGGTTAAAAACCTTATGACATAGTTGAGGGTTCTATAAGGATACTGCTATAAAACCAATCTTTCCATAAAAAATGGGTAATTGATTTTTCAAGAAAAATTTTGACTAGAAGCGATCATGGTATCTTTTGGCTTCAAAAAGTTCCGAATATTGTAAAACAAATGGAGAACATCCACACCATGGAGACAATGAGGCTGAAGTGGTTTGGGAATGTAATAAGAATGGAAGTACAGAGGCCTAAACAGTTTTTGGAACGGAAACCATAGAAAAAACTAAAAAAAGAGATCAGTTTTGCTATAGGGAAAGCTGGTGTGAGGGATTCTGGAAGGAATAATGCATGAAGATGATATAATGCATGAAAAAGTAAAAAATATTTAATTATATAAACTTTTTTTGGAAGGAAAATATGCAAAAATCTAAATTTCTAATATTAAGGAAATTGTAGTAAGGTTTAGATTGTTTGATTCGTTATTTGTAGAACACTGAATCTTTCTGTTGACTTAGCATAATAGAATTTAAGGTTTTCCTTAAAGATCCTGATAATATTTGGATAGGCAAAATTTAGGAACCCCAATATAGCATCACCCGATTAGTCATTAATAGTTTAATGAAAAAAACAATAAAATTTCATATTTTTTTTCAAGTCAACACAAATAAATGGGCCTAATTTTAAGAAAACTTGAGATGATAAGTTTCCATTCTGTTTATACTGAAATAAATGGCTTTTTCCATCACTAAACTATAAGGTTGCTTTGTGTTCAGTAAATAGAGAAATTTAATTTTTATATGTTAATATAAAACAACAAATATTTTTAACAAGTAGTTTAATTTAATTTATTCGAGAGGCTTTTCTTTGACTCACTCATTCACTTTGAAGCAGGTAATCTTAATTTGGGAAAAATCTAGCTGTTAAGAATAATTCTGGCCAAATCAGGACATGGAACAATTGTCGGTCTAGAAATCCTTAGTCCTTACAAAATACTGAACCTAATACCATGAATTCTTATGGTACAGGTTTTAATTTTTTTTAAAATATTAAATAATCAGAATTATTTTTATAAAAAACATTTAGTTTTGACCAATAATTGTACAAAGAGATCATTCGGCCAGGATCACACTAAACTTCCAGGTTTTTCCCAAATTAAGACTAATTTTCCTATATCAAAGAGAATAAAGATTATGAGTTAATGATTGATAACAGAATAAACAATCATCTGGCACCACTTATCATGAAACCTGATGGGTAGGTTACAAAAGGAGAATAGTACCTCAACACTGAGCCACTCCGCTCTTTACTACTTTTCTGATATACTAAATAGCGTATATTTTTATTAATTACCATTACCCCTATATCGATATCTGCAGCCCCGGTGAATAATTGGTCAAGTCGAATTTCGTACAGAGTGAGTTATTTGCATTGAGGGAAGTGGAATCGCATCATTCTCTTAGTTTCTGCCTTGAAATGGAGTAGTAACATAAGCAATAACACCATTTCAAACAATTCCTGACTTATTCATGTTGAAAATAAAACGATTCCATTTCCTTAAGTACAAGAAAACCAATTTGAAGAAAATTCGACTTAACCACCTATTCATGAGGGGAGTATATATAAATTCATAAATACATTTAATAATTTGGTATCAGTTGTGGAGGCTTTTACATTCGAGTCGAGTCACAACAAGTATTAAATTTCATTCGTTTCTTTTACAATATTTTCATAAATAAAAATAATTGTGTTTTGATAAGAAAAAAAGAGTATAGTTATAGGAAATGCGCATATTTTTGTAATCATGTCATCAAGAAATAACATTTTCAACTAGCATTTCAAACTACAGATGATATATTTTATTTTATTTATTACTAATTTTTAAATATTTTTATTTGAAAAGAAAAAAAGAAAGGATATGACCATGGCCGGGGAGCGCGAGCCTGATCCAGCCAGGATGGCTCAGTTGGTAGAGTCCCGGACTAGCGACCTGGAAGACCCGGGTTCGAGTCACGGTCCTGGACATATCTTTTCTTTTCAAATAAAAATACAGATGATATATATTTGCTGAACTGTGTTCATAGTTGATATACGTTCATTTCTAGATAAAATGATTACCGAAATATACACATTTCTCATATTTATACTCTTTTTTTTTCATACTAAAGCTCACAGATTAATTGTATTTTTGGAGAATATTAAGAAGTAAATGAAAAGATACAAGTTTTAACTGTTTATTCTTTTTATTTCTAATATTTTCCAAAAATACAAGTTACCATGAGCTTCAGTATGGAAAAGAGAATGTAATGAGTAGATTTCGGTAATCATTTCATCAAGAAATAAAAGTTTCAACTATTACTTTTAGATGAAACGATTACTAAGGTATATACATTTCCCATAATTGCATTATGTTTTCCATACTAAAGTTTAAGGTAACTTGTTTTTATTGGAAAATATTAGAAGGAAAACAAATGAAAAGTTAAAACTTGTGATTCAACTTAAAGTGACAACCTGCGGAACTGATACTAATAGTTTATATAAATTTAAATAAAAAGATAAATTGAATATAATTTCTACATATATTACCTTATGTAAAGAAGTTCAACAGAGGTGGTTTCAAGAAAACAAAATAATAACAGATTTAATGAGTAGTTAACAGCAAACCACATTCATAGAAGAAGTGCTATAAATAAAACAGAGAAATGACACATTTAATAATTAGCTTACAGTAACATAAAGCTTTTACTTACAAAATTGCCTGTTAAATTTATAATATCATAACATATTTCAAAAATTAATTAAAGGAAAAAGCACCATTAGAAAGCACTAAGCTTGAAAGAGTAAAATCCTTAATTTAAGGAATTATTTCCATTCATCACATTAAAACTTGAAATTTTATTCGAAACAAGATTCATCTTCTTCACATGTATGTTCTTATGATGGGCTAGTCCACTTCGCTGGGCAAAACTTTTCCCGCATACACCACACGAAAAGCTTTTAATAGCCAAATGTGTCGATTTGTGATGAATGACACCACTACGCTGGGCAAACAACTTACCGCATATTTCACAACTGAAAGACTTGACTTCCGAATGTGTCTGTTTATGATGTGTGAGGCCGCTACGCTGTCTAAAAGCTTTACCGCAGACGTTACAATGGAATGATTTTACGTCAGAATGCATCGGCAAGTGATGAGAGAGTCCGCTCCTTTGAGAAAAACTCTTTCCACACACAGAACATACGAATGAGCCAGTATGTGATTCTCTCATATGAATCTGTTTTGTTTGTTTGTCTGGGAATGTCTCACCACAGACATGACATCTCTGTTCAGACCAAACTTCATTGTTTTCTAAGATCTGTGTTTCAGGGTACAATGCTTCTAGGACGTCATTTTCCAATTCCTAAAAGGAAAGAAATTTTAAAATACACTTTGATATTTACACTGAGAATAAAAAGAGAAGAGGTTACAAACCTTGGAATCCATATCTTGAAGAATATTCTTCATTATTTTACGGCCAGAAGCCCCCGAAGCTCCGAAGAAATCACCCCATCATCATCATCATCATCATTAGGGATATCATTCCTTTCCCAAACTACTTCAACCATCATTAGGGATAACCTTCCTAATGACATCAGGTTTTGTTGTGGTTCTTGACGTAACTCAACTGTGCAAGTTTATTACCGATGTAATTTCTAACATTTACTCTCATTTTTATTATAAAAGTGCCGTATGTAAACAACTTAAGTTTTGAACATTGTGTTGTTTATACTTTAAAAGTGTTCGTTACTTTAAAAAAGAAATTAACAGAAATTCGGTTTCCGTGAATTCGAACCTCAACTTAAAATTATCCCTTATCAGTGATTATATTGCCTAATAAAGATCGTAAATTATTTAGAATTGTTTAAATTTTATTAAAAAATTACTGAAGATCTGAATTTGAACATCTTAAAGATGTACGCCCAATGGCGTTAAATTACACGTCACCCAATTTAAGTGGTGTTTTCTACTTAAAATTTTTATATCCTTTGAGTTGACTCAGGGCTTATTTAACCTTGAATCTGATAATGTATGCGTATGCTAGCAGACAATTTATCTAGTATATCCTACAATATTGTCTGTTTAATATAAAACAGTAAGTTGCACATAATTGTTTAATTAGTATTGAATAAATATTTATAATCATCTCTTTCCTTATCTAATACTTATACATCTGAAATTTTTATTATTGTGTTTTCCTTATAGTTGTTTTTCTGTTGTTTCAGATTTAAAAAAGAAAGAGAGGAAAAATGTGCGGTGAAGAACCAAAACTAGGAGAAATGAAGGCTCTGATTTTAGTCGGAGGGTATGGAACTCGACTTAGGCCCCTTACTCTAAGCAGGCCTAAACCTTTAGTCGAATTTGCCAACAAACCTATGCTTATGCACCAGATAGAAGCATTAGTCGAAGCCGGCGTGACTGAAGTAGTTTTAGCAGTGTCTTACAGAGCGGAACAGATGGAAAAAGAATTGAGTGAAGAAGCCAAGAAATTAGGCGTTAAATTGATCTTTTCGCATGAATCAGAACCACTCGGCACAGCCGGACCTCTGGCTTTAGCCAAAGATATCCTATCAACGAGTAACGAACCCTTTTTCGTTCTCAATTCAGATATTATTTGCGAATTTCCCTTTAAAGAACTTGTTTCCTTTCATAAAAACCATGGGAAAGAAGGAACAATCGTAGTGACTAAAGTGGAAGAGCCGTCTAAATACGGTGTTGTGGTTTATGATGAAAAAGGTCGTATAGCCAGTTTCATAGAAAAACCACAGGAATTCGTTTCCAATAAAATAAATGCGGGCATGTATATTCTTAATCCTTCTGTTTTAAGAAGAATCAAACTGGAGCCGACAAGTATTGAGAAGGAAGTTTTTCCGTTTATGGCTGAAGAAGGAGAATTGTACGCCATGGAACTGAGCGGGTTTTGGATGGATGTCGGACAACCCCAAGATTTTCTTACAGGTATTTGAAATAATTTAAATTCACTTAAATTTAGATTTTATTTTTTCATAAATTTATCAATTTTTCAGTTGAGTGGGTATGGCTGACAGCGACTGATTAGTACAGTTAAAAAAAAAATCACTTTGACATGTGATTCAAAAACTTTTAAAAAAGTTTTCTCTAATATTCTATAAGTTATTATGGTTGTTTCCATTTGTTATCAATGAAATTTTTTTTTCTTCACCAAAGATGCTCCAATTTAATATTTTGGGTTCTTGTGCTTGAATAAACTATTCATAACCAATACAAAATTTAACTGTATTGGTAAAGATAAATTGTATTTATCAACTTTATTGTATTCAAATATATAATAGAATTGATAAAGACAAACATAAATTACGATTTGTCACTTCTCTGTGAAATTACCTTTGATTTGACACCGCATTTGTCCAAATCACCGTTGAGAGTCGGAATAGGTTTCTGTACTGATGTATTGATATGTAATTCTTTAAGATCTTAAATGTCGGATTGAACAATTCTTCCTTGGAAGAAGTATGTATTCATATTTATTTTAACATCTTAAGTCCAATGTTTTGGAGCCATATGCCATATCATCAGGGCTCTTTATATCCATCTACATAATCCATATATTTTTATGTACATATATGTATAGAAAAGGTTGTCGCTTCGAGTTAAGTCACAACAAGTTTCAACTTTTCATTTGTTTCGTTTTTATTATTCTCGTAAATAAGAATAATCTTGAGTGTTAGTATGAAAAAATAATGTGATTAATGTGTATGTTTTGGTAATAATTTCATCAAGAAATGAACGTTTCAACAAACATTTGATAGTATAGATGATGATGCAACCTAAACAGTATGTTTAGTCAGTTCTTTAATCTACATACAGTCAGTAATCGTTACTATATACAGCCAGTAATCGTTACTATATACAGTCAGTAATCGTTACTATATACAGTCAGTAATAAAATTATCATTTTTATTTTTGAAAATATTATAAGGGAAAAAAATGAAAAGTTGAAACTTGTTGTGACTTGAAGCTACAACCTCCAGAACTGATATCATAGAAATACTTAGGTATATATTTTGTCATAATTTCCAATCAATTTTTAAATATTACAAGAAATAATCTTATATTTTATATAGGTACTTGTATGTTATGGTATCAACACTTTTGAATTTAATATAATTGATTTAATCTTAAATAAATTATAAACCTATCTTTTTATTAAACTAATTTTAATTGTTTACATCAATCCAAAAATCTGTAATATCTAATAAAATTTGGGTGAATGGGTCTTTAGCCATGAGTTGTCTACATGCCACATTAACTCAGCAAGACAGGAACTCAAAAAAGTCTGGTTTGTTCCTCATCTTCATTTGTTACCATACTTGGCAGACCCCCATACTTGTTCAATCTTCTGCGTATTTGCCAACAAAATTGTAACTGTGGTTCACAGTTTAATGTACATAACCCAGCTTGTACAGATTCATGTCTCCCTTCCAGCTGTCGGACACCATAATACTTTCAGGCTGAATCCTTCCTTCTATTACTGCTGTTAGTGAGGCTTAATATATTTTTGTACCATAATATATAGCCATATCATAGGGATACCTTTGTGTTATGTAACAGTCCATTACCTTGGAGGAATGTTATGGCCGTCTTTTTGTCTTGAACTTTACAAAATATGCTTTTTTAAATGTACATATTCCCACAAATAAAACTCACTGTGTAAAAACCGTATAATTACTAATTTACATATGTTTAATTCATATGTGTTTTATTTTATTAATTCATATGTGTTTTATTTTATCTATGCCACCACTGATATAATTCAATTTTTATTCAATTAATCCTATTGAATTATAGTGGTGATACCATAACATACAAGTACCGTATGTTTATTTACCGCATTAACCTTTATCATCATGATTAAAGGTTGACGTGATTAGGGAAAGTTGGAAATTGTAATATTATTTCCTGAAATATTTAAAAATTGACTGAAAATTTTGACATAATATATATGTATATTCTATTAATGTGTTCCCTGAGGATGGGACATATGGCTCAGAAATGTTGGCCTTGAGCGTTTAAACAAATAAAAATATGTAACTAATGAAGAATAGTTCAAATTGACTTTTATTGAGTAAATAAAATTATATTACGTAATATTGTTACCAGAATGTGAAATTACTCAAATGTAAAATTCTTGTATTTTACATTATATTCCTATTTTATTTACCATAGATATGTCAGAAAATGTTTATAATATAATGCTAACTAGATTAAGAAATCATGTGTTTATTTATATTACACGTCCTTCTTTTATTTCAGAACTATACTCAGTTGTTTTCGCATATCTCCCTCATTACACTAGAATCTGGCTTAGTAAGACTCCTAGAGAGTTTTTGTTTATTCGATTATCGGCATTTTGTGCTGCTATGGCTAATCGGACAATGCTACAGTGAGAGTCATAAATTTTGCCTTTCCAGGTTTGATCCGAAGCATCCATATATGCCATCACATTATCTAGGATTTTTTTATTCCCTTAAAAAAACCCTAAGGCCACCTGCCGGGCTGGGAACCCGCGATTTTGGGCACTGTAGGATGTTATGCTAACTACTACACCACAAGTGACGCCTAGCCTATATTCTATCTGTGCTAAGAAAAACATTATTTCTTTTATTTTATATTTATTATTATGATGATGGTGATAATATTTAAATATTTTTATTTTGAAGAGAAAAGATTTGTCCAGGCTGGGATTCGAACCCAGGACGTCCTGCCTCTCTAGCACGGTGGTCTAACTAACTGAGCTAACCAGGCTCGTAACTAAACTGGTTCATTTCTCTTCAAAATAAAAATATTTTATTATATTTTATTTTTATTATAATTTATCACCATTATAATTTAGCAGGGAGTTCATGCTATTATTGAAAATAATAGTAACTTCCTAACCTCATAAGAAAAGGATCTATATGTGGTAATCCATATAAAATATTTGTGGATTGTGTTGAAAGTCAATGTTATTTATAGTTATTTGTATATCATGTTGGCCTCGGCTATTTTTTGTAACCTACCTGTTGATAGAATAAAAATGTGTTAGTTCTGTTACCCCGTGTTTATTTACAATATTAGAACAGATTGAGCCCTCTTTGATCTCTTTCTATGATGTCACCAAACAACAAAGGGAAAGTTGGATTCAGGTTTGATGGAAACTTGCCGAAATATGTGTATCTAAATAAATTTATTTGTCTTACATCACTGGTGGCATAGATAAAATAAAATAAGATGTAATAACAAATAATATGTAACTACTGGTAAACCGCGTTGCTGATATTATTTGGATTATCATTATTCATGTAAATTATTAGATATTTCATTTACTAGATTTTTTTTTTTTTCGATGAAGTTTCCACTAATAGTGAGTTTCCTTAACATATTGTTTTAATGGCTTCCTTCCATAATGTCCTATCCAAGGTCCATTTTTCCATGACAAATTACACTAAATCATTATAAATTGTAGCCTTTGTATTATTCTTATGTATAACGTATATTACTGTAAATTTTCATCCAAATCCGTTCAGTAGTTTTTGCATGAAAGAGTAACAATCAAAAATCTTCACAAACTTTCACATTTTTAATATTAGTAGGATATATACCTGCCGGGCTGGGAACCTGTGATCTTGGGCACTGTAGTTTGTTATGCTAACCACTAAACCACAGGTGACTCCTCTAGAAAGTTATTGTGGGTAGAAAAAACAATCCATTCTTAATCTCTCTCTCCTTAATCCATTTTTCTCTTTAATAACTTTTTATTCTCTTATATTTTATCATATTTATACTTTTTCTACTTTATAGGCATGTGCTTGTATCTAACATCTTTGCGCCAGAAAGCACCAGAAACACTATATTCAGGTCCTGGTTGTATCGGGAATGTCCTGGTTCATCCGACTGCACGGATAGGCACCGACTGTTCGATCGGACCGAACGTAACGCTCGGTCCAGGTGTTGTCGTCGAAGACGGTGTATGCATAAAGAGATGCACCATTTTAGAGAACGCTACCATAAAGTCTCATTCATGGCTGTCTGGGTGCATTGTCGGGTGGAAATCCGTCGTGGGACAATGGGTCCGAATGGAGAACACCACTGTTCTCGGTGAAAATGTAAATATTAAAGACGAATTGTACGTCAACGGAGGTCAAGTACTCCCTCATAAGAGTATTGCTAAATCTGTGCAAGATCCGCAGATTATAATGTAAGAAAAAAATAAAAATTCCTTTTTTTTTTTTTTACAACGAAAAAAAAAATTATAAAAATTCCATTAAACTATGCGAAAGAAATTTTGAATAGTATTTTAAAATTATTTTTTTAAAAAAGGCTATTTTTAAATTTATAAAGTGATCTAATTATAGCATTTTTTTTGTTTTGATAAAAATTTATTATCAAATATTATTGATTTTTTTTTTCCATTATTGATAGTTGATTTATGCTTTTTTTCACATTTAAAATGATGGTACATTGGTTATTCTTACAATATTTGACCATTTAGTTTTTCTTTTCTTCCACCAAAGTTTATTAAATTAATAAACAAACAAAATTTAAGATTGTTGTGAAGCTTTGTGCTACCGTTATTCCGAATTTGATGAAATTTTTGGAATAATAAAAATTGATTAAATTAAATATCAGCTAACTTGCAACATAAGTAAAGGTTTCATACAAAAAGTTGTGTAAGATAAACCAAATTTACATCATTTTACGACAGATGGTGCTACGATCTATGAAAAGATGGTCTTACAATTATTTTTTTGTCCACTGAAATGTCATACATTAAATGGCCAAATAATATAAGAATGATGCTTATTTGTATTTTAAATATCTGTATCTCAGAGGTAATCTTCAATATTTTTAAATTCTATATAATGTGGTTTTTATTGTTATTAAAAATCGTCTAATCTGTACAATTTTATAATAATGAATTATATTATAGTAGAATGCACAGAAAAACACGAATAAGTATGTTTCAATTTGCACGATTTAATTCTCTACACTCTACCTCTGAAATACAGACTGCATACATATTTAATTTATGTATACCTAAATTTAAATTTGTCTTAATCAATTCTGAAAATTAGAAATATTGTAGAGAAGAAAAATTCTTATAGTTTATATTTATGTTAATAAAGTTATTTTATATATGATTATGTTAATTTTATTTTTATTGCATATCAAAGCATCGGGCTATTGCAAATATATTTGAAAATTATTTGAAACGAATACAATCATCAATTGGGATAGTTAGAATTACAAATCATAGATAGAATTTTCATGCTAACTGTTCTAACGTTTTATTTTGCGTTAGCATGTAAAAGAAAAAAAAATCTATTAGAGCATGTGTGAGAATTCACAACTTATTTATAGAACATGCATTACATTATTTTAAAACTTATAATTTAGCAGATTTACAAAGAGGGTTTGTTCACTCAACTAAGAGATACTAACTGCCTAGTCAACATATTTATCTGAGCACAGTTGCGTGAATATCCTTAGTAACTCATTATCTCATTTAGCCTGCTAAATCACAGTATTTGTGCCATTCATTGTTTAACACAAAAGCATATTAATTATAAAAATATAAAGTGTCGAAGACATTCTGAATTCTGTGCTTCAATTTTTTTTTTAATCAAGTTTGTAAAATTAAGAAATGAGGTTTCATAATAAGAAGGTTATTAAGGCTTATCACAGACAGCCACTAACATTTCTATTTAATGAGATATGATAGTACTTACAATGGACAACACCTAACCCTGGATTTAGGATGCCAAATAAGATTGTTAGTATCCCTCATTGAGTGTTATGGAAAATTTTTTATTTAATACTATTAATAAAAAATATCATATGACGGATTTTTATTTCTCCAAACAAAAAAAGGTCTAAATAATTATGCCACTTACATTGCTGCCCTAGTTATTTAGTTAAATAATAATTTAATTATGGTTCGTTACATAATTTAAAAAATGGTATTTAACCAATTTTATCGATATTATATGTAACTACTTAATTTTAAAAATAATATTTTTTTTATTGAGTTAAGATATAAAAAAATAATTTATGATCTATTTTAAAAATGATACTCCTTGGTATCTCATATATATATATTTCAATTGAAAGGATTATTACTTAAAAGCCAATAACAATTAAACGGGAACTGGCAATCTTTTTTTATTTAGTTGCATAATAGTTGTGTCCTAGAGCAATGTTGAATTAACTCCAAAACTTAATTTACTCAGCTCATTATCATAAATATTTTTATTGCTGATTTACAATAAAAATCAACAACAATTATTGCCCACCGACTCCAAAAAACATTTAACTATTTTTTTCCCCCCTTTCTCTTTTAAGATATAAAAAGGTAAATAGATCTTTAAAACATTTTGTAAAATTATTTTAGTATTTATTAATTGATAAAAGTATGTTTTTGTTTAATTATTTTTGTTAATTAATAAATAAAAATAATTTTTATTTCCTTTTATTATTAAGGTATTGAACATTCCTTGTTAACTCGTTCAAAGGGTTATCATAAAGTTAGAAATGTCTTTCTGTTTATATTTAAATCTCCAGTAATCTTCATGGTATATATTTTTTTTTTTGGTCCAATTAAAAATAAATGATCCATTGAAATGTTATTTTGTTTTAACAAATAGTAAGAACCAACAAGTAATGTACTTTCAAGTAGAAAAAATAATGAAAGTGCATGAAATTTAGGCATAAATAAAATAATTCTAAATTAAAGTATGTACTTACTTTGTTTTAATTGTACAATAAACCATACTTTTATGGTTTATTATGTATTAAACACGACAATTTTAGTTATTGACAATTGCATCTTCAAGCTTCCATAGCCTATGCACAATTAATCCATGGAAGACTGATTTTTAATTCTTTTGTAATTTTTTTTTAAGTTAAAGTTTGTTTATTTTGTGCAATTATTTCACCAAATATGTTTCCAAAAATTTTCTTTTATGCTTAAAGTGGTATTTTTACAAATTATTTATATACATTTTTTTCTTGTTTTAATTATTATTTAATGTTTATATTATCTGAACATTTATTATAATTATTAATTAGATGTTTATTGTTGTTAATAAACTTTGTCGCATAGATTATTTTTAAGATGTACAAAATTTGTATCTAAGAATTGAATATATAAAATGGTGTATTTAATTATTGGTTAATTAATAATAATGGATATTGCAGAATTATAATTATTATTAACAATTTTCAATTTTTATATATATAGATAAATACATAATAAAATTATCATTTTTTGATGTCTTGTTGTTATATTAATAAACATTTTGGACTGTTTATGTAATGATGTTGTTTATTACCATTTGCTGTAATGCGCGAATGGGTTTCAAGGTTCCAAACAATCCATCCAGTCAAGATTTATAGAAGTTTGTGAAAAAACCAAACAAGTCTCAAACCAGCCTACGTTTTTGTTTTTTATTTATTTAACTTAACTTTATGCTGCTCTGGCTAATTGGATGATGCTACATAAAGTCTTAAATTTTACCTATGATATATAATTAGGAGAGGTATCTTTAACAAATACCTGACATCACAGGCTCAGGTCCACCATTTTAGGTCCTTTCCGAAAGAAGGCATAACTAAGGATTTTTTATTCCATTAAAATTATCCTGAACCCACCTGCCAGGCTGCGAACCTGCGATTTTGGGTAAGTAGTTTGTTATCTACTATTTTGCTAGCCACTTCATCACAGCCTATGTTTTATCAGAACTAAGAAAGCATTATTTCTTTTATTTCAATTAAATTTATTATTATTATTATTTTATTTTTCTCACAGATTTGTCTGGCACCTTATTTACATCCCGGAATTCAAAATTCAAGGGAAGTATAAATGTTTTACTGATTTAAGAATTTTCTTACAATTCTGCACGTGTCCAACAAAACTGCCTTTTGCGCCAAGTTTAATTTTTCTAAATGGAGGCCAAGGTCTTCTGTACCCTCCCTTGTGCTTGTCAATACGAGACCATTCGAGGAAATGACAATGATAAAGAGATTTCAACTCAATAGACAGCTCTTGGTATTTCCTAATTTTTTCGGCTCTGTGTTCATTGTGTTTTTATCTCGTGGGACTTCTATCTCTATGATTCTACCAATTTTCTTCGCTTTATGGGTCAACAAAATATCCGGATGGTTATGCATTACCCCTGCGGTCCGTGATTATTTGCTCATCCCAGTAAATTTTTATTTCATTATTTTCTAAAAGTTTTTCCGGCTGATAGCAAGAGTAAGCAACACATCTCTGCCCAACAGTCCTAATATATATTTTAGTGATATATTTTTGCCACATTGTTATGCCTGTTCATGTAGTCCGTCACAGCCAGTGCTTCGCATCCATTTGCCACATGCTGTATAGACTCTCATGAGTTTTCTAGCAGAGGCGACATTTATCCGTCATCGGGTTCTCCTTAAGAGTGTGCTTACTCTAGTAGGACTCAAGTAGGAATTACATGGTCCTGTACGGCTACGGTAAACCCTTCAGTCTTTCCGAACAGTTGCCATATCTTTAATCATTCAACTGATAGTTCACCGTCAATCTCAGGCTAATGCAGTTGATGGTAAAATCTACCACACAGTTCTTTCTCTTTCCAAATCGTCTCGTAGTGATACTCATCAGTAATATCATGGAGGTTGGGGTCTTTCAGATTAAGGGCAGTGTAATTTTCGTCTAATTGTCTCATCATGCCGATTATTGACGATGTACTTGCCAATTAAATTATTATTATGTTTGTGCTACAACCTGCAAGCAAGTCCTCGCCTCCTCCAACACACCTCTTTTATTGCCAGTCGTTTTCCAATTATTTACTCCTCTTTTCTTGCCATCAAATGCTACGCAATTTGTCCATCTTAATCTTGGCCTACCAACCACTTGGCATCCCTGCACCTGTTTTGTCATTAGCACCCTTGGATAGGCACTTATTTGCTTTCTAGGGGCATGATCTGGCCACTGAAGACGATTTAATTTTTTCACTGTAGTGATATCTATTTCATTGCGTAGATCATAAATTTCTTCATTTGTTCTCTATCACCATCCCCCTTTAATATTAAAGGGACTGAAGATTCATAGGAGTACTGTTCTTTCAGAAATTACATTTATTTCAATATTCTTGATTATTTTCATATTCATTTTCGGCATCTCCTGCACAAAGTAGAGCTTGTTAGATGAAGCCTAGTTTTAGTGATGGATGATTTATTATAAAAGTAACAAGAATAACAATGGATGTGTTTTCAGTAAAAGAAAAATGTCTGTAGATCATTTTAATCGAAAGTTAAAAAGAGTGAAGAAAGTAAATACGATGAGACAAATCTGAAATATTATAAAGAAAGCAATGAAATATAAATTTATATTTATAATTATTTTAAGGAAGAAAATAGTTGGGGGTGCAGTCAAATAAAAACTCTAAATAAGTGGTTACTTATTTAATTATGTGCCGACGTTTCGACCCACTTTGTGGGTCATCTTTAGGGCTATAGGAAGCTGGAGCTAGACCTCGTGCCAAAACGTCGGCACATAATTAAATAAGTAGCCACTTATTTAGTGTTTTTATTTGACTGCACCCCCAACTATTTTCTTCCTTACGTCTATCTTCCAGTCAACCATCCCCTCGCTTCTTATAATTATTTTAAATTAAAATAAAATCAATTTGATATATCGATTACAGCTGATTAATGTAACTTAATGAAGGAAACAGCTGTTAATTAGTTTAGTTCGTTGAATAGTTGGCTGGAAGAAGGGCGTATGTTTAGTTCAATATTGGATTTTCTATGATTTCTTTTTGTATATAATTCCGGGTGATTTGTACACTGCATCCTAAATTAGTTGTTTTGTTAACCGCTTACAAAAATATACAGTAAGATGTTTTTTTTTGTTTATTATGATTATATGTGTGAACGTTGTCTGAACCTCAGTAAGTCAGTTATCCCGCTTTTATAACCCCTTCTTTGAAAATATCTCTTTTCCGAATTGAGAGGACCGGCATTTTTTGACGTACGCTACGGTGAGCTCACCTGCGAGACGTCAATGAAGAGAGGAAGCTCTGACAAGATTTAGGTAAGCCACTTTCATTTAAGTTCCTTTCTTTATTGGCAAATTGTCCGAGGACGACTTACCGAGTCGTACCGTATCTCAATTAAATATTTTATTAATTTCTCAACCGCGTTTCATACAAAATTTATGGTCTTCCGGGGCCGGATTAATTAATTAAGAAAATTAGTTAATTATTTTCTCAATTCGGAACTTAACCAAACAAAATTTAATTTTTCATTTTTTTTATATGTCGCATAGCAACCACGAGGCCATTCAGATAGACTTGCTTACGCCTCTTCTAACCTCACCTCACGCTGCTTCTCCTAACTATTACGACTTCGTTCAGTTTAGTGAAGAAGCGAACTGCAATTTTTCTATAAATTTGGTACAATTTAGCAAATTCATTTTTTCTCTCCAGAAAATAGTACAATTAAATTAGTTGATATTTGACTTTAATTAAAGTTTAACTTTGTTTTTCCTGAATATTTTTCTATACATTTTTTGTCTCACTTTTATTTTAAATTATTTCAAGATGGCGGAAGATAAAATTAAGTTTTTAATTAAAAAGAGGGAAAAATATTTTCATAAAATTCAAATTGTTTATGACTTATCGAAAAATCTTACAAAGGAAAATTTTCCCATTTTTTTATCCCGAATGGAACAAATTGACATGGATTACCAATCATTTGATGAAATTCAAGATCAAATTATGGAATTTGCTTCTAAAACAGAATCTCCCGAAAATTTCGACACGGCTGCTAGATCTCAAGCCTGCGACGAGTTATACTATTCAGCAAAGGCAGTAGCCTCGCAGTATGCTAAGCCAGCTACTAGTACTAGCCTGTCTACGAAAAATGAGAGGCCCGACATAGGACATGCGAAACTTCCAAAAATCAATTTACAAATATTTTCCGGCGATCTTCAAGAGTGGCCCAATTTTTACTCTCTGTTTCGGTCCCTTATTCATGAAAATCGACAAATGGCCTCATCTGAGAAATTTTACTATTTACGCTCATTTTTGAGAGGCCCGCCTTTAAAATTAATCGAATCGATTCATTTGTCCGATGATAACTATCAGATTGCATTTGAAACTTTAGTTGATCGGTACCAAAACAACCGGCTGTTGGCTAATTTTTACTTGGAAAAAATTACGAATTTTAAACCGCTTTCCCAAGAAAATCTTCAAAATTAGGAAAGGTTATCTGACGTTTTCCTAACTAATGTTGCTGCACTCAAGGCCTTGAACCTACCAGACTTATCTGATACACTTCTGCTTCATTTCGGTCTTCGTTGCTTGGATTTGGAAAGCAAAAAATTATTCGAAGCCAAGTATTCAGGGGTTCAATATCCAACATATAAACAATTTTCGGATTTTCTAACTGAACGTTGCAAAATTCTCGAACTGAGTTCTCCAACTAGGACTGAGTCTAATCCAATCCAACGTGCAAATTTCCCACGAAAAACCGCCTTGATCACGACCAACCCGCATCACAGTCGAACTTCTTCACCGCCAAATAAATCTTCCACCGAATGTTCCACCGCTCATATTGTATGCCCGCTTTGCTCATCTTCACATAAGTTACATCATTGTGAAACATTTCTGAAGCAAAGTGTAGATGCCCGCTGGGAGACTGTGAAAACTTTGAGAAAATGTTTTAATTGCCTCGGAAACCACATGTTGTCAAAATGTAACTCCAAAGGTAAATGCATCTCATGTGGATCCTCGAAACATCATTCGCATTTACACCGCTCTACTTTCACAGCCCCACCTAGGGAGTCACTTGAAAATCCGCCTCCTACGCAAGCACTATCTTGCAGTGCCCATACTCCCCCATCCAGTACTGCGTACTCCACCGTATTGCTGGGCACAGCAGAAGCTTTTCTTACAGCTTCGGATGGTAGGAAGGTTCCTATACGTCTAGTTGTGGATCCTGGTTCTCAGGTGTCGTGCATAACCAGGGAAATGGCCCAACGGTTAAATTTAAAGCTCAAGAATTGCCCACTGAACATCACAGGCATCGGCAACCATGCTACGACTAGCAAGACGAAAATGGTTTCTTGCACTCTGACCCCTAAACACACTCGAGGCAATTCTATATCCGCAGAAGCCGTTGTTCTCCATGAAATTTGTGCAGATTTACCGGTTACGATGCTCTCAAATGAATTCAAAAATCGATTTTCCTCCATGTTATTGGCCGACCCGACTTTCCACGTAAAAGGGAAAATAGATTTTCTTCTGGGTGCGGATCTCTATTCCGAAATCCTTTCCGACGACAATAATTCCGTCATCAGGGGTAATCCGTCAGCTGTGAAAACTTCCTTTGGGTGGATTTTATTGGGGAAAATTACCGAACCAGCAGAAAAAAGGGTCGTATCGCTTTTAGGTTGCACCTCGCCACTTGGCATTGCACTTCAACGTTTCTGGAAGACTGAAGAGGTCGCATCAGTAGCACCGCAGAACCCGGAAGACGAATTATGTGAGCTACATTTTTTGAACACCCACCGCAGAACACCCTCTGGCCAATACATAGTTTCTCTTCCTTTTAAAAACACCGAGGCTCCAATGCTGGGAAATAACCGCGAAAACGCTCATAAACGATTCGTGAACATGGAGAGCCGGCTTAAGCGGACAAATTTAGAACCTCAATATAACGCCTTCCTCCAGGAGTATTTGGACATGTCACACATGAAATTAGCTTGCCAACCCTCAGCATATATCATCCCACATCACGCTGTGGTAAAAAGCACCAGCTCTACTAAGAAACTACGCGTAGTTTTCGACGCTTCGGC
This sequence comes from Troilus luridus, assembly GCA_964056705.1. Taxonomy (NCBI): domain Eukaryota; kingdom Metazoa; phylum Arthropoda; class Insecta; order Hemiptera; family Pentatomidae; genus Troilus; species Troilus luridus. The sequence continues at coordinate 8,370,990 of OZ057412.1, forward strand.
CAAGGATTCCCTTGGATTATCATTGAATGACCGCTTATACACCGGGCCGAAGCTTCAGCGAGATTTGACCAATATAATTTCTAGTTTCCGGCTCTATCGTGTTGCTGTTTGCGCCGACGTTAAGATGATGTACAGGGGTATCTTAATCGACGAAAAGGACCGTTGTTTTCAACACATATTCTGGCGTGCTTCGTCTGCCGAACCCGTGAGAGAGTTCGAGCTCAACACGGTCACATATGGTCTCTCTACATCTCCATTCCTCGCGCAGCGCGTCATGAAACAACTAGTTGAAGACGAAGGTGGAAAATGGCCGCTCGCAGCGCACGCACTTCTACATCAAACTTATATGGACGACATAGTAGGGGGAGCTGGTACAGAAGAGGAGGCTCTTATATTACGCCATCAGCTGGAGCAATTGTTAGGTGCAGCTAAATTCCTACTGCGCAAATGGTCTAGCAACAGCGAGAAGGTGCTAGCTACAATTCCTCCTGAACACCGGGAGCAAGCGCTAACCATAGAACAAGAAGATAGCTGTTCGCTGAAAATTCTTGGTCTCCAATGGCTACCACAAGAGGACTTATTTTCGTATGCCATCACCGAGACTGCAGGTCCTACAAACAAACGACACGTCCTCTCTGTCATAGCGAGGTTGTTTGACCCTATGGGCTGGCTAACCCCCACCATTTTTTGGGCGAAGCGATTTATGCAGTTGTTGTGGAAGGCTGAGCAAGATTGGGACAATCCCTTGTCAGCAGAGCACCACAAAGTTTGGAATTCATTTTTGCAAGAACTTCCTGCACTCTCAGACATTAAGGTCCCACAGCTTATCAAAGTTCTCGAAAACCCGCTATTTTATTTAATCGGCTTTGGCGACGCATCTGAGAAAGGGTACTGCGCGGTAGTGTACCTTTTAGAACGGTCTGGTGAGAATATCAAGGTTCATTTAATTAAGGCTAAAAGTAGAGTCGCTCCCCTTAAACCAAGCCTTACTATTCCCAGATTGGAACTCTGCGCATGTTTGCTGTTAGCCCGCCTTATTGAATCCCTCGAAGAGTTCCGAACCGCCATTACCATCACAGCGACGCATTTATTTACGGACTCCACAGTCGCTCTCTCCTGGATCCATACTACGCCACACCGATTGAAAACATTCATCGCCAATAGGGTAACCGCCATTGTAGAGATCGCCCCACCTGACCTGTGGAGCCACTGTTGCAGTCAAGACAATCCAGCTGATTGTGGATCCCGAGGTCTGATGCCCCGCACCCTGATGCAGTTTTCTCAGTGGTGGGAAGGACCTTCATTTTTGCAATTACCCCTAAACTGCTGGCCAGATTCTCACTTTGATCGGCTAGAAGAAATTCCTGAAATCAAAGATGAGACTACTGTGATGGTAGCCACCGCCGAACCGAACGAACTTGTTACCACCATTAGCTCCTTTTCATCGCTCCAACGCCTCAAAAATGTCATCGCCTATGTTCTCCGATTTGTTAACAACTGCCGCAGCGCAAAACCTCATCGTAAAACCGGTGTACTGTCGGTTTCAGAACTGCGAGATAGCATGAATTTATGTGTCCGTCTATCCCAGGAACAATACTTCCATTATGATCTTAAGACTACGTCCCCTGAACAAATGTCTCAAGCTATCAAACCGTTATCACCTTTTATTGACAAGCTGGGTTTTCTCAGGGTGGGCGGTAGGCTGAGGCATTCAGATCTCACGTATGATGCCAAGCACCCCCGCATAAAAAATCGCATTTAGCAACCCTCATATGTGACTGGTATCATCAGACCACTATCCACGGAGGCCCTCGCGTAATGCAGGCGTTCATTCAAAGAAAATTTTGGATACCAGGACTTCGTCAACTAATCAGGATGCGCATATTTAGGTGTCTACCATGCTACAAACTCAAGGCCAAGGCAAACCAACCTTTAATGGCAGATTTACCACCTTCCAGATTTTTCCCAGGTCCGCGCTTTCACCAATATTGGGGTTGATTTTGCTGGTCCTTTCCAGATTAAGGATAGTAACCGCCGGAAGGCTGTGATTTCTAAGGGTTACATTTGCCTCATAGTCTGTATGGCCACTAAGGCGATCCACTTGGAAGTCGTCTCCGATCTTAGCACCAGTGCATTCCTTGCTGCGTTGGACCGCTTTATCGCCCGTCGTGGATTATGTTCGAATATCTACAGTGACTGCGGTACAAACTTTCTCGGCGCGTCCCGCGCACTAAAGGAAGTTCATAAATTTCTCCAAAGACACGCTGAAGATATTCACGATAATTTGGCCAAACGTGAGATTATTTGGCATTTTAATCCGCCCGCGGCTCCTAATTTTGGTGGCATTTGGGAAGCTGGTGTCAAATCCGTGAAGCGCCACCTAGTTCGCGTTATGGAAAGTCGGACACTAACTTTTGAAGAATTCACCACACTGATCACCCGCATCGAAGCCGTTCTTAACAGCCGTCCGCTTTGCGCTATTTCGTCCGACCCCAACGACGATGTCGACTATTTGAGCCCTGGACACTTCCTCATTGGAGGACCACTATTGGCTGCGCCGGAAGAAGACTTGACAGACACCAATCTACACCGCTTATCCCGCTGGCAAGTTCTCCAACAATCGCTCCAGAGCTTCTGGAAGAGGTGGAGTCATGAGTACCTCCAGACTATGATCAGTCGACCTAAATGGACCCAAAATTCCCCGAATCCTGCCATAGGCGATGTGGTTATGATTGTTGGGCAGAACACCAAGCCTTTGCAATGGCCCCTGGGAAGAATTGAAAAACTTCTACCTAGTCGTGATGGAGTAGTACGGGTGGTGCAACTACGAACCACCTCCGGTTCAATTACACGGCCTACCAATAAATTAGTTCCCCTTCCAATAAACTAAACTTTACTTTACCTTTCATATATCATGTTTTTGTTTTGTTAGTTTTTTTTTGTACATATTTTACATTGCAAGTTCGCTTCTTCTGTTCTAAAGTTTATTGTTACCCAATTACAAAATTGCTATCAATTTTGGGTGGGCGGTATGTTTAGTTCAATATTGGATTTTCTATGATTTCTTTTTGTATATAATTCCGGGTGATTTGTACACTGCATCCTAAATTAGTTGTTTTGTTAACCGCTTACAAAAATATACAGTAAGATGTTTTTTTTTGTTTATTATGATTATATGTGTGAACGTTGTCTGAACCTCAGTAAGTCAGTTATCCCGCTTTTATAACCCCTTCTTTGAAAATATCTCTTTTCCGAATTGAGAGGACCGGCATTTTTTGACGTACGCTACGGTGAGCTCACCTGCGAGACGTCAATGAAGAGAGGAAGCTCTGACAAGATTTAGGTAAGCCACTTTCATTTAAGTTCCTTTCTTTATTGGCAAATTGTCCGAGGACGACTTACCGAGTCGTACCGTATCTCAATTAAATATTTTATTAATTTCTCAACCGCGTTTCATACAGCGTATGTTACATTTTTCAAAGTTTAAGGGAAAGCCAAAATAAGAAAATGGGTCATTTAATTAGGTGACTGTCACATACCCCTTTCTTACATTTTATAGATTTTGCACTTACACCCTTGTTCGATTGTAAAACAAGCAAAAAAATAAATAAATAATAAAAAAAATTGATACGTCCACAATGCTTTGGTCAAAATGTTTATTTTGACATGACATTAAAAGACCGAAGATTCTATAGAAATTTCGCGTGTGGGTGGGTGGACATGTTCCGCAAAAAAAAATCCCTTCTTCCAGGCAACTATTCAGTTAGTATTTGTATTTAATGGAGTCAGATTGGTGATTGTTTAATAAATAGTGTAGTTATCCAAAATTATTCTTTTAGTAATAAAACTTACCCACAATCTAAATATTCGCCTTATTTTCTAGCATTCATTGTTTAAACCTTTAGCTGCGTGGAGCATGCGAGTGTAGCCTGATGTGCCAGCTCCTAAGAGGCCAGCAAAGCCCCAGTGCACACAATTTTCGAGCTTACCTACGCTGAATCTCTATTGCCTTTACTTGTTTTAATGACCAGATTTTAATCTTTTTTTTGCAGTTTTTACTTTTATTTTGAGTTCTTTATCGATCTAAGATACTTTAATTTATATTTTTTAAAAATTTAATATTCAATTAAGTTCATCTCATGGCTGCTAGAGGCTCCTAAGGAAGCAAGAAGTACTACTGGTACTCAATATTGAACAAATGAATGAGTTAAGCGCATTTTTATGAGAAAGAGACCGAACCGTACAATTGGTTTCACACACCCGGTGCACAGAAACCTCGGAACCACTGTTGTGGTTTTGAACAGTTATAGGTTTTTCTAGCTATCGAAACCTCAACAAGATGATAAATATATTGATAACTATGAGTAGGAATGCAAATGTCTCTTTCTTTTATTTTTTAATCACCCTCAAAAATGAAACAGGAACAAAACAAATATCATACTATTGATACTAAAAATTTCAATATCAGAAACCAATATTTTCCCAGTAAATAATAATAAAAAAAACTTTATTTATTCTGGGACAAGTCCTTATTGAATAACAATACAGGAATAATGTATAACCAAAATGTCTTAGAGTAAGATAGATTACTTTTAATTAATTAGTTACAATTAAATTAATAAATAAGGAATAAATAGAAAAATTAATTTTAAAAATTATCAATTACCTCCTAAAGCTTAAATAAAACTATTTCCTATAAAGGTAAAATAAAATAGAAATAAGAAGAAATAATTATGGAGAGAGAAACAATTAATAGTAATAAATATATATATATATATAAACTAAACAGCAAAAAAACCAGCGCACTTGGAATTTTGTCGTTTTTTCTTCCTAGTGCAAATAATTTAATTTTTTCTAACAGATTGAAAAACAAGAAAATCTGAATAGAAAAACAATTTTATTCACAAAAACTCCAAACTTGTATAAAATAATAAAATATTCTTTGGCAGTTTTTCATTAAATTTCTGCTATTATTTTTATTTTATTTTTTTAATAACGGGTGATTCCTCCCCTTGCTTGTATCACAGCCTGGATTCTCCTTGGCATGCTGCTGATTAAGCTGGCAACTCTTTCCTGTTCGATGCCGTCCCATTCTTCCTCTAGTGCGGTTCTGAGGTGTTGAAGGTCCATTGGAAGATCGAGTCCCCTTCGGATATTGATGAGGTTCTGCAGGAAGGTTTTGAGTCAAAGCCATCCACAAGTACTCGTGAACTTGCTAGGGTGTGTGTCAGAAGATACTGTTGGTCGCTATCTACGCTTCTTTGGGAAGGTGAAAAAGTGTTGTAGACTGCTCTCTCACGAATTTACTCCTCAGCAATCAGCTAAGAGGTTTGAAATTTGTGAACATTTATTGAAAAGCCCTTCTGATATGAGATTGTCACCTGTGATGATAAGTGGGTTTACTAGTGAAGTCCGAATATCTGCGAGCAATGCCTAGATTGCGGTCTAACTGCTTTTCCGGTTGCTGCAAGGGGGCATATACACCTTATTAATTGTGCAGGTTGTAATGAGATGACCTGATAATGCCATTGATGAGTTCATTGCTGAGTTCAGATACTTATCCTATGCAACAGATTTCGATTTAGGTTAATAAATAATTATTTATGTTAATTTTCATTAATTTTGAATTGAGACCTGGAGCATTCAAATATTTTTTTCTTGTGTCCCTGAACCATTATGTATATAAAATATATTTTATATATACATATATATATATTTTTTTTTTATCCAAGAGTTGAGGCCTTATGGGACAATAGCCCTCCAAATAAATTAAACCAAATAAAAACTGATGTCAAACCATGGAGCAGCTCCTGTCGTAGCATCTGAAGACAGGAAGTGGTCCTTACACAACTTAGAATAGGACATTCAAGGCTTACCCACACTCACCTGATTACTAAAGAACACCCACCAACATGCAAGAAGTGCCGCGAGAGCTTATCAATAGCCGATATCTTCCAAGGCTGAACCTTTTACATAAGAGCGATGGATAAAATAGGACTACCTGCCAATGTATCCATGATATTAGGAAGTGAGGAAAAGTACATTAATGTCATCAGCTTTCTATCAAAAGAAGGACTTATTAAGAATATTTCTTTTTTTTTTATATAAAGTTGTAACTAAAAAATGTTTATACTACTAAGGCGTTGATAACCAATCGGTTTTACACCTCAAATTTGGACCAACTATCTCATGAAATGAACCAAAACAAACATATTTAAGAGTTATGCAAAAAAATAAATGTAGCATTACAGTAATAATATTCATTAACTTCAAAATTGTTGTTTCACAAATATCCTCCTAGTTAAAATATTTTAATTTTTTTTTATAGGTTAAAAAAATACAATAGGCATTTCTAATTTATTTATTTTTTATTACAAATATAAAATGGCAAACAATACATTCTGTAAGATTATTTCATGACTTTTGTCCTACTTTTCTGGCACAGAATTAAATGTTTTTTAAATGACTCCTAATTAAAAAAGCTATAAAAATAGGCAATGACATAGAAGTAGATAACACAATACGATTTAAAAAAAAAAAAAATTAAAAATAAACAAATAGTTAATTTCAACAAATTCAATATAATATTTATATTTTTCAGGAAGAGCTCAAAATATAGATACAACTATAAAAAAATATTTTTTTCTTCTTAATCTACAGCAAAAGGAAACTATTGCACTGAATAAGGATCATTTTTGGGAATTTAATTTTAAAATATTGTTTTTTTGACTTAAATTAAATTTGTGCCTGATGATTTCAATGATACTAATGTCTTCATTTATTTTATATGTTATACTTCCTTCTGCTTTCTAATTCACAAAATAGTAAAGCTTTAATATATTTTTTCTAATTTAAAAATATAATATAATAGAACTTCCAAAAGGCACCTAAGCATTAACCTTTAACTGAAAAACATCTATCGCTTAGCAGTCTATTCATTTTATCAATACATATAGAACATTAATTCTATCGATTAAAAAGAACTAGATAATATTAATTCTATCTAAAACATGAAAGCAGTTAAAGTGATGAATATTGCCTAATAAATAAGTGGAACAGTTAATTATATAGCTAAACTTCAATAATACATTTTTAAAATAAATATTCAACAAAAATGATGCTGCTTTCTTCTTTCTTCAGCTTATGAAACCAGTGCGACCAACAGATTTTTGTAATCAGATCCACAATCGTTCTATTGGAATAGTCATAAAAACAAATATATATTAAGTTAAAAATACATTTAAAAAATCCATCCAAAACAAAAACATTTTTAAATGTTATAAGTATGTGGTTATTTACAATGAAAATATAAATATGATTTTAGTGGAATGCTATTAAAAATGATTTGTTTTCGCTGGTTATAAAAATTATTATCAATTTAAAGCAGGGAAGGTAAAAGGCAAAGGTAGGAGGTATGTTATGTAGTTTATTAAATAAATTAGAAAAAAAAAATCCATTAAAATCTCAAAACAAAATTTTTGATTAAAAGAAAAGAAATTAGAGGGAAAACAAATTAAAATCAATCAATTCAAAAATTCAAATCAAGACAAAATTCTAGATTAAAAAAAATGGTTTTAAATTTTTTTTGTTTTTGGAAACAATATCCAGACTATATTTTTAAATTTAATTATATTTTGCATTTTGTTTATGCTCAATAATAAAGATAATTTGTTTTAAAACATCAATTTCATAATTAATTACTGCATGTAAAATTATATTAGATCACTTTTCAAAAGAATACAAAAAGTAAAAAAAAAAAGATACAATAATATTTTTTTGTGAATCTGATTGCTGGAACTGTTTTACTGTTTGCTTTTCCTAAGGTTTGAGTATTAGTTGAAGGTTTTGAACAGATAAATTAATTAAAATGCACTTTTAAGCATCCCGATTCCAAAGCTGGTCAGCATTCACAGATTTTACGGTTTAAAAACTAAATATATCGAAAGAGAGAGGAGGTAGGAGGGGCACCAGAGAAAATCTCAGGAATGAATCACTCTGCAATTGAAAAAATTTAAAAATCTGACACAATATAGGAATTCGGTTATTGGATCCTATTATAGTAAACTCACTATGGAAGTATAAAAAAATAAATCTTAATTTAATTATCTATATATATTAAAACTATTTTTTAACTATGACCATTTTTATATATAATATATATTTTGAAATATTATATATATATCTCAACTTTGATTAATTATTAATTGACCTTATAAATTATACGAAGGAGCAAATTATCCGTGCTGAGGTCAAGTTTTAAATTTTGGCCTGCGACTAAATCATTTACTCCTTGATATAATGTGAAAATTATTTGTTAATAAGGCTTTTAGTGAAAATATTAATACTATTATTTTTAATGTTTAAAATATATAAATCAAATACTACGGTGCAGCTAAAAATAATTTATAATGTAGAAATTTAATTTGATGCTTGAGACCATTACAGAGCTACTTAATAGAAGTTTAACTGTATATGAGTGCCATTTACTAGGTTTTCAAATTACTCAGCTATTGAAATTATTCACTTAGTTGCCCCAGTTAATCAGTGCAACATACCAAAAAAACATTAAATTTGCATGTATAAGAATACGAGCAAAGTCAATGTATCGATGAAATCAAAGTTTCAATATTAATATTTCTAAATTATTGTTAATGCTGATTTTTTAAAGTTTCTATGTATGAATTACTCTGATGAACTGAAACAGTGTTGAATTCGGACCACAGTTTGTTTAATTAATGGCACCTATCAAAGAATTCAAGTCTTAAATGAGCTTCATGGTATGAACATTGTGATAATAAATGAGCTAAGGTAGAACCCCTGTTAACAGGCTCATTATAAAAAAAAAGAAGATAAAATAGAAACAAAATAACACTTCCTTGAAAGTGACAAGGACCCATAGTTTACTTGAGCCAGGTATCATTATATTGTAATAGGATACTTATTAATGGTATTACAGGATACTTTTATATATCACTTTCATGAGTTAATCAACATTGAATCTATTCTGAAACATAAAAATATTGTGAGTATCAAGATACGCCTCTGAGCTCTGAAGGGAATTGACAGGGATGAATTTGAAGATAAAAATGGACCATCAGAGAGGTTTGCTCATCCCTAGGACAATTCAGGAAAAATCTGGCCTTTGATTAATAAATTGAAAAAAATAATTTAACTAATACACACATTCTAATCATAAAAATATGCTAAAGATTTCGGATTTGAAAATTCTGTAAGAGTTGAAAAACAAAAAATAATATAAGGTTTTTTTTGTTAATTTATGCATTGTGCAAGGCCCTCCACAACCTCATCATGGACATCTGGGTCAAGAAAGCTATCTCGGGGGAATGGAGAAAAACGCTAGTATGTCCTGTATTCAAAAAGGGATATCCATTTGAATTTAGCAATTACAGAGGCATATCTCTTCTCCCCAATGCTTATAAAGTACTCTCAAACATCCTCTACCAACACTTGCTTCCATACGCTGACAAAGAAATAGGCCCATACCAAAGCGGATTCAGAAGAGGCAAATCCACAACGGACCAGTTGTACTGCCTAAGAACGATAGTGGATAGGGGGCGTGAAAACCGTATCAAAACCCATCACCTATTTTTTGACCTAAAGGCGGCCTATGATAGTGTTGAAAGGGAAGGTCTATACAGTGTACTAGGCCAATTCATCATCCCCGTTAGTCTCATAAGTCTGATCAGAATGACTATGACTGACCTTGAATGTTTCATCCAAATAGATAATGATCGCAACGAGAGTTTCCCATCAAGAAAAGGTGTACGTCATGATAGACGCACTATCATGTCTATTGTTTAACCTGGCCCTAGAAAAGTCAATTAGAGACTCTGGAATTCGGACAACGGGGACCATAATAAATAGATCCGCGCAGCTCCTTGTCTATGCAGACGATATCAATATAATTGGAAGATCTAAGCAGACAGTCGGAGAAGCGTTTCTCTCCCTGGCAGAGGCAGCAAGAAAACTTGGTCTGGTGGTTAACCAAGACAAGACCAAATATATGGTAGCTGAAGAGCACCCAAGACACCCCGGAGACAAGGTGGAATTCGGAACTTACCTCTTCGAGTGGGTCTCAGAGTTCACTTATCTTGGATCCCAAGTCTCATGTACTAACGCCATCGGAGTGGAAAGTAGGAGAAGAATATTGTTCGCAAACCGTGGCTTTTTGGGGCTAAGACAACACCTAGCAAGTAGGGTTATAACAAGGAAAACAAAAATCATTCAATACAAAACCCTTATTCGCCCAGTGCTTACATACAGTGCGGAAACATGGACATTGACAAAAGATGCATTCCTAAATATTGTCATACGATATCGTCTGCATAGACATAAAGACTGAAATTTTCTTGTCTTCGAGCGCAGGATCCTCTGAAGAATGTTTGGGCCCATCTGTGTTGATGGAAGATGGAGACGAAGAAAAAATGAGGTGTACAATCTCTTTGGTGAGCCTGACATGGTCAGTTTTATCAATTGGTCCAGATTAAGATGGGGTACACATGTAGCGAGGATGAAATCCCAAAGTGTGTGCTGACGGAGTTCATCCACGGACGGAGGAGAGTCGGCCGACCAAGACTGGGGTGGACTGATACGTGTGGGTGAGGACGCCAAGAACCTGGATGGCAGCACCACTCAACAGGGACTACTGGAGGAAGGTGATTGAGGAGGTCTAGACGTGTCAACGTGTTGTACTGCCGAACAAATAATAATAATACATTGTGCAAACTTGTGAATTTTTTCTTTGTTTTCAAATGTCTAACTGTGAAAGAGTATTGGTCTCAGTACAAGGAAGGGAGTCCACCGTTTCTTTTGTACCCACTTTATAAGGACTGAATGAGCCCTAAGAGGAAAAGGAGCTCCAACTAGGTAAGCCTATAACTGTTAACAGATTTATTGAAATACATAAATCTTTGATTTACCTACCCAAATGGGAAACAGCCAAGGTTAAAAGGGATTCTACTGTATTTAAACTAAAGTTAAGAGACCTTAATTATATATAAATATTTTTTACAAATAAGAAACTGCACTGTAGTATTTGAAGCATAACTCAACGAGAAGAGAAAATTATAATTAAGTTATGCCATGAAACAAAAAACAAAAATGAATAGAAAAAGCTAACTTTTTGGCAAGACATGCTCATGCAAGGTGATGGTTACGACACCAAGGCCAGCAAAAGCCGTTTGTAGTCTCCAGAAGTATCCCCCTACAAAAGAAAGCAATTAAGAAGAATAAGAAACATAAATTATAGCAATAAGCTTAACTAATTGTGCTCAGTACTCAGTCTTGTGATAATGATAACAATTTACAAACTAAAAAAAACCTTATTAAAAGATAATATGAAGCAATCTAATAACATTTAAATTGAATATTGTATTTTATTGGTAATAACTTATTAAAAATGGACTTACAGCTATGCGTTCAGCTAAAGGAGTTTCATACAAGGCCTGATATTCTTCTTTTATTTCAGCCAGATCAATTTCGGAACGTCCAACAATTATCCTGATCAATGCTCGATCTTTGCTTCCCATTCCTGCCATGCTATCCTCTAGTCTTTCTGCATAGTAGCGAGACTTGTTTCTAACACTTTTAACTGCAAATATTAAATACAATTATACATCTGGTATCAGGTAGAGAATAAAAAAACTAATACAAAAAAAAAGAAAGAATAGCATACACATTTACAATAAAAATAAATAAGCTAATAGAAAAATAAATAAGAGCATCTAACAATATTAAAAATAATATCAATATGAGTGAAGAATATTTACAGTAATTCATCAACCAATTCCGATGAATATGAGCTATTAATTATTACTGATTAGAGAGCATCTGTTTGGGAATTTAGGAGATGCAAGGAAAAGCTTAGATTTGTATGTGAATAAAGAAGACGAATGACGGATATCAGGTGGGAGTGAGTTCCAAAGAGAGGTAGAATGGGCGAGAACGGAATGCTCAAATGATTTGGATATGTGGGAATGGTTATAAAGGTCGGAAATTGTAGGAGTGTCCTCATTGTGCCCTGGGATTAAATTGTAGGAGACTATAGATATAGGATGGATGTTGTGAGTTGATGGTTTGATATAGAGTCTACGGATGGAGGGGAAGAGCCGCTTTAACTTATCATAGAGGTGGGACACATGAGACTTCCTCAGGTTGTCGAAGGCAAACCAAAGTGAGCAGTTCATAATTTGCCTCAATCTATCCTCGAGCTTGTTATATATATATATATAAAATATATATATATATATATATATATATATATATATATATATATATATAAAATATATATATATATATATATATATATATATAAAATATATATATATATATATATATATATATAAAATATATATATATATATATATATATATATATATATATATTCATTTATTTAATCATGTTAAATTCTCTACATAAAATAACAGTTTTTCATTTAGTATTATTGATTTATTTAGTATTTACAGACTCAAATTATGGAATGCTCAAAGGTTCATTTTTGATATTCATAAATTTTTTTGTATTAATTTGTTTAATTTCCTGGCAAAGACCATAAAACACTTTTAGAAACCTATGGTAATAATGCTTCATCATTTCCTAATTGTCGGTTACAGTATCAATGATTTAACAGTGGTGATTTTGAAGGGAATAACAAAAAATGGTCTGGAGGATCAAAAAGGTTCTAAGACAATGAATTGCAAGACTTATTGGACAAATACCCAGCTCAAACTCTCATTGAAGTTTAAGACAGCTTAGTAGTTGATGAACAGATTGTTTCCAGACGCTTATATCGGGTAGAAGAGATCAAAATGGAGGAAATATTGCTACCACATGAATTGACTAAATATCTACATCAAATCATTTCAACATCGTGGTTTTATTACATGGCAAAGGAAAAGAAGAATTTTCTGTGGGGTATTGTGACTATTGGAAGTGGATATTCTACAACAATCCAAAGCTGTATATTCATGACCATTTAGTCTTGCTATGTACGTAATGGGACCAGCAAGGTCTAGCTTATTATGAGCTGCTGAAACAAAATGGAATTTTTACTAAAGATGTCTACTTACGTCGATTGAAGAAATTTAATGAAGTATTGTTGCAAAAAAAAAAAAAAAAAGCAACAGACAGTGTTCTTTTTACATGATAATGCTCAGGAAGATAACACTTGAATGAGTAGTTATACTATGCCTTCTGATTACCACTTATTCAGATCGATTTAGCATGACTTGGCCTGCACATCGTTTCAAAATGCTGAAATAGTGTGAAAATGGATTGATGATTGGATCGCTGCCAAACCAACTTCATTCTTTTGACAGGGTATAGTAATGTACCCAGAAAGATGCGAAAAGATGTAGAAAATTATAGAAAATACTTTGATTAATGTTCTACCAATTTTTCACTAAAAATGCCATTTTAAAGTGAAGAAGTTATCAGGATATGATATATTAATAGAATAAATAAACGATCTTTGAAAACTTAATTGCACCTACCAATGGAAAGGTAACCATCTTCTAGAGCTCCGGAAGTTTCATTTTTAATAGCTTCTTCGATTGGATTTCCAGTCAAGTTTTCATATTCTTGGAAAACTCTGCGAAGATATGGGTAAGATCTGGCAACAAGAACTGCGTTAAAGGTTGATTCCTCAGTGCCCCATTGAGCTTCACCTGAAAACATGAATAATTGTTAGACAATTATTACCAATTATACTTATTTCTATGTGGAAAGAAAATCAAATGTAATAAAACCATGTTAAATAAGAAATCCAATATACAAAAACTGATGCCTAATTAAAGTAATGGATAGTTTACAGATTTCATCAATATGAATTTATGTCTATATAAGTTTTCTACAGGTGCCTGAGCAAGATATACTAATTAAGTCTAAATTTTATAAGTTAGGACCATAGTAGTAATTTTATTTAAAAAAAACTATTGCATCAATGAAACTATTAATTATATTTGTAACGATATTACAATCCTACTGAATTAACTTTAATATTTATAACACAATATTTCTCCTATAGATATATTTACACTAATGCTGGCAATAATGAGCCTCTACAGGAACACCCGAAATGTAGTGAGGACATCCAATTGTTACTCCAAAGAGTTCACAACCAAACTTGGTATAAGACAGGGTTGCAGCTTGAGCCCACTTCTATTTATTCTGGTCCTTGATTCTGCAATATCTCAAGCCAAAGCCCGGACGAGAAGTTTCCATCTGGGATTTAGGTACTTGAATAAAGTTACCTACTCCTGATGGCCTTTGCTGATGATATGGTAGTCCTTGCCAACAACGATAGAGACCTAATATACAATATCAGGGTTCTTCAAGATGAGCTAGAGAAGATAAATATGGAAATAAACCCTGACAAAACAAAGGTTATGAGAATTGGCAGGATGCCTCACCGAAAAATGAGAGTCATAAGAATTAAGGACAAGCCCATCGAACAGGTGAGAACCTTTAAATATCTGGGAGCACACCTTGATGAGAATGGAGTCATGGACAATGAAATCCGGGAGATGGTCAACTCAGCTGGTAAATTGTTCCATGCACTAAATAAAAGGTTCCTGAATAAAAGAGAAGTATCCAAGGACACAAAGTTGAGGGTATATAAATCTACTTTTCTCCCCATATTAACATACTCCTCGGAATCTTGGGCGTTGACGACCAAACATAAAAGTAGGATCCAGGCTTCAGAAATGAGATTCCTAAGGAAGATAGAGGGAAAAACAAGACGAGACCGAATTCGCAACTCGATCATTAGATCAAACCTCAGAGTGGACCCTGCGGAAAAAGCCATTGAAGAAAACAGTCTAAGATGGTTTGGACATGTTTTAAGAATGGAAAATAACAGGCTGGCCAAGATGACAAACGAGGCTAAGGTTGAAGGAAGAAGGTCCAGAGGAAGACCCCGACGTACCTGGGAAGATGGCATTAAGGAAAGCTTCGCAAAGAGAAGTCTGGAATGGAATAGAAGGAGAGAAATGGTAGAAGATCGTACGGTGTAGTCCGGGCTATACAGAAAGAAACCTCACACTGCAGAGCGGTAGAGAGGAACGACTATGATGATGATGATGATATATTTACAAAAGTATTTTATAAATAATTTTAATTGTTACTTAATGAGCGTGATTTAAAAAACAAATGTCTGGTCTGTCAGATGTATTTGGTGTGTTATGTCTGATGCACACATCTTCTGGCACAGTTAGCTGAAATATTTAATGGATGTATTAAAAAATTCTTTCTACTTTCATAAGAAGACTTGAAATAAACTATCATAAATTGGTGAGAGCTAAATTTTTACTTTATTAAGGTGAAGGTTACATCTAATGTACTAGCTGCAATGGTTTGGATCAGCACCAGTCATAGGAAAAAATTGAGTGTTATTAAATTGATGCTATTACTATTGCAGATACTGTTTATGGAATTTTCCAAATACCATTATGTGGATCAAGATCAATTACATAAAGATTTTCTTGATCCAAGAATAAAAACAGTGTCCTATTTTAAACCACAACTTTTTGTGGTGAGTAGATTGGTTTAAAAAATCCAGTTGTCCCTTCACAGGTATGGATTTGACTTTCTGACTTACTTGCGGAATGGAATGGCTTCAGTTGGAGCTGATTTATTTTCTTATATTGTTCCATTTTTGCACCTCTTCACCAACCATGTTATGTCTTGATGAATAATTTTTGTACCTTTCAAACTAAAGTAGGGATAAGGAAGGATTTGTCTTTCAATACAGCCTAAGTATTAGTGTGATACATCTTAAAGGTGCAAGATTCAAGAGAGTTAGTGTTCTAATTATTTATGTATGTATGTCCATTTCTTTTTATCTTCAAAAGGCATAACATTACATTACAAACTCAGGTTTATCTTTGATTTATTATACGGCTGGATTTATATTAAATTAATTTTTGATAATATTAAAAAAAAAAATATTACCAGCATCAATAAGAGCCTGTGCGTCGGCAACTGCTGCATCACCATCAACATCCAGATCTTCATCACGGTTAGCCTGTAGCAGAAAAAAATCAGAATTTATAAACGTTTATTAATATTATCTTCAGAATATTAACGATATAAAACACAAGGAAACTAACCACTTTAGTTAAATTCATTTCCTCTTTAATTAAATAAAATTAAGTAAATTGAGGTCTTTGTAAAATATTTTACTCAAAATGAATCATGTAAAATTTAGTATCCTTCTTGGATGGCCACACCCCTTCAATTAAGGCTTTATAGGTCTTCAAAAATTTACCATTTAATAATATAATCTTAATATTTCAAACTAAATTCTTATAAGAAATCATTTTTAACAACTCCATAAATTTACTAAAGACAATTTATAAGTGAATAGCATTATAATTCAATGCCTTGATTGAACATTAAGTTAAATCGAGCTAAACAATTTTGGCTATACTTATGAAGAAATTTATGAGATTCATTTATAATAGGAAAAATAAAACTATAATAGTCTATTTCTCCTTAGCTCTCTGTAAAATTTCTTTAAAATAAAGGAATACTTTTTATTAATTATTTTCATATGGGCCTTCTAAAGACCATGCCATTTCAACCGTTCTCTCTTAGCACTTACCTCTGATCTTAGAACAGTTTAGAAAATTTATATTTGGATCAGTGATGTTTCACGCTTACTAGGATACCACTGAGGTTTTGGACCTTAGAGATTACAGCACAGATTCCACCAGACCTTCCATTGGGTTGCTTAGCTTAACCTCTTACAGGTTATGTGCTGGACTTGGAGTAAAAGAGGCTATTTTTTTAAATTTCTATTCAATTATTTTATTGTTGCCTTTCCAAAAGTTTGAGATCAACAATATATCATAGTTAACACTATAAGTATTAAACTCATCTGAAGGTGCTACTGAAGTAGACTTATCAAACAAATAGATGCACAAACAAATGTTTAAAAAATATACCAACCTGACAAAGAGAAACCAGAAGCTTTCTAAAACTTCCAGATGTATCTGATTTGATGTCATCTTCCATTGTAGATTCATACACTATGAAAAGAATTTCAAATAATATTACTTTCTTCTATTAATATGAATTTATATTAACCATAATAACAAAACAGTTTATTTGTATAGATGAGATCTCTTACGTACATTTTTGATAAGCAGTTTGAATTGCACGGATTCCATAGTTGCTAAGAGTACAGAGTACCTCAACTAATGCCTCTTCATCAGTGCCAATTCCTGTTAAAAAATAATAATAAATAAACAAACAAACATTTCACCATGTGCAATAAAAATATTATCAAGTGTTAATAAGTAAGTATGGTTCTTTGGAAGAGAATGGTCCGGGTGGAGGTCAATAAATTTCTCTTAAGCCGCGTATACACTTGAGCATTCGTTCGGCCTAATTTGCTCAGCCCAGCTCGGGAGTTGTCAAAGTGACCGGGCATTCGTTTCGTGCTCGGTGGGTACGAGGAAAAACTTGGTTCCCCGAATAGCCAAACAAACATCCCCTCTCTACTCTGAACTCCCCCTGTTCAAAGTTTAATGCTGTAATAAATATTTTATTTCTACTTACTTTGACATAATCCTTCAGTCAGTCTACTACGGCTTGACACACTTCAGGAATTATTCTTCCAATCGCTTGTTTTGAAATTTTGAATAGCTACTCCAAACTCGAGTATGAATCACCAGTAGCTAGAAATCTGAGCGTCAGAGCTAGGCGTTCTTCTGTAGAAATGGCTTTTCTGAAAGCAGTGTCCTTTCTCCCCACTTTATCTCTGATACTATGGACGAGAAAGTCAAAATCCATTTGTGACATCCTAGTGAATTTTTGGAAGTTTTCTTCTGTTTCATGCCCAATAGATATTAAAGTTTGGGCATTCCTTTCCCTGTAGTGTTTCCTCTGCCACCATCGCTTTTTCAGTTTTTTTTTGTTTTTTTTTAATTTATGGTTTCCTGTATGTAAATATAGGAGAAACTGGCAATTAGAAGTTTTCTGTTCACCATTGTTGACAGGGGCTCAGGGCAGACTGAATTCCGTGTTCGGGGTTCGGGCCTCTATCTACCTCCCCCACTCAGTGCTCATGCGGTGTGTGGAAGTGCGGGGGAATGCTTCCCCCTCCCGGAGGACCGCATGCTTATTCGGGGCGAATGCTCAAGTGTATACGTGGCTTTAGATAGGGAGAAATGTTTATTAAGTTATTGAGTCAGTCGGTAGATTCGTGATGTAATATGTAAATATGGTTCTGTTTGTAATTTTGTATTATGCTTTATAGAGAATGGGTGCCCAAGGAAGGTTCCAAGATCTTAAATATCTATTCATTTATTTAAGCTGTAAGCAGAATAAATTTATATAGCACAGGCCCTAATTTCCCTTAGATAAGAAACACAGCACCAAATGTTCTCAGCTACCCTTAATACAATTATATACAATAAATACAAATACTTAATAAATATATGCAATTATAAATATTGAATATTTACTTTTTTATTATTTATTTATTCTTTTATTTTACACTTGCATCAACGCAGTTTCGAATCAAGAAAAAATTTGATCTTAGTTAATGTTTTTTCTCCTTAATTGTAGGAATATGAAGTTTTTAAAATAAGCAATAGTTCTTGAGCAAGTCTCTAGCCCATTGTCTTTTTAATTTTCTCCTCCTAGAAGGTTTTGGTAACAGGGACTAGGAAAGAGAAATAACGATTTTTGTGATTTTTTGTTGATAAGTGGAATGTTGTATATTTGCTGTGTATATTTGATTTAACAGAGGGAAGCTTCATTTCGTTGTATATGGTGTGATTCGAAATAAATCAAGGAGCATTAACAATTTTTCTTAGAATTTTGGACTGTGTTGTTTATATATTCTTTATATGGATTTGTTTTGCTGAACCCTAAAGTTCTGCTCTATGCGTCCAAATAAGTCTTAGGATAGTGTTATAGATTAGTCTATTGTTTCGTAAGTCAAGTAAAGATCAGTAGTCCAGAAGATGTGATAGTTGTTTGTAGCATCTTGTCAATTCTTGTCTTTTTAAATTTGTATGTATCAGGTCAGTCCAAAAGTTTGTGTGCATTTTGGCAAAATTTTTAAATGGTGTAAATAAAACAACTAACATTTTAATCTATGATGTATTTTCCTCCGCTATCTACAGTATCTCGTCATCTTTCTGGTAGCTTTTTTATTCCATTGGTGTTAAAAGATTCTGGTTTTGAAGCTAAAAAAACTTCTGAGTTCTTTTTGTATATCCTGTTTAGAATTGAACTTTTTACCTTGGCAAAAATTTTGTAAGGCACGAAATAACTGAAAATTACTTGGTGCAATATCCGGGGAGTATGCAGGATGCAGCAAAAGCTCCCAATTCAGTTCATTAATTTTTTTTAGCGTTGTTTGAGCCGTATGTGGTCTTGAGTAATCATGGTGGAACAACATTTTCTTCATATTCACCAATCGCAGACGTTTTAAAATCAATTCTGAATTTAAACGGCAAAGTTGTTCACTGTATACATCTGCATTAACGGTTTTATTTGGTTCTAACAATTCATAATGGGATCTGATCCACTCTTAAATCTGGCTTTGACTCCACAAGATTTTTAAGAACGTTGTTATCAAAATCGATAGGACGTCCTGAACGGGGTTCATCATTAATGTTGCTTTTTCGCAGTTTAAATTCTTCAAATCATTTCTGGGCAGTCCTTACATTAATAGAAAGTGCAGAAGGTACACTATTAATTTTTATTGCTGCAGATCTAGCAGTTTTACCACACGAAAAGAAAAAAATATAACACAGCACGTTTATATGCGTAATCAATATTCATTTTTTATCGGTACTAATACGCGTCTGATCTTTACAAGATTTGGTGACAAACTGACAAATACATCAGTCAAGTGATGACAAGTTTTGACACGTTCGGAATCTTATCGATCTGGTAATGAGTCATCGCGAATCCCATACATGCTGCGAATACGCACGAAATTTGGACTGACCTGATATCCTTCATGTTAGCCTTTTTGCCCATGTATAATCCAAGATAATGTACATAGCTTTTAGAAGGTACATAGCCATCAAGTTTGACTGTTTAGTATGAAGCTTTCTGTACTGAGAAGCTAACATGGCCCGATTTTTGAGGAATTTATTTTGATTTGCCATTTTTGGAACCACTTTTCTAAATTTGGAGAGCTATAAAGGCTAATTTAGGATCTTTTTAGGAAAAAGTAATGGCTGTATCGTCAGTGGAGGAATACATGATCGTGTTATATTTATTTAAGCTTAATTTTAACACTATTACTCCTAAAGGAAGGGCTATGCAAGAAAAAAAAATGTGTGTATAAGTATTTGTATATAATGTAAAGAATTTTTTTTTGTTGTTGTTTGTAAATTTAAGTTTTATAGTAATTGTATAATTTATGCATAATTAAAGGCTATTTTCATTTCAATTTTTATTTTATTTTGAACATTTACTATTATTTTTTCAGTTAATTTTATCACTATTATCTAGTATGTATGAAGTAAATTATATTTGAAAAAACAAAAAACAGATTACTTCATTCATACAGTAAAATAAAATAGAAAGGTGATGTGGAAAAAAAAAAAAAAAAAATTAAAATACATACCTGCAATAGCATCATGAACTTCTCTAGCATAAAAATCAGGCAAGGATGTCATTAGGGCGACGATAGCATCTTCAAAATTACCACCCAATTCACTTTTCAAGTTGTCAATAAGGTCCTAAACAATAATAAAATAAGAATAAGAGATAAGATGGCAATAAATTATAATAAAATATAAAATAAATCAGATTAGTCTTACTTCGCCATAAAGTGTCTTGTAAGTGTCAGCAATCTCAAGTCTTTGCTCTATTGACCTGCGAGCGAGGATGTCGATAATGGCCTGCTCGTCTGTTCCCAAACCCTTCATCGAGGCCTTCAATGCCTCGCTATCAGCATTAGCATCGAAACCATCAACTGGGAACACGGTGGCTCGTGACTGTAAGCAAAAAAAAAATTGATAATAAGCCAATGCCATTAAAATTAATAATAAATGAAACAGCATGATATATTGGGATGACAAGGTACAATCCGACAAAATCAAAAGACAATTAGTTCTGCTCCTTGTGTTTGTATTTGAATTTGGAAAAATGAAAAGTTACGAAATTTGTTTACAAAAATTATAAGCAGCAGCCATTTGGAAAGAATGTAATGTAATGAACATTAATCAATGGTTGCTATTTTTTAAATTTTAAAATGTTCTTGACAGTTCATTATGACAAGCATTAACATAACTAAAAATTATTACTCGACAGAAAGGGTAATTTAATAAGAATTAATGAAACCTTGAAATCATTTATAGTTTTAACCTACTCATTTCAATGGAGAAATATTGTAATACATAAGTACAACCATTTCATTGAAAGTAACCATTTAAATTTGTGTGATACCGTCAATATTAAAAACTCTGAAAGTTGGCAATACAGCCCAAAACATAAGTATTTAATTAACGACTGTATTACTGTTTTTGCTTGAATACTGCCAGAATCACTTTCTCGATTAATTTTACAATAATGAAACAAATAACATACCAATCTCACAAGCTACATAAAGATTTAATTGAATAAATTAAAATTTAACTTTCTTTTTACTTTTCAAGAAAAAAAACGTTTAGTTTCAAGAATTGATATGGAGGAAAAAATTATTTTTAATTTTTGGCAAACAATTAAAAAAAAAAATTATATATTGAATTTTACAACTGTGTTACATTATACAAGAAAATATAATGAATGAAAGAAATTAAAGGGAAGTAGAGAAAGTACCCAATTGCAGGACTAAAATAACAGATTTAATTTAAAAGGTCATGAGGACATCTTCTTTTCAAACACCTCGGAGGATTATTGGGAATAAAAGAGGAAGCAAGGTTTGAACCTAGTTGGTGGGAATAAAGCTTCACACAAAATGGACATGAAGGTCATTAAGAATGATTTTATTCTTATCAGAACCAAATAAGGAGCATTTACGATCTTAAGGAGGATTTGTATTATAAGGGTATGATGGCTTGGTGGAACCCCAGGGCATTTTGCAGGACAAAATTTTTAATTTAGGATTTCTATGTGAAAACGTTTTTTGAGAGGCGAGCTGATATTTTAATATTTCTTATGGGCCCCACTCTTCTTAATTTATGTGAATAAGCAGTTAGTTACCCGAAATTTGAAATAACAATGTTATCAAACTTAATGAAGGCTAGCTATAAATTTGTTTAAATTATTTAATTTTGTAAGTATTTGTTTAAATAGTATAATGATTTAACTTAACCTTGGCATATTATCACTCCGCAACGCTGTGATTATGTTATCTAGAGGAAATAGTGGTAACTAATTAGATAGATTTGTCAATGAACGTTTAAGTTATAATTGATTTAAATTATAAAAATTATCAGAGTTTTAATTTAAAATGATTTAATTTAGAAATGGCCTTCTAATTTAAATTTGTTACTTAATTACTACCAGTAAGTAGTTTCTCTACTTGGCTTTACTCACAAGTCATTCTACATCATTTGTAATATTTACTTGTGAATTATATCGATTAGTACAAATAGCGTTACTATTAATCCTTTGAGAAATAGTAAAGAGCAAAAGTCGATAGAAAAACTATTTTTAAATAATACTTAATGAAATCAGGACTAAATTTAATAATTCAAATGAACACCAACTTTGCTGATGAATTCATAATTTTTTTTAGAAAACAACCTCTAGTGAAATCAGAGGCTGGACTGGGCAGATGTGGTGGTGGGAAATTGTAATTGGTTATCCACTTTAATAATGTACTATCGACTATCCAGGTTATAAAGAGGGATGCCAATGTCCTCCTCGCGGGCGCCTATTTAATTCATGAGTAATCTTGACCTTATAATTTTTAGTCTTAAGTATACCCAGGATGAGGACAAAGGGCGAGTGAAGCGAGCTAGGTAGTGGGGGAAAAGGCGTGGCTTCCCTGGGCGCGACGGGCCTGAGGCGACTTCTGTGCAGGTTGTTAATTATATAAACGGGGCGACCTGTGGTCTAGTGGTTAGCGTAACAAACTACTAAACCCAAGATCGCGGGTTCGTAGCCCGGCAGGTGGCCCTAGGATTTTTTAAAGGGAGTAAAAAATCCTTAATTACGCCGTCCTTCGGAAGGGACGTTAAACGGGGGTCCCGAGCCTGTACGATGTCACGTACTCGTTAAAAATCCCTATCCTAATAAAACCTGGATAGGCAAAATTTAGAGCTCCCACTGTAGCATCGTCCGATTAGCCATAGCAGCATAAAGTGACGTTAAATGAACAAACAACAATTATATAAACATATGTGTGTGTGTTATATCTTCATGATGTATTTTGTTACGTCAAAACTCCTCAAAACAGAAAAGCTAGCATCGGAATGCAAGGTTAAGCAATCATATAAATGGCATCCTTATAAGAAGAAATTGCCCAAAAAAAGTGAAATAAAGCAAGATTATCTTGAATAATCAACTGGAAGCAAATTAAAGATTTAAAAAAATTATTATAATAAACCATAGTTTCCCCACCATACCACGGATAGCGCCACTGTGATACAAAGGTAGTATTACCACAGAGTAACTGATAATCATTAAGCGAGAATAATCGCAATATAGCATGTCGAATTGGATTGTGAACACACTCCGTTTCAAATCATTGCTATATTAAATTATTGATTGATGGTGTACATGCATCCAACACAACAGTAGTGATAAAAAAAAAAGGTTTATTAATAATTGATTGAATGCAGCGGTATTGTTGTTGAATATTTCACGATCCAGAAGGCCGAATCTCAGCAGAGCTAGCACAAGTAAACAATGGCCGATTGATCCGGGCGTTTCTTATCACGCCAACAATTCTAGCCAGAGGTCAAAGGTGAATAAGTAATAGTGTGATTAAGTCAACGATCTATCGATATGTGGATTTGTATCGATTTTATATTGACGTATTTGTACAAAGTTCTGCAATCAGAAACACCAACATATTGGTTTTAAAACTCAATATCAATTGAAAAAAATTGGCAATATATTAATTGAATGAATCAGCTGATGGACAGACAATGAGGTTAGAAACATTCTGTTTGGTACGAGCAGAAGTTTATCGCTAATAGAAGGTAAAAAAGGAAAATTTTTATGGAGGTAGAATAAAAACGCAGTTTCTAGTCACTATGAACAGATATATATGTAGATCAGTGGCGTATATAGAAAATTTTTTTTGGGGGGGCAGGTAATGTAAAAATGTAAAAAACGCAAAAAAAATTATATTAAAGAATTTACAATACGGGAATACGTACATAAAAATAAGCTTCACTTGCTATATCAACTAACATGGTTTATAAAACAAAGCCCAAGTTTCGAGGTGCACTTGCAAACTTATCCAAAACTTCCTCGTCCCCAACAATCGTCTATGTGGATAGAAAGTACAGCCTACTTTTTGACATACTGTTTCTACATATGTGCCACTAACATCGAATTTATTACAAGACTGCCCAAAACAGGAGTGTAATGTTTTCAGGGTTCATGTGAGTACGTACATATGTATGTAGGTATTTATTGTATGCGAGTTTCTTTATTCGACAATAACTTTTATATTACATAATCTCATTTTTGTTTTGGTAGGAACTTTTTCCTAGTTAGAAACAAAACATTTCGAGGGGGGGGGCGCCCGGATATAGATCGGAGACCGGGATGTGAATCCTTCAGATACCTGGGAGGGATGTTGTCAACAACGACATGAGATGGAAGTCAAGGCTAGAATTACATCGGGTAACAAGTGTTTATGCTCTACGGGAGGTCTTGAAATTTAGGAATCTCTCCCGTAAAAATAAAATATTAATCTACTAGACAATCATACGCCCCATTGTTACATATTGCACCGAGACATGGGTCCTAACAAAAGCAGCCAAAGATTCCCTCAGAATTTGGGAAAGAAGAGTATTAAGAACAATATATGGCTCTATTAAGGAAGGCGAGCAATTCAGAATGAGAAGTAATGCAGAACTGATGGAATTGCTAGCGGAGCCAGACTTAGTCACGGTCATTAGAAACAGAAGGCTTGGCTGGTTATTTCATATTGAACGCATGGACCAGAAAAGACTTCCTCGAAAAATGGAGTATGATAATCCGAGAGGAGGGAGAAAACGCGGGAGACCCCGATTGAGATGGATGGAAGATGTGGAAGACGATCTGCGTAGGGTGGGAGTGCGGAGATGGAGGAGGTGTTGGAGGATGCCCAGGCCCTACAAGGACTGTAGCGCCAGACTGGAGTGAGCGAATTATTCGCAGCTTGTCGAAATGAGTCACAAGTTTTAAGTTTTCGTTCGTTTCCCTTTTAATATTTTCCAAAAATACAAGTTGTCATGAGCCATAGTATGGAAAAAGATATGTAATTATAGGAAATGTGTATATTCAGTAATCATTTCATCTAGAAATGAACGTTTCAACAAACATATATCATCTAAACTTCGAAATGTTAGTCTAAACTTTTATTTATTGATGAAATGTGTACGGGCGTGATTAGACTGAATAGAACAAAAAAAAGATAAATAATGAAATATAATATATTAGTAGAATAGCGTCGGGGTTTTTAAATAAATTGGCGAGATACTGAAACATGTGGTTTATTAAATTTAAATATATTAAGGTTAGACATTTGATAATTAAAGAAAAAACAGCGAATAAACAATTTTTACAAAGAAAGAGACAAAAATGAACAATGAATAATGTTATGCAAAGAAATTATTAAATCTTAATTATTAACTGGAAATGATGCTTCGTATGAACAAATCTTAACAGTGGAATTTATAGTCTTTATCTTATAAGATGAATGAAATGAAATCTCTGAGGATGACGACGACCGGTGAACAGGTACTCTTGCTAATTGTATGAAAGAGCGGACTTACAATTGGAGAGAAGGATTCTTTTCATTGGCTCCGAGTGTATCTGGTTACTAGGCGATCTGGTGGTGCTAGGCGATCTAGGGCCTTGGGCGAATATATCAATGTCCTGCGGTGAACGGCGACCTTTTGGTGAATGTCCGTAGGTTTAGGATTCAGTAGAGAAGAGTGGAGAGATGTTGCCAGCTCGGAGTCAAGATGCGAAGTGAAGTGAAGTGAAGAGCGATTCTGCCGACAGATGGTGTTTCAACCTTCTTTCCTAATCTAGGTGGCTATAGCCGATCATGGCGGCGGTGACTGGTGAATTTGAATATACTTAAGCCTTAAATGTTACGCTACTGAACATCCTCTTTATTCGTCGCCATGGAAACAAAATGTGAACAGATCTGCGAGATTCTAATTTTAATTTATGAAATTGATCCGCGACTGAACATCCCCCCCGCCATGGCACGATAGTGGCATCATAAGAGGGTAAGGGGGCGTATGCGTGTGACCGAGTTATTGGTGGACTGGAGAGAGTGAGACACCGAACTACAATGGTGGGCTGGAGGTGAGTAATGATTTGGAGAAGATGGTGACGATGGAGACTAAGATGGTGACCTGGGTGAATATGTGGGTGGTATAGTTGTGCAATGAGGGGATGTTGAATGTTAATGGGGGAGAGCCGCGGTAGCTGGGACTTGTAGGTGAATATTGTGGATGGTAGAAAGCGGGAGACGTCGGAGAATAAGAGGGAGAGGTTGATGAATACGCAAGACTCGGTATTGCTTGATGAACTGGGTGAATATGATGGTATTAGAGAGAATTAGTAGAATACAATGGGGATGTAGAAGGAATAAGTTTGAGAAATAATAGGGGGAAGTATGGGAATGTGAGGATGAGGTAGGAGAATGCAAGAAGCAGTGTTGCTTGGTGAACTTGGCGAAAAAGAGGGAAATGTTGATGAATGTAAAGCTTACGTAGGTGGATAGGAGGGAGATGTTAGGGAACAATTGGAAAGAAACCGTGAGAATAATTTGTAGAAGCAGGAGAATAGTGGGAAAGATGGTGAAGATGGCGAATATGAGAGAAAAGGTGGTGAACATGAAGATGAGGTAAGGGGAATAAGATGGGGAGGTGAGTGTGAGAGCGAAGTCGGTGAGTGCGAAGGGCAGGTAGAAGGAATGAGATAGTGAAGTTGAAGAATAAGAGGGAGAAGTAGGCGAATATGATGGTGAGATAGGAGCATGAGATGAAGAGGTGGAAAAATATGAGGTGATGTGGGTGAATAGATAAGAATGAGCAGTGATTGATAAACTGGTTGAGGGTGCTGGAGAATTAGATGGAGAAATTGTAGAATAGTAGGCGAATATGATGGTGAAGTAGGAGCATATGATGAAGAGGTGGGAGAATATAAGGTGATGGGGGTGAATAGCTAAGAAGCAGCAGTGATTAATGAATTGGGTGATTATGAGGAAGAAGTTTGTATGTACAAAGGGGTGCTGGAGAATAAGATGGGAAAATTGGAGAATATAAGGGAGGCCTAGGTTAATATGACGGTGATGTAGGTGAATCGGAATGAGACGTTGTGGAATAATTAGAACTAAAAACTCAGGAGAAAAATTTGTGGACGCGGGAGAATGAGTAGGATTAAGTAGGAGAATATATTGGGCTACTAGGTGAATATCATTAGCAAGATAGAGAATACCAAGGACTAGTAGTGGATAGGAGTGAGGAGATTGGTGAATATGTAAGAGAGGATATTGGTGAATATGTAAGAGATGAGATTGGTGAATATGTAAGAGAAGTGACAAATTGGTGCTTCCAACTTTTGAATGGCGAGCATCCCTATTGACGGTGATCGGCGAGGGTTGCTGGAAGGCGAGAGAGAGGAGAAGAGATTCGAAGGTGCAAGAGAGTCCCTTGGTAGGCCTGGTTGTACCGGTGGTTGGTGATCGGCGAGCGGTGGCTTCCTCAGGCGGACGTAAGAGAGGATACACGTATCGAGCGGTTGATTCCTCAGGAGGACGTAAGAGGGGGTATACGCGTCGAACAGTAGTTTTCTCAGGCGGACTTAAGCAAGGATAGATGCGTCGAGCGGTTGATTCCTCAGGAGGACGTAAGAGGGGGTATACGCGTCGAACAGTAGTTTTCTCAGGCGGACTTAAGCGAGGATAGATGCGTCGAGCGGTTGATTCCTCAGGAGGACGTAAGCGAGGATAGAGGCGTCGAGCGGTGATTTCCTCAGGCGAACGCAGATGGGGGTAGAGTCGGTGACGATAAATATCTCTGGGGAAAACCCAGAGACCTGGGCGAAAGGATTGCGGGAGAGTATGGTGATTTATCGGTGTATCACGACAGGTCGGATTATATGGGGGTGAGTTTTTTAGTGATCCCTGCGAGTTTGATGATCGACGCGCGGAGGCTTTATCCGGCGAAAATAAGAGGGGGTATAAGTGGAGACGATAGACATCTCTGGAGAAAGCCCGATGAGAAGGGCGAAAAGATCGCTCAGGATTGTGGTAACCTTTCGATGGGTCAGGAAAGATAGTCTTATGAGGAGATGGATTTTTGCAGGGTACCAGCAAATGATGATCCAAGGTTGGCGACTGGCTAGGTGATTCCCGAACGGGTGGTGGAGACGAATCTTGCAAGGTGGGAACAGTTAATGAAAAACTATGTCTGGGTTCGGTGGCGCTGTGGCGTTGAGCGGAATTGTCGTGCGGCTGAGGGGGCTTAAATTCCGGAGACACTGACCGGGGGGAGCGGTGCGGTGAACTATTTGATGTTTCCGGTCGCGCTGCGGGAGCGAATTGTCGTATCGGAGATTGAGCCTTGGGCGGAAGTGACTCATCTGTTAGTTCATGAGCCGGGGCTGTGTTAAAAAGTGAAGCGGCGGTGATAGCAGCTTTAAGGCGGGAAATATAGGTCAATAAATCGGCGAGCGTTGGAAACTCTTCCGGATGCTGAAGTTTAAATTCTCTCTGGGTGACCGGATCAAGTTTCTGGAATGCGATAGTATACAATAAATAATCCCCCAGATTTGGAATGTTCGATGTTTTTAATTGTTGACATTTTGAAATAACCCCATTCAACCGGGGCAACTCAAGAGGTGGAAGGAAAATGGCCGGCGGGTTAGGTGTCGGGACAGCGGTATTACATAGTTCGAATATCGCTGCTTCTAACTCCACGGCTTCTAACTGGACCTGAATAAATTGTTCCTGAATATCGGCTGGGATCGATCGTCCCTTATATTCGATAAGTAGGGCAGTCTTGGCGGTACGCATTTTGGAAATTAATTGCTTTAATTGATCAAAATAAATTTGAGCTAATGAGATTTCGTTACTGTTCACAGTTGTTTTACATTTTTTGGCGAAAAATTGGACGTCTTTTAATAAACTGATAAATATTGCCTTTTGAGATTTTCCCTTAAAATTAGATTGGCGACGATTGGCCATTTTAAACTATTAACACTTAATAAAAAACGGCTGAAAGAAATTACAATGAATAATGGTATTGAATAATGAGCCTTAAATTTAAACAATTGTAACCTAAATAGAATTGAATAGATAGTCACATATGTGGCGGAAGTAACCGTATACAATATGGCCGAAGAACTAAGTAAACAATGAGACAATATGGCCGAATAACTAAGTAAACAATGAGGCAATATGGCCGTGCAACACCAATGGTTCAGTATCTGCCGAGAAAAATTAATGCTCTTATTAAATTCCCGGGTTTCGGCACCAAAATGTACGGGCGTGATTAGACTGAATAGAACAAAAAAAAGATAAATAATGAAATATAATATATTAGTAGAATAGCGTCGGGGTTTTTAAATAAATTGGCGAGATACTGAAACATGTGGTTTATTAAATTTAAATATATTAAGGTTAGACATTTGATAATTAAAGAAAAAACAGCGAATAAACAATTTTTACAAAGAAAGAGACAAAAATGAACAATGAATAATGTTATGCAAAGAAATTATTAAATCTTAATTATTAACTGGAAATGATGCTTCGTATGAACAAATCTTAACAGTGGAATTTATAGTCTTTATCTTATAAGATGAATGAAATGAAATCTCTGAGGATGACGACGACCGGTGAACAGGTACTCTTGCTAATTGTATGAAAGAGCGGACTTACAATTGGAGAGAAGGATTCTTTTCATTGGCTCCGAGTGTATCTGGTTACTAGGCGATCTGGTGGTGCTAGGCGATCTAGGGCCTTGGGCGAATATATCAATGTCCTGCGGTGAACGGCGACCTTTTGGTGAATGTCCGTAGGTTTAGGATTCAGTAGAGAAGAGTGGAGAGATGTTGCCAGCTCGGAGTCAAGATGCGAAGTGAAGTGAAGTGAAGAGCGATTCTGCCGACAGATGGTGTTTCAACCTTCTTTCCTAATCTAGGTGGCTATAGCCGATCATGGCGGCGGTGACTGGTGAATTTGAATATACTTAAGCCTTAAATGTTACGCTACTGAACATCCTCTTTATTCGTCGCCATGGAAACAAAATGTGAACAGATCTGCGAGATTCTAATTTTAATTTATGAAATTGATCCGCGACTGAACAAAATGATTACCCAAAATTCTACAAATTAAACGAATCAGCAGTTAAAACTTGTTGCCAATAATTAGTTATACAGAGTTGTTTGTTTTAAAACGATAAAAAGAACAAGGAGGTAATAATGAGGTTATCTAGAGAACAGGCGTAATAAATAGCCATCAGTAATTTCACCTATGAATGAAGAAACGTCCTGATGGATTTATAATGACATCCATGAGCTCACTCGCTTAAAAAAAAAACTCGTTCAATGTTTAAGTATTAAATTATTAAATGGTTTTAAAAACTAATGTTGCACCTCTGATAACGAATTATGAGCTTGGAGAAATATATAACATTAACGTCATC
Organism: Troilus luridus; assembly: GCA_964056705.1. Classification (NCBI taxonomy): domain Eukaryota; kingdom Metazoa; phylum Arthropoda; class Insecta; order Hemiptera; family Pentatomidae; genus Troilus; species Troilus luridus. The sequence continues at coordinate 8,401,811 of OZ057412.1, forward strand.
CACAAATTTTTTATTACTTGACGGACACGGACGGATTTATCCTTTTCAAAGACATGTTCTTTGCATATTTTTTATAAATAACTTTGTCCGATGGGAATGTCCGTTGTAGTGAGATGTCCGCTAATATTGTAAAATCCTTTGTTGTATTTTAATGTAATTTTGATGATTTTATACAAAGCACAATATGAATGGCATGGGTGAAACAAGTGCCTTGTAGCTAGGAGAGAGTGATGCGATTAGTGAAGAATGCTGGGAATACTGCGGCATACATTTCCTGTAATTTAGTGAACCAAGGCCAACAGCGGAACACTTTGTTAGATCTGGGTGAAGGCGGTTCCCATGGTAACCGGGAGGCACCCGCTACCCAAGGAAACAATTAGTTATGCATCGTCATTTCGATTTAATTGTAAAGCTATGAATAGACGTCGATATATGTCTATTATCGATAGTTAAGATTTAGCCAGTCTCACCTCGATACATCCCTACAGATGGATCACAAACCATCGAGAGAGGGACCTAATTCAAATAGCTTCGATGCATAAAAAACAACTTAATCCTGCTTAAGAAATTAAGTACAGAACTTAAACTGCAGGGTGCATAATTTTAGCGTGAAATCATTCTTCCTGAACGACAACAAACCTAAAATTAAAAGAATGATCAAGGGTCATAATTGTTCTATGTTGCTATGGATATATATCGATTTGAGACCTAATGCCTCGAACAGCTATGAAGACCAACGAAGTAGTCTTGCTATTCGTATAAGTAGGAATTGCTATTCGTGAATTATTTAAAACTATTAAAAAAAAAAAGATATTCTACTTATTTAAATTGTTTTCTCACAATTCAGTATTTAATATTGGAGTCAAGGAATGTGAATGTACATGGAGGACATACTAAGAGATGAATGAGTCATATATAGAAGGCATTGTTATGATGAAGGCTGTGGCATTAGTGGTTGCCATTGACGACCAACTGAATAAGATCATTGTGTCATCCCTAGCTATGTAAATAACTTTTAGACTCCATCAGAATTATAACTACAACCTTAGGCTTTGTTTAGCCTCCGACATAGTTTTGCCATGACCAAACTGGACCAATTCCTTCGCATTACTGCCAATATTTCTTTTATTTATTATTATTATTATTCGTAAAACTATGAATACATTTTCGAAAAGTTTCATTTAACTACTATTATTATAGTTGGATAATATTTTCATTATTCAAACTGAATGAGTTGAAGACTTAGTAAGAATCACATTACTACGATTCTTTTAAAAAATACTAACATATATGCAGCAGAATTGAAATGAATAAATTTTAGTAGATCACTCCTGAGCAATTAGTGCTATCTAGTGGAATTAATGAAAACTAACTGCTTTTTTAATTTTTCTAAATGCCATATATGTTTTTTCCAAATTACTTTGAGGCTTTTTATGATAAAATAACCATGATTTCCCAAAAATATGTTTAAATAATCAGTGGTGAACCCACTATCTTGGACATATTATGTAGTTATTCCAACTACTACACCATATATGATCCTTTCCAAAAATTTATGGAATTGAGAGTGTTGGATATGAATTATTTTTGTAGACATAGCTAAGTATTTAGTTGAATTAATAACATTTTAATCCATAATTAGTTTTTTAACGTATTCAGTTACATAGGTTTACTAAGAGAATACTATAATTGCTACAATAATAAACTATTCTTGAAGAAAAAGGATTGAATCGGAAAACACAGAAAATAATTCAACAGACATTAACAAATACAAAATCAAAAGTGAAATTTATGGGAAAACTTTCAAAACCATTCGAGATAAAAACTGGGGTTAGACAAGGTGATGGGTTATCACCTTTGTTGTTCAATGTAGTATGTACTAGCTGGGAGTAGTATGTACTTGATGGGAGAAGAAACTTGACAACAATAACCTACAAATCCCCTATTTAGCATTTGCAGATAATCTCACAATAATGGCAGATTCTAGTGAGATGGCTATAAAACAGATAGAAACTCTAAAAGAATGCCCAGAGAAGGTTGGCTGACATATATCATTTGAAAAGACAGTGTTTACAACAACAAATTTAGAAATTTTCAAATTACAAACCAAATATGGAGAAATTAATAGGGTACCATACTTTAAATATCTAGGAGAAATTATCTATGAAAAATATGCACAACAAGAAAGAATACAAAAAGCTCGTAGAGGTTTAGGATTAGTGAAAAACCTCTATAATAAAAAAATGTTTATCCTTAAATGGCAAAATCAGACATTACAACTCAGTTATTAAACCAACAATCTTATACGTCAGCGAAACCTTGGCATTAAACAGGAAAATTGACGTAGAAAATCTGAAGAAAGAATAATAATTAGGAAAATTATGGGACCAATCTTCGGCTTTTTTCAGAGTAAGACATAGTTTTGTGATGTCAAAACTTGGCAAATTTCTTAACGTTACAAGCAGTGTATAATGTAATTATTTATTAATTATTATAATTCATCAGTATATTATTTAATTTTATTATTATTCGTAAGATTGATGAATAAGTTTTATATGTAAGTGAATGAGAGATTATATTGAAAGAATAAATTGTTCGAACCGAATCATATCATGCTGTTGCATAAAATACATGAGGTTAATAGTACAAATCACTTTGATGGTTTTAAAAAAAATATTGAGATGACTTTTGAAACAAAAGCTTAGTAATCACTATGCACGGGGGCATTATACGGGATCACCTGTAGTCTATGTGTAAGCATAACCACTTACTATGCCCAAGATAATGCGTTCACAGCCCGGCAGGTAGGGTTGGGCGATAGTCGATAGTTAGCATTATCGATAGCTGCTTCTTTTTTTTTCAAACCTATTGAATAAAGAATTTCGACTAATTTAATTAAATTCAATTACCTACCTACTATTTGAAAGTTGCATGATTATAAATTATAAGATTATATCGTAAAGATGAGAAAAAAACCCGATTTATTTGAATTTTAAAAAAGTATTTACAATTTACATGTTTACAATAAAAATGAACAAATCAAATCTTCAGAAAAAAAAAATAACGAAATAGTTAATTTCAAGATTCAAGTGTGCTCCTTGAGCCAGATATTTCCCGAAAGAAAAACTAGCATCTCTAGTTGAACATTTAAGAATTGTAGAAAAAGATCCCTAATTAAAGAAGAAGTTAAGGTTATAAAAACCTAGAAGAGCCAATGCTCAATACCGCGAATTCGGTTTGTTTGCACAAGTGTGAGGCTACGCTTTCTACCCAACATAATGTAATTAGTAATTTCGGAGAATGAATAAGGAATTTAAATTAATCTTGTAACTAAACAAACAACAATGTATTAGCTGTTACCCATGAAACCTACCTCCTTATCTCGTCTAATATATTCTTATCACTCGCCTCATTTGTGTGTGCATTATTGTTTTTTGTCTTGTTAATTTTATTTATTGTCTATTTAAATTCCTGTTTTTTTTTTTTATATCAAGATTGGTTTAACTTTGTGTTTGTCTTATTCCTTTTGTTATTGTCTATATAAAATGAACTGAATGAAACTTTGGGAATAGTCGTCTTTTTTGAAGAAAAAACTGAAATACTTCCAGAAAAGTTCCTAATTGTTAAAAAGATTAAATTATGTGGTAAAAAAGTCGTCAAATGAATTAAAACAAGGATAGAAATGGAGATGTTTTCGTCGAAAGTCTAAGTTTTTTGACCTTTTGTAGGCTGTTAATTATTTAATTAATTTAGGTTTAAATTATTTTTAATTTTATAAAGAAACAATTCAAAATTTAAAATAAAAACATGCTAATAGTAGTTAATTAATATTAAATACACAAACATGGAAAGTCAACTGTAAAGTTTATGTTGACTTGTCAAGCGGCTCACATCTGACTTGCTTAGGGTTGGCAAAGGTATAAACGCACTTTAATTTGATTAATGACGAACTGGACTGTTTGGAAAGGTACCAACAAAAATATCCATACATTTTAGTTTAAAAATAAAAACATAGTGGAGCGGATGAAAAAGGGCAGGTTCACAACTTTACGGGATTCGATTGAGGATGAATGATTCAACAGGCGGTGATGTAAAAGGTCAACAGCACATCAAAGGTTAGGTCATCGCGGCTGATGTGTATTGCTTCAGTAGATATAATTCGATTCCTATCTCGATACATCGATTTGACCTATTTGTTTACAATCGCATTAAACTCGTGTGGTACGATCTGTAACCGTAAGGGCACAGTTTTATGTGCCGAAATTTTTAATAAAAAATTAATCAGTCTTTAGTTGTGTACATGACATTCCTAACCGTAAACTGAAAGTACTTGCACCACTACAACTCGTGAAAGGGTCTGGGGTTCAATACATGGTAGAGACAGTGCTGTTTCATGGACAACGGTTCTGCAGGGAGGTGATTTGTACAAAATCACACTCGACTACCTGATTTTTCCATCTTATTTTGGGTACCCTATTTTTATAACATTTTATCGAGGCTGGGTGAGCCCCAGAAGGTTCTTAGATCCTATATGAGCTAGGATAGCTCATTAGGGCCCAGGATAGCTCAAATGGTAGAGTCCCAGACTAGTGATCTGGAAGACCCGGGTTCGAGTCCCGGTCCTGGTCATATCTTTTCTTTTCAAATGAATAAATTTAAAAATTAATAACAACTAAAATAAAATAAATTATAATAATTATAATGACGTAAGTCAACTAGATCCAAATTAAAATAATGTTCAAAGAACATTCTTCCTCTCGTATACTTCGCAAATATTGCAAGAACGCGGGGACTTAGGATCAAAAAGAAAAGATATGACCATGGCCGAGAAGCGTACTTCATTAGGGCCCAGGATAGCTCAAATGGTAGAGTCCCAGACTAGTGATCTGGAAGACCCGGGTTCGAGTCCCGGTCATGGTCATATCTTTTCTTTTCAAATGAATAATTTTATGAGAATAAATAAAAGTCTTGCCCGCAGCGGGATTTGAACCAGAATTTTCGACATGGCAACTCAGTGCTCTACCAAAGAGCCACTCCGCTCCCCATTAACTGAAACTAACACCTTTAATGGATTTTAGTAGAACTCTTTTTTTAGAATACTACTTATAATAATAAAACCTCCATTCACAGACACCACCCAAACCCAAAGCCGCTAGATCATTCCTAACGCAATCCTCCCACCTACGCCTCGGTCTACCCCTCAGACGCTTACCAGTCGGTACAGCGCTTATTAACATCTTAGAAATTCGTTCCTTACCAAGCCCAGCAACATTACAAGCCCATCTTGTCTTTAGAACACATCTATATATTTTAACTCCTATTAATTATTGTTTCTTTTTTAAAGTTATATAAGCTAAACAAATTCTAATAGCTATAACAATAAGAATGCTGAATAGGTTAGTTCTCAAAGGTTCTGTATACACTCCATTACAGTGTTGCCATAGTTTTGCCACTAGTGGCAGCACCATTAACCACGACAGCCGTCTATTACAAGGACTTCAGTGTTGTCCATCGTTACAATATACCACAATAATGAACCTGATGGCACTTCTCTTATCATAAAGAACGATTTATTATGGTGAAAGAAGTCCTTATAAAAGAATAGAATCCTTTTGAACAAGCTAAAGTAGGATACGGCCTTGGCACGAAGAAGTCGATGCTAAGTTCCTGGTACGGACTTACTTCTTAATAACTTTGCAACCTCTGTTCTATTCTATCACCAGTTCAATTATTGAACGAGTTTTTTTTGTTATTTTTTATTTTAAACTAGCGATCCACCCCAGCTTTGCTCGGGTAATAAGGTATATTATGCCTAAATAATTTGTCTGTCTAATGTATTTTATTGTATAGAAATTATAAAAAATAAAAATAAAAAATATATTTCTTTATTTAAAATATACAAAATATGTATTTTCATGCACGTTAGATGGGATTTGGTACTGTTGAATGAGGACGCAGAAACTATAAAGCTGAATATACTAACGTTAATGAATGCTGGTAAGGAAATAAGGCTGGAAATAAATTCGGATAAGACTAAGTATATGGTTAGTTGCAGAAATGGGCGAAATTTTTGTGATATTGTTGTAGAAGGAAATAAGTTCGAACATGTGGAGATGTTTAAGTACTTAGGGTCAATGGTAACTGGACAAAACGAAATTCAAGAGGAAATAAAGGCGCGACTAAAGGCGGGAAGTGCTTGTTACTATTCGGTCTCAAAATTACTAAGCTCGCGTCTTTTGTCCAGAAATCTAAAAATCAGAATTTATAAAACAATTATTGTCCCATCTCTTCTCTACGGATGTGAAACTTGGCCACCAACGCTTATGGATGAGAACGTTTTCAGATAATCGAAAATACGGTGTTACGTAGAATAGGTCCAAAAAAGGATGAGGCCAGGGTAGGATATTACATAACACGGACTTGCGAAGCATGCACCCGGTAAATATTATTCAGGTGATAGCGTCGCGAAGATTAAGATGTGTATGCAAAGTTACTAGGCATAGTAACGAACGAATTCCTAAGATGTTAATAGGCGCTGTGCCGACCGGGAAGCGCCTGAGAGGTAGACCGAGGTGTAGATGGGAGGATTGCGTTAAGAGTGATCTAGCGGGTTAGGATTTGGGTGGTGACCCGTGGAAGGAGGTTTGTAAACATAGCTTAATGGTATCGGCATCGAGCCTTCGGGTTCGTTAAGCCTTTAATTTATTTATTTAGGATATATTTGGATATATGGAGCAGAAAAACACGTTGATATAAAAAAGATAAAAAACAACAGAGTATAAGAAAAAATGTAAATGCTCCTTGGTTTAATGCTATACACAACATGGACATTTCAATCATAAACTCTTATATTCACGACAAATACTCAATATTACACATGTCAATCACCAAAATCTCCTATTTTTTCTCGTTTTCTTCTCTCGGTTACCTGGACTTCCTATCATTAATTTTATACTATTTACCATTTAATCAAAGAACGCAAAAAATTATGCTCAAACCTGATCCATACAATATAATTTTGCATTGTTTTTAAATATCTGTCTTATAATAAGGTCTATGTATATTTATTTGGAAAAATTAATCGTACATTAATGTTTATTGTGCAGAAAATGCATAAGTTTAAAATATGAATGAATCTGTAAGATAACTAAATAAGAAAAGTCGAAAATGTATAAATTTAAAGCATCGTTATGGAAAGTAAATTAAATTAAATATAATTTATATTAATCTTAAGTTTTTCTTGAAAATCTATACATATTAGAAAACTAAGTTCTCAGCCGTGTTCTTCGCGGTAAACTCAATAATTACTGCACAGATTTTCATGCGGTTTTCACAAATAGATAGAGTGATTCACCAGGAAGGTTTAGGTATATAATTTGTCGAGGTTTTGTGTAAGCGGGTTGGAATATAACGATAACTGTCGGAAAAAGTATAGCCTCCTGGGAGGTTTCATCGAAGGCACTTCCCAATGCCTTTGTGATATAACGAAACAATGCATGGCGGTATATTCCTCTTTTATAGATCTACAAAAAAGTTCGTGATATTTATCGATTAAGGATAGCTTACTGTAACTATTTTATCTTCTAAAAAAATTGATTATGTACAATGCGGTATTTGGAAAGCTAGATGAGTACAGTATTAATCCTTATCAACTTATATACTTTAGTTACCTTAAGCATTTCATGCGCATTATTAGAATATTTTATACCATATAATTTAAATGAGTATCTAATGGGTTATTGCAAAAACTTTACGCGGAAGAAAATAAATTCATATATAAAGAAATATTTTGTTTTTATAATAGGATGTAATTAGTTGGGGGTGCAGTCAAGAAAACACAGCAAAATAAGTGAAACTATTGTATTTTAAGTGCCGACGTTTCGACCTACTGTGTAGGTCATCTTCAGGGCTATGAGAAAACAGACAAAAACAGAATAGACTGTAAAAATACATAAGATAGAGATACAGAAAATATAACAAAATCTAGAGATATAGAAAAATTGAGCGAAAAAAAGTGAAGGATATATAATGAAAGGATATATGAATAAAGATGATTACATAGCAGATGTATAGAAAGGTGATAATGCAAAACAAAATACAAAGAGAGAAATGAAGTTAAACAGAAAAAAAATGAAAAAGATATAAATATAATGAGTATGGAAAACTTAGTATAATAAAGATAAAAATGTATTGCAGAGAAAACAATAGTATGAAAATAGACTCCTGGGGAGTACCATAATGAATTAAAAATTATGATTATGAAAGAACATGAATTAAAAATTATGATACCTAAGAATAAATAGAGAAGAATATTGTAGAAAGTAAAGAATAGGAATCTAATGTATGACAGGCAGAGAAGTAAAATATAAATATAAATTTAAAATATAAGTATCAGATGTTATATAAAAGTATACAATAGGAATGATGTTATATTATATAAATAAAGATGTAAGTATAAAAGAAACTATAGATGAGAGATATAATATTTTGTTTTTAATTAATTTTTATTAATTTATAATTAATTTTTGTTTTAATATTAATTTTTATTTTGTTTTTAAATATTTTGTTTTTATGTTTATAACACAATCTACATAATAAAATACATTAGATAGACAAAACATGACATAATATGTCTTATTAACCGTGTCGCTAGTTAAATATAAAATACCAAAATTTATTTCAATTAGCAAGATAAAAGAACGTCAAGTGCGAAGTGCGCACCAGCGCTCAACCGACGCCCTTGTTAATTGTTGATGCATGAATCGTATCACTCAAACAGAAACTATCCAGCACTAAAGAGACCGTGACTGGACTGAAGCAGACTGTGACTGGACTGAATCATTAAAGCTGTTCCAAGTCTAGGCCCAATTGGCCGGAGAAGGAGGGTGTGGTGTCCTGAGAACTTACATTGTTCTTCCAAGCATGTGAGATGTCACGAGACTACCAAAAGCAGGATATATAAACATTTCTATCTCGTTATGTTAAACATTTCAATATTAAATAATAATAATAAAAAAAAAAAAAAGAACCTGTAGCACTATAACCCATGGAGGTTCTTAGGTACAGTACATGGTAGAGACTATACTGTTTCTAGGACAATGTTTCTGCAAGGGGGCGATTAATCCGAGATCACGCCCAATTCATTTTTTACCTCAATTAATATTTGGATTAATGTCATGATAGACCTTGAGCATAAGGATTTAAGGATTTTACATCTTAGTACACTTTTAAATAATTCAATATTCTATTATAATACATACATATTGTTATTGTGTACCATGTATTATTTTAATGTATTTGTATATTGTATATTAAGCCCTGAAGAAACGTTGGCGTAATAAAAAATTCTCCCGATTTTCTTGACATCTACCCGGACCATTTTTGTGTCATCGCAAAAAATATCCTATATGGGTCATGTATGGGGAGGAAGTCGTAATCGGATTTTAGCAGGAAATAAGTATCTTGGCTTTGAAAATATTCTAGCTTGAACCAAAATACGAAATGCAGGAGAGCTTCTTAGCATTGCGTAGACTTCGCTAAGCAGTGATCGTCAATTTCAGACTTCAGAAATTATAAAACAGGTGACGAAGAATTATTAGTATAATAATTTTTTAAAAACGTGATATAATAAAATCCAATACTAAGTTCGGTTAAAGAGCGGATGGAGGTTATGCAACTATTGAATGATAAATATAGAACGCATTCCGAACCAGCTAAAGTCTTTTTTTTAAATCAAGAAATTTTTTTCTAAGATAACGAATAATGAATCCAAGACCCTTCATGCGTTGTAGTGTTTTTTTTTTTTAATAAATGTTAATGGAAGATTTTAATTTGACTTTGTAAAATCCGTTTTACCTGACATGATATTTTGAACTTTATCTACATTTGAGGTCTCACCAATTTTCAAATAATTTGGATGTTGCGTGTAACCAGGTGAAGGCCGTTGAGATCGTTAAATATCACCTTAATGGCAGAGGCTGGTTGCTAGGTTACAACCTAACCTTGCCACCTGACACCTTGCAACACCTATCGGGTAACTTACAATTCAATTACAAGCTACTCAAACAAATAACTTTGTAACGGGAAACCGTTTCTACAAGCACCCGGGTTTCGAGTTGCTTCATTTAAACAGTTAAGCTGATATGGACTACTTGCATTACTATAACTGTAATCACAATATACATAATGTACACATGTATTCCTATTCTTATGCTATTCCTATGTATACTATGTACTATTCCTCGAGTTTCAGGAAAAACCAGCAGGTTTTTGGTCAACTTGCAGGTTTCATTAAGTTTTAGGTACATACATATACCTGTAGGACTACAATTCACGAAAGGTTTCGGGTTTAGTATATGTTAGAGACTGCAAGAGTTTCTATGACAATGATTGTGCTGGTGACTTGTCCGAGATTACGCTCAACTGCCTGGTTTTTCACGCAATCCACTTTGTAAAGGCTTGATGAGACTGCTCTTTAGATATGGGTGCTAATTAAAATTATTAACAGATTAAATAATTTATTTATAAGGAAATGAAGCAGGAACACCACATGGCCTTTATAGACCTGGAACAAGCTTATGACAATGTGCCTAGAGAGAGGTGGATAGCACTTGAAGAAGCAGGCATTAATAGAGCTGTGATAAAGGCGGTGAGACACCTATACACCAACGACTTATATCAGATTAAATGCGGTAACCACCTTTCGGACCCTTTTCATGGTACATACTAACTGATTGAAGCAAGGGTGTAGCATGTCACCCACTCTCTTCAAGATATACCTTCACGAGGCAGTGAAACCTTGGTACAGCAATGTGGAGATGTTGGGCCGTTCATTCATGCCGAAAAGCTACTATACTTATTCTTCGCTGACGACCATGTCGTGTTTGCGAGGCAGAAGGTCTACCTTGAAATGATGGCGTATACCCTAAACATCTGCTACGAAACGGTGGCTTAAAAATTAACTTCGAGAAGACCGAGTATATGGCCGTTGGAGTTCCTGATAGAAACGCGCTTCTGGTGGAGAGGGATGCCTGTAAGAAAGTAAATATATTTAAGTACCTAGGATCTTATTTGGATACTACCGGGCACTCGGTATAATATTCCGCCATCTTATCGCTGTTTACTAAAAATTTGTTTTCCAACGACACCGATGAATTTAATGAAATAATTAAATAACTTAATGCCCCCAGGGGGGCAGGAAGTCGCTGGCTTACGACGGAGGCAGTAAAAATAAGAATTATAAATAAATGAATAACGATTTTAATTATGAATAACAACTTTTAAAAAACAATAATAGAGATGTTTACATAATAAAACTGTCTTAGCAATTCATTTCGTAAATAACAACATTCATCATCAGCATTTAATAAGATTGTGGAAGATAAACAAATGAAAAAATAATAATATTTAATTATTTCATTAAATTCATCGGTGTCGTTGGAAAACAAATTGTTAGTAAACAGGAATAAGATGGCGGAATATTGATGCTGGGTTTGAAGAAGAAAAACAGAGTAGTAAAAAAGATGTCGATATGTAGTGATGCTTTATCTTAGCAAATCTTTTTAATAACTATTTGATAATATTATGAGAGCGTGGTAACTTAATGTGTAGGATTCTGAACTGCTATGCTCTTGGTCCCGGGTTCAAATCCGGCTTTGGTAGATAATTTTTTTTTATTGTTATTTACCACTGTATTGAAATCAGTTGGAGCAATACGGTAGTAAATTATGTAGAAGAGTACATTTATTTAGGTCGAATCATTTCTTTCTCTGAAAGGACATAAAAATAGATCTAGGGTAGAACCACTTTGGGATAGCAAAAATATTGGCCCCTCAAGCCTATTATCAAAGGGAACTTTGAAATCACAAACAAAAATATTATTATTGAATGTTGCATAATTCCTGAGCTTTTTTCTATCCTTAGTGATTTTCTATACCAATCCATTAACTCGCAACACCCTTCATATATCTATAGTCTCCTTCAATTCAAATCCTCTGTCCAACACCACAAAACAAAATCCCGCCTTTCTGATCTCTACATTCCATCCCACAGAACCAAGGCATTCGAGCGTTCCTTCCTCGCCCGCTCCACCACTCTGAGGAACTCAATCCCTCCTTTCATCCGCCATTCTTCTTCATTGGCTTCATTTAAATCACTGCTTTTCCTTCATCTCTTGGCATCCCAAAAAGACGCTCTCCAGGCTGGTCAATCTTCCGCTTGAATAAATCAGTACTGAATACTCGATCTTGTTACCTACGTGTTTTGTTTATTTTTCCAACAACAAAGAAGATACAGACTTTGTAAATACTTTATCGCATGCTATGCCATTCACTTATTTTATTTAGCAATTTCGTTGTTAACTGTTGAATTAGTGTTATTTTGTTAATATAAATACCTTTATTTATTTGCGACAATTAGTTAAAATCCTGTCAAGTTTTGTACTTTTTATTTATTCATATATTTTTTTTTCTATTTCTAATTTTATTATGTTTTGTCAATCTTGATTACTTCATGATTTGTATTATTATGTAGCCTTCTGGCCAGATGAATATTATGTTTATTTTATTTGTTCATTATTGTTATTCTAAAGGGACTTGGTCCCAGAATAAAGTTTGTTTTCTATTCTATTCTAATGCCATGTGTAAGCTATAGTTTTCAAACCAGGTCTCTAACAAAGAAATCAGAATATAAATTAATAATCTGGCAAAACTCTATTGATAGGAGTATGCTAAACATTGAGAAAAAGGACCACATAAAAATCATGGAAATAAAGAGACGAACAGGTTTCAAAAACATAAATCTTATTCTAAAAGAAATTTGCTGGCCATCAGGGTAGAATTACGGACGGAAGGTGGTCCTTATCGACAACAGAATGGACTCCTTATGACTTGAAAAGAAAACCTGGAAGGCAAAGAAGACGATGGAATGACTACATAAGATCCATTGGAGGGCCAAACTGGATGAGGAGAGCCAGAGACGAAGAAGTATGGCAGGAACTGTGGAGAGAAACAGCGAACCCAACTACCCAGTAGGAATTGGTCTCCAGGGAAGTTAGACGATCACTCACCAAGGGGAAGACCTACATAAATTAACAGAAAAAAAATTTATGATATTTTATCAAATTGTAAAGAGCATCCGAAATAAAAATTATTATAAGTTAGAAAATCCTGTTACTTTTTGTAATAAAAGGCTTTATTAATTCATTTACAACTGTATTACAATAATACAATTAATAGGCTAATTGATACATAATGACAAGTAGAGAAACTAGCCACTGGTAGTACTCAAATCGCATGTTCAACTAAGAAGGTCACGTGACCATCTTCTTTCCAGACGCCTCGGATGATTATCGAGAATTGAAGAGGAAGCTAGGTTTGAAACTAGAGGGTTTGAGTGGGAATGAAGTTTGTTATGAAAGGAAAGATACCGGGTTCGGGCCAAATCAGCAACAAATGGGACATTAAGGTCATTATGGATGACTTTATTCTTAGCAAAATTAGGAGCATTGAGGATTTTACGAAGGATTTTGGATTGTAGGGATTGGATACGAGAGGAATTCGATGGTTTAGTGGAGCCCAAAAGCTCTACTCCGTAAGTCCAAATAGGTCGTATGATGGTTATGTAGATGAGTCTTTTGTAGTTAATTGGGAGCTTTGAGCGTTTGTCTAGTATGTCTTGAAGTAGCCTGAAACGTCGAGCGGTTTCTTGTCTTTTCAGTCTCGTATGAGGGTTCCAGGAGATAAATCGTTTAATTTGTTAAAAGTCACGAAAGGCGTCTGTGGAATCTATAAACCCTCCTGGGGCTAGTCCAGCCTTTATAAAATGGATACCCTTAATTGGGGGAAAACCAGGCTGTTGAGCGTGATCTTAGGCAAACCGTTGTCTAAGAAACAGTACAGTCTCTACCATGTACTGAATCAAAGACCATTCATGGGTTCGTGGTACAGGTTTTTTATTTTATTTTTCCATTTACTGTAGTTCATTAAAAACCTATTGTTTCACTGTTAGGGCATGGATACAAGAAACCTGATAACAAATTTTTATATAAATAAATACGGAAATATTTGAATTTCATAAATGATTTAATTCAGATTAATTACATCTAATTATGATTAAGTGAAGACTAAATATCTAGCCATATTTTTCCTTTTAAATAGATTGTTCAAATCGTTTGAACTTGGAAGGAAGAGAATTTGGCTAAGTGCCAACGCTAAGCCTTCCAAATAGATTTAACTGTTGCAAGATAAAACACAAGTACATTTAAGTTCATTAACCTTTCCTTTAATGTGAATGTTTAAAATTTTAACTGAGTATTCATTATTCCGAAGATTAAAGAAATAGAATTAAACCAACAATATCCGTGCGAAATTTTAGCACAAACCTTTGGTTTATTTCAGGTGTTGGTACTTGTATGTTATGGTATTACCACTTTAGAATACCATATAATTACCAATTTACATATGTTTTCTTCTCATGTGCTTTACAATCATGAAATTTAATAAATTATATTAAATTCTAAAATGGTGACCCCATAACATATAAGTACCCATGGTTATTTTTTATTATTGATTCTTCAATCAGAAAGAACTAGTGAGCCCCATCACTAGCCCCCCCCCCCCACTCCTACCATCTAATTAATCTCAAGATAATTAAATGCACAATCCTCTCTTAAAATGCACCAGGTGCAGTACAATAGATGTCATGTATCATATTAATATGTTACTGTTAAAAATTAATAAAAGCCGAGGGGCTAAGAAAAAAAAATATTGTTGATAAAAAATATAAATATTTCACTATTTATATTTTTTATTAACAACAATTTTTTTTTTTTCTTAGCCCCTCGGCTTTTATTAATTATTAATCAATCAATAAAGGATCGATTTGACCCGATATATCAGCTGTTCTATCTATCTAATGTCGCTACAACCCTGCGATGGGTCCTGGCCTCCTCTATGAGCCTCCGCCATTCGGCTCGGTTTTATGCTGGTGCCTTCCAATTTCGGCCTCCAAGCAGGTCTTGTACCACTCCATCCATCCACCGGAGCTTAGGGACGTCCGACTCTTCTTGGGCGATAAATTTCCTCTTCCATGACTCTTTTAGGCATTTCATGGGGACTCATCCGTGCAACATGCCCTGCCCACCCAAGCCTAATAAAAATCACAACATATCCTGGAGCAGCTGATGAAGTTCCTTATTTCTTCTTCTCCGGCCTTCCTCGTCTCTTACCGGCCCATAGATTCTTCGAAGGATCTTCCTCTTGAAGACCAGGAGATTATTTCTATCCTGTGTGGGTAGTGTCCATGTCTGGGGGGTGGGGCGTATGTTAGGACAGGCCTGATCAGTTTTATATAAATGGACCTTTGTTTTCCAGCTGATGAGCTTGCTTTGGAGCTGTTTCAACAGCCCAAAATAGCATCGGTTAGCCGGTGTGATCCTTCAGTTTATTTCAATGGAAACATTATTTGTTGCTGTGACTTGAGAAGGTAACTAAACTCCTCCACTCTCTCACAG
The DNA here is from genome assembly GCA_964056705.1 of Troilus luridus. Lineage (NCBI taxonomy): Eukaryota > Metazoa > Arthropoda > Insecta > Hemiptera > Pentatomidae > Troilus > Troilus luridus. The sequence goes on from OZ057412.1 coordinate 8,417,322, forward strand.
GTACAGCTTCCTACGACAACCTGCCTTTCTTGAGGTCTGGCTCCTTCAGTGTACATATATTCTGTTTTATTTTCATTGATAACCAGTCCCATGGGCGTGGCAGCTCCCTGTAGGCTTAAGAGAGACTCAGTAAGCGGAGTAAAGGATCGTGCCACTATATCAAGGTCATCCGCATAACCGAGCAGTTGAACCGATCTATTGAATATGGTGCCATTATTCTGGATACCTGTTTTTCTCACTACTTTTTCCAACACCAAATTAAACAGGAGGCACGCCAAAGCATCTCCTTACCTCAGTCCTTTGTTTGAGCCAAATTTAGAAGAGTGTTCAGACTGTATACGGACCCTGAACCTAACGTTTCTCATTGTCATTTTTATGAGGCGTATTAGCTTTGAAGGAATCGCCATTTCTCTTAGTGCCTCGTATAACTTAAGACGCCTGATACTGTCATACGCGTTCCTAAAATCCATGAACAAGTGGTGAATCAGCTGTTCAATACTCAATACAAATTTTAACTTGTTTGCAAAACCTTCAAACTTTTGTCGATAATATCATTCAATATATTATTAATATATTCACAAACAAACTGGATCTGACCTAGAGAATAAAGTGTTATTTACAAAGAAATCTTTTTACAGAATAATTTAAAAAGTTTGTTATCAAATCTATTCCATACGTTGAATCGATGTAGGATTTGTAAAAAAACCTATTGGTACCACTGCAACCCATGAATGCCTTGGGCTCAGTACATGGTAGAGACTGTACTGTTTCTGGGAGGTGGTTTGTCGGACATCGCGCTCAACCATCAGGTTATTCTCCCCAATGAAGGATACCCACATTATAGAGGCTGGGTGAACCCCAGGAGGGTCTCTAGATCCCACAGAAGCTTTTAAAAATTAAGTAATTTATCTGCCATAGCCGTAATTGTACCCGGAAGACCCATAGCATAGCCCCTATCAGACAGTTCTATATTTTGTGCAACGGATTAAGAACTCAGTAAGAGTGGCTTTGACTATGTATATTTTTATAAACATACATTTGTCGACCGATCACGACAAAAGAAATAAACAGAAAATAATTTTATGATCTTTTGCTCTAACGTAATAGGGTAAAGTCAATTATTCTAAAAAGTGTATATTTGGGGAATTCAGATTAATATGGTACTTTAAATTAATTAATGTGTTTAAATTAATCGTTTAATTTTTCAAGACACCCATTAATTTACACCATCAAGACAAATTAAATTAATTTGGAATAAGAGGATCTGAAATTTAAATTTTTTTAGAAGAGAATTGATAGTTGTTATTGCTAATACTACCTTAAAAAAAACAAAAAAGCCTATACCACTTCAACCCGTTAACCTGGTCTGGGGTTCAGTACATGGTAGAGACTGTACTGATTCATGGGCCATGGTTCTGCAGGGAGGTGATTTGTCCTAGATCACGGTCAACCGCCAGATCCCCCCCCCCTTATTTCGGGTACCCTATTTTCATAACATATTATAGAGGCTGGGTGAGCCCCAGGAGGGTCCTAGATCCTATATGATCCATTTCCGGCTGGAAACACACCAAACAATAGTCTTGCATGCAGCGGGATTTGAACCAGGATTTCAGGTATGACAACTCAGGGCTCTACCACTGAGCCACCCTTCTCCCTAAATATTAACTTAAGAAGTAGTTTATTATTATAGAAATTATATTATTCTCTTAGTAAACCTACAATTGTCTAACTGAATACGTTAAACCATTAATTAAGGATTAAACATGATTATAATTCAATTAAATACTTAGCTTTGACTACAAAAATAATTCATATCCAACACTCTCAATCCATAAATTTTTGGAAAGGATCATATATGATGTAGTAGTTGGAATAACTACATAATACGTCGAAGATAGTGGGTTCGCAACTGAGTATTTAAACATATTTTTGGGAAATCATGGTTATTTTATCATAAAAAGCCTCAAAGTAATTTGGAAAAAACATATATGACATTTAGAAAAATTAAAAAAGCAGTGAGTTTTCATTAATTCCACTAGATAGCACTAATTGCTAAGGAGTGATGGACTGATATTTACACCATTTCAATTCTGCATATATGTTAGTATCTTTAAAAAGAATCGTAGTAATGTGATTTTTACAGTCTTGAACTCATTTGGATCATTATTCAGTTTGAATAATGAAAATATTATCCAACTATAATAATAGAAGTTAAATGAAACTTTTCGAACAACGTATTCATTGTTCTACGAATAATAACAATAATAATATTAAATAAAAGAAATATTGGCAGTAATGGCAAGGAATTGGTCCAGTTTGGTCATGGCAAAACTATGTCGGAGGCTAAACAAAGCCTAAGATTGTAGTTATAATTCTGATGGAGTCTAAAAGCCATTTACATAGCTAGGGATGACACAATGATCTTATTCAGTAGGTCGTCAATGGCAACCACTAATGCCACAGCCTTCATCATAACAATGCCTTCTATAGATGACTCATTCCACTCTAAATACGTCCTCTGTATACGTCCGCATTCTTTTACTTCATTAATGAATATTAAACAAAGAAAAATTTAAATGGTAACTATTCCGCAGGTTGTCGCTTCGGGTTAAGTCACAACGTTCCTCTTTAAATATTTTCCAAAAATACAAGTTACCGTGAGCATTAGTATGGAAAGAGGTTATTAGAAATGTGTAAACTTCGGTAATCATTTCTTATAAAAATGAAAGTTGTTACAAACATATATCATTTTTACTTCGAAACATTAGTTGAAGTCTTTTTCTTGATGAAATGATTACCAAAATTGATTCATTTCTCATAATTACATTGACATTCCCATACTAAAGCTCACGATAATTTGTATTTTTGGAAATTATTAAAAATGTAACGAAGAAACAGTTAAATATTGGAACTCAACTCGAAGCGAAAATCTGCGGAAACGATAACAAATTGTCTTAGTGTCATAAATATACCATTAAGTTCACTCAAGCTTGGAGTTGAGCAAGCGACAACCTACGGAACAGATCCCATATAAATTTAAATTTAAAATTTTTTCTCGCCGTTTCAGGCTACTTCAACATTTACTGGATAAACGCTCTAAGCTCCTAATCCATTACAAGAGACTCATATACACGACAATCATTAGACCCATCTGGACTTACGGAATAGAGCTTTGGGGCTCCACTAAGCCATCGAATTCCTCCCGCATCCAATCTTTACAATCCAAAATCCTTCGGAAAATCCTCAACGCTCCTTACTTTGTTACGAACAAAGTAATCCACAATGACCTAAACGTCCCGTTTATTGCTGATTTGGCCCGAATCCGATATCAATCTTTTCATGACAAACTTCATTTCCACCCAAACCCACTAGTTTCAAACCACGCAACCAATTCAATTCCTGATAATCCTCCGAGGCGTCTGAAAAGAAGATGGCCTCGTGACCTTCTAAGCTAAACTTTTTATTTGAGTACTACCACTGGGTAGTTTCTCTACTTGTCTTTTCATGTCAATTTATTCAATCATAATATTTACTGGATGTATTCTTTATACAGTTGTAAATTTCAATAAATATATATTAAAAAAAAAAAAAAAAATTTTCACAACAAGAATCAAATTAAACTAATATATATTACGTCAACTTTATTAGGATAAACTAAATCAAAACTATACCGAGTTATTAACGATAATAGATGAGTTAAAATTCTACTTCATTTATATTTTCGTTTCCAGACAAAAAAAACGATAATTTCCTAACTTAAAAAAAGAAAATCGAAGAAAATGAGTCGTTAGTGTGACTAGGTTCTATTTGACTTCTGCTAGAAGTAGAACAAGTCATGCTCTGGTTGATGAGTAATCAAGGAGTTACAAGATTGTAAGATCAGATACAATTATTTTTTTAGTTCTCAAAAGTTGTTAAAACCAGCAATTTTACTGTAATAATTTTTTTTTTTTTGTAAAATATTCTTTCCAGTTAAAAGCTACAATCATCGATTCATAGTTATAACAAAAAACAATACAACAACAACACTGCAGGTGAATAATTAGTTTATGCGACTTCAGTTTCAATTTACGTGAAGTTGGAATCGTTACTTTCAAGAGTCAATATATCTGGATTATAACCAAGTAACTGTTATATCTGAGTAATTGTTATAGTTGAGTAACTGTTATTTATTTATACTTTTGTTTTAACACTGGAACGCTGTTCTCTCGTAAAATTAGTAAATATTTTTAAGGTCTATTTAATTATTTAATTTAAAAACTTCTTCCATGGCCTTCTTTGTCTTCAAGGCTCAAGCCTCCCTCTCGAAATTTCTGCAACCACCGTTGACCAATGATATTTCTATCCTGTTCTGGCCGAATTTGAACTGGTAAAAGAAAATCATGCGAAAATCACGGTTTTACATCTTAGTACAAAGACTGAATTATTTCCAAGTAGCAAAATGTTACAGAGGTAAACAAACATATTTATTTTAAACAGGATTACTAAGTGTTTACATATATAAAAGTCAAACGTCTAACAAACATAAACAGATAACTGTTTGGAGTGGTATTTTAAAGGAAAAATAAACCCAATATATATATAAATATAACAGACAATGAAGAGAGCATAGATGCATTTCTTCTAACGCCAAAATAAGCCATTACTGCACAATAATACAAAATAAGGCATTAATACACAAGATCCCGCGTTTCTGATCTCTATATACGTTTACACAGAACTAAAGCATTCGAACGTTCTTTTCTCGCCCGCTCCACCACAGTGCGGAACTCAATCCCTCCTAATATCCCTCACGCTCCCTCACTATCATTATTTAAATCCTTGCTTTTTCAACACCTCCTAGCTTCCCAAAAGGATAGTCTCTAAGTAGATTAGTCATTTGCTTAGAATGAAATGTATAGAATAACTCATTGTGTTATTTAGTTCTTTTAATTTTGCGTTTTGAAAAGCTGTACATCATGTAAAGAAATTATTGCATGCTAGCTCATGCATATAACAAAAGCTATGGATTTATCGATTCTCTTTAATTGCTTAATATCTTGTCAAGATCTGTACTGTTTATTTAATTAATATTATTTTTGTTTAAATATTTCTTTTTAAATTGTTTTCTGTCACTTTTTACACGATTTATGATTTGTAATATTTAGCCTTCTGGCCAGATAAACATTATGTTTTTTTCCTGTTCATATCTGTTATTCTAACGGGACTTAGTCCCAGAATAACGTTACTTTTCTATTCTATTCTATTCTAATATATGCTGGTAAAACACACACCACACACATAAGGTGATATGGAAAGATTCAAAAAGGCGAGCGAAAAATTATTAGAAAGATTTCAGGTCGAAAATTAACTAAAAAAGGATAGCGATTACAATTAAGAAAAACAACAATTAAATATACAGAAAACACAATAAACCAACAATTAAAATTTGATGGGCATATTATTAGACTTCTCCCCAAACAAGACTCACCAATAAAATTCTCGTTTACACAAAAAAAGTCAAGTCAGCCACACCATGGATTAGCCAAGTTAAAATAGTTATTAGAGATGTTATAGAGAAAAAAATACCATTTTATATATCATAATATATTATAAAATACCATGGAAAAGGGAAAGGTCAATAGAGACATTAAACAAATGTTAATAAATTAGTGGAAAAATTCCAACTAAAAACTTCAAGTCTCTAAACTAAAACAGGAAATTGAAAATACCTGTTTTAGTTTAGAGACTTAAGGTTTTTAGTTGGAATTTTTCCACTAATGTATTAATAAAATACAATTTTATTTATTTACTCATTAATCTTTTAAAATAAAACATATTTTTCTTTATGCACATGAATAAATATTTTGAAGCAAAAGAGAAATTGCATGAACTAAACTGACATCACTGAAACTACGGGAAACGCGCAAAAGATATGCGATGCAAATGCAATAGAATCTTTTGATAAGAAATGTGGAATAGATAATTTACTTCTGTAATATTATTTCAGTATGCATACATGTGTGTCAGATCAGCAGGTTTTTGCTATGGAATTAAGTCTCAACAAGTTTTTTAGTCAACGATTTTTTAAGTCATGATCATGATGAGTAGTATGAAAAAAATGAGTGTAATTATGGGAAATGTGTGTTTCATCAAGAAATGAACATTTCAAGAATCATATATCGAAATTTTGGTCGAAACATTTAATTCTTGGTGAAATAATTATCGAAAAATATACATTTACCATAATTACTTTTTTTTTCTATACTAAACCAATCGATTATTTTTATTTTAGATAATATTAAAAAGGAATCGGATGAAAAGTTAAAACTTGTGACAACCCGAAAGCGAAAACCTGCGGAACTGATACCCATACATACATGCATATATATATATATATTTACAATCCCGGTGAATAAGTGGTTAAGTCAGATTTTGTCCAGAGAGTTAACTGCTTTAAGATAACCGGAATCGTATCATTCTCGTAGTTTTTGCTTGAAATGGAGATCTAATATAAACAATAACTCCTTTTCAAGCCAACGCCTGACTTAACCAATTATTCACGACGAAAATAACTTGATTCCGCTAACTGAAGTACAAGAAACTCATTTTGGAGAAAATTAGACTTAATTTTACCGGGGCTGTAGATATATTTGTAAGTATGCGTAGTGTGCATACATGTGAACTTAAAGGTGTATTTATTACATTATAATAATTTTATGGAAAAAGAGAATTTGATTATGGGAAATATGTATGTTTCGGTAATCTTTTCATCAAGAAATAATTATCGAAGAATACACATTTCCCACAATTACCCTCTTTTTTTTCGTACTAAAGCTCACGATTATTTTTATTTTTTAGAGAATATTAAAAAAGAATAAAATGAAAAGTTAAAACTTGTTGTGGCTCAACTCGAAACGACAACCTGCGGAACAGATACCCATAAATGTATTATGATTAAACGTTAGCTTAGAGGTGTATTTATGACACTGTGACTATTTGTATTTCAGAAAATTTGGTAATTATTCCGCAGGCTGTCACTTCGAGTTGAGTTACAAGTTTAAACTGTATATTCGTTTCATTTTTAACATTTTCAGGAACAATACAAGTTATCGTGAGCTTTAATTTGGAAAAAATAATGTAATTATGGGTAATGTGTAGATTTCGGTAATCATTTAAACAAGAAATAAAAGTTCCAACTAACATTTCGAATTATTGATATGCGTTTATTGAAATGATTATCGAAATATAAACATTTCTGAACACTTTTTTTTCATACTGAAACGAATTAAAATTTAAAGCTTATGAAATAAAAAGAAAACCGATGGATCTGATACCAATACATGCATACATGTTTGTAAGAATGTTTAATGTGGTAAAGGTTTATTTATAACACTAAGAAAATTATATTAATTACGATATTTATAACATACATTTAAAAAGTATTTCAGTAACTAGCTATGCATTCATATGTATATGATGGATTTGATATATGCGAGAAAATAAATAATGTAAAGTCTTTAACGAAACTTAAAATATTATTAAAGTATTTTTATATTATTTATAAGTTAGTAGCAAAACTATGATGTTTTAGACCAACAAGATGCTGGAAAAGAACAGTATGGCCGTCTATTGCGAAAGTAGAACTCCCAGGTGATTCTCTAATATTATATTATATACCGAATAATATACATCTTTATTTAGATTATACATATTACATAATAATGGTAATTTCATTGGAATTTCTTACCTTTGCGGGATAGTACCTGGCACCCATGATTAAGAGAAGACACGAAGCGTGTGACTGAACTGAACGAACGAAAAGGCGAGACTGAAGCCGGCAACTGTGTGACGTCAGGCTGAGTCAGGTAGGAGAGGGGATGAGAGGCAGGAAGGGAATCTCGATAGTGTATTAATTAGTATAATTATATGATATTTATAGTTATTATTACCGTACTAGCAATAATAACAATAATAATAGAGGGCTTAGAAAAACCCAAAGGTTCAAAACCGATATGTTTAGCTGTTTATCAGGTCAACAGTGTTGTAATGGTTGGCATGGACATACTACCCCCCCCCCCCCACACCCAATTTTATAATGGGGGATTTTACGCCCAAGCGATAAAGGTAAAGAAAGTATCCCGTAATCAAGATCAGATAAATAATGTTTGTAGTTCTCAAACATTGTTAACAACGGCAATTATACAGTGTTGCAATGGTATTTTTATTGTAAATCTACAGCCATGATTTCGTCCAGAGAGTTAACTATTAACTACGTATTATTCTCGTAGTTTTAGCATGAAATGGAGTTGTAATATAAACAATAACTCCTTTTCAAGCCAATGCCTTACTAAGCCCCTTATTCACTACGAAAATAACTCGATTCCGTTACAGTTAAGAAACAAGAAACTTATTTTGGAGAAAATTAGACTTAACCACTCATTCTCTGGGGCTGTAGATATATTGACCATTGTGGCCGAGGTGTTCATAGCCCCACCTATGCAACCTTGTTACGGTTCCGATACCGGTTTGAAGTAGATGTTTATCTGAAGAAATTTAATTTTTGAACTGTATATTTTTGTTTGGAAGGATACCAAGTTTTTTTTAGTAATAGTTCTTAAATGTATAGTTTAAAGTGTTGCCGTACTGCAATAGTTTAAAAGAATTATTTTTATTGCATTTCTGTGAGAACAGAAATTTTTTATGGCTGAAAATATTTGAGGCTAATGGTTTTTATGTGAATTCATTAGCGTTTCTCAAAACAAATGTCGAAAGACTAAAAAACGTTATCTGCCTTTATATATACGTGATATTTTTCTTAATTTAAAAAAATGTATTGCTAAAAACGCTGTTATTTCTCATCATCATAGTCGTTCCAGACTAGTGCTCTGCAGTGTGAGGTTTCTTTCTGTATAAACCGGACCACACCGTACCATCTTCTACCATTTCTCTCCTATTCCATTCCAGACTTCTCTTTGCGAAGCTTTCCTTAATGCCATCTTCCCAGGTACGTCGGGGTCTTCCTCTGGACCTTCTTCCTTCAACCTTAGCCTCGTATGTCATCTTGGCCAGCTTGTTATTTTCCATTCTTAAAACATGTCCAAACCATCTTAGACTGTTTTCTTCAATGGCTTTTTCCGCAGGGTCTACTCTGAGGTTTGATCTAATGATCGAGTTGCGAATTCGGTCTTGTCTTGTTTTTCCCTCTATCTTCCTTAGGAATCTCATTTCTGAAGCCTGGATCCTACTTTTATGTTTGGTGGTCAACGCCCAAGATTCCGAGGAGTATGTTAATATGGGGAGAAAAGCAGATTTATATACCCTCAACTTTGTGCCCTTGGATACTTCTCTTTTATTCAGGAACCTTTTATTTAGTGCATGGAACAATTTACCAGCTGAGTTGACCCTCTCCCGGATTTCATTGTCCATGACTCCATACTCATCAAGGTGTGCTCCCAGATATTTAAAGGTTCTCACCTGTTCGATGGGCTTGTCCTTAATTCTTATGACTCTCATTTTTCGTTGAGGCATCCTGCCAATTCTCATAACCTTTGTTTTGTCAGGGTTTATTTTCATATTGATCTTCTCTAGTTCATCTTGAAGAACCCTGATATTGTATATTAGGTCTCTATCGTTGTTGCTGTTATTTCTAATTCTCTAATATAACAATTTTTTTGTAATTTAATATCGAAATAAAAGAGCTTAAGTTGATTAAATATCTTTCTTTTATTCTCAAAGAGCATAAATTAAAAAAACAAACAAAAAAAAAACATGAAATATTAATAACACATTTCGAAAAACCTTCAGTTGAAAACGCCGGTGCGTGAGACCTGCGTCACCATTTATCAAAGTCAAATTTGCGTCACCATTGGCGGGTTAACCACTTATTCACCGGGGCTATAGACATATTTTTTTCAGTTTATAGTTACAAGCATAGAATAATAATTAAAATTACAAAAATAATTACGCCAATGATACTTTCGCATCAAGTTGTATGAAGTTGGAGTTGTTACTTGAAAGGGTCAAAATATCCCAGTAACTCTTATATCCGAGTAACAGTTATATTTGAGTAACTGTTATTTATTTATTGTTTTGAGAGCGCTATTCTATAAACAACTAATAATATTATCCCCCGCAGGGCCTCGACAAGAGCGGCACCCAGGCCGATGGGGGCCAGCCGGAGCAAAGGGGGCGCCCCGGTCCCACATGTCAGGCGGCTTCTGTCCGACACGAGGCTTTATCGGAGGCTGTGGATAAAAACCATGTTGGCCACTTAACTTCATTACATTAGTACAACACACTAATGTTTACAATTATTAAACATCGAAAAGTCCAAATCATTTAAAGTCCTCGGAAGACGAAATATTACAACTTTAGTTAAATTTTACAGAGTCCATGTTCTGCAATTCCGAGTTGTATCCTAATATCTACACTACTTAAAGCATATTTTATCTGTGTCTAGGTTCAAAACTTCAATTAAAATTAAACCTGTACCATTACAAACCACGAAGGGCCATGGAACCAGTCCATGGTAGAAATCGAAATCTGTTTCCGTGACAACAGCTATGCAGGGTTGTGATTTGAAGTTCACACTCAAGCACCAGGCTTCTCCACAATTTATTGAGGCTACCCACTTTACGAGTATAGTTGCTATATGAGCCCCTAGATAGGGTCTGCAGCTTTAATAATTTATCTGGCATAATTGAATTTTATACGTTTCATTATTAATTTTTTTTTTTTTTTAAATTTATTTATTGAAATTTACAACTGTATACAAAATACATCTAGTAAATATAATGAGTGAATACATTGAGAAGACAAGTAGAGAAACTACCCAGTGGTAGTACTCAAATTAAAAAGTTCAGTTTAGAAGGTCACGAGGCCATCTTCTTTTCAGACGCCTCGGAGGATTATAGGGGATCGAAAAGGAAGCTAGGTTTGAAACTAGAGGGTTTGAATGGGAATCAAGTTTGTTATGAAAGGATATATACCGGGTTCGGGCTAAATCAGCAACAAATGGGACATTAAGATCATGATGGATGAGTTTGTTTGTGACATAATAAGGAGTATTGAGGATTTTACGAAGGATTTTGGATTGCAAGGATTGGATACGAGATGAATTGGATGGTTTAGTAGAGCCCCAAAGCTCAACTCCGTATGCCCAAATAGGTCTGATGACTGTCATGTAAATAAGTCTTTTGTAATTAATTGGTAGCTTAGAGCGTTTGTCCAGTAAGTGTTGAAGTAGGCGAAAACGTCGAGCAGTTTCTTGTCTTTTCAGTCTTGTATGAGGATTCCAAGTGAGACGTTTATCCAGATGGAGTCCTAGGTACCGGATCTGTTCTACAGGACTTATAGGGATGTTGTTAAACGATACAGGGGGGCAGGAAGTCGCAGGTTTACGACGGAGACATTATTAATTGAATTGAGATTGTATTCTTTCTTTATTAATTTTTTCAAGCGTTATTATGCATGTAAAAACGTAAATATTTTATTAATTTACAATTTATTTTTATTTATTGTTCTTTTGATGGTGATTATTTTTAAATATTTTTATTTTGAAGAGAAAAGATTTGTCCTAACCGGACTCGAACCCGGTTCGTCTGCATCTCTAGTGCAGTGCTCTAAACCACTGAGCTACCAGAGGTCATATCCAAGCCAGACAAATATAAAATTTGTAATAAATATAAATAACAAATATAAAAACAAGATCCTAATTAAAGTAATGTTCAATGAACATTCTTTCCCGTGTATACATCGAAAACATTGCGAGAACACGAGGATATAGGATCGGTGAAGAGAACGGATTTGTCTCACTTGGATACGACCTGGTAGTTCAGTGATTTAGAGCACTGCACTAGAAATGCCGACGACCCGGGTTCGAATCCCGGCCAGGACAAATATTTTCTCTTCAAAATGAAAATATTTATTAATTTACGTTTACTCCACGTCCTAACATTTTGTTGTTGTTTTTCGTTTCAGCTTTTACTGGATTAATTAATGAATGTTAACTTATCACTTTGGAATCAACAATAAATTAAATCAATAATAGTAAAGACTTATTAATATATATTATCATTCACTTCAATTCAATATAAAAAGAACTGTTTTTCTGTAACATAAATATTGTCTTTTTTTGTAATTCTTTTTTTGAATCATTCAACACATCCTCCCATTTATGTTTGAAAAAAATGAGCGACTAAAGCTTATTTAGAGACCAGAAAGAACATAAAATAAAACTTTAAAGATTTTTGAAATTATTATTGTAATACAATTAAAAATAAAAACATGTATATTTTGAGAATATAATCATTCTAAAAAACATTCGCAGCGTTTTTATTGCTTTAGGACATATCTAAGTTTTTACTTTCAACACTGTCAAATATTTGGTTACTTAAAGTTCTTTTTTTTTAAGATGTTAATTATTATATCTCTTAAATATTTATTTTGTAGTATTTTTTTTAAAAGTCACTTCGACCGATCGTATTAAAAATCATAATTCGTGATATTACCCAGATAAGATCTGCTCAATTAATCGATTACCATTGTATCAAAGAATGTAAATCGAAAAGAACATCAAAGACGAAGAATTATGAACTACTAAAAGACACAGTAATCTAACTTATTGACCTGTTAAATATTTCAGTTGTGTTAGAAGAAGCTAAGAGGTTCGTGACAATGGCCGGGATAAAAATAGCAAAGTACACGTTGCTTATAGATAATGAATGCTACGTTACCTAATTACTTCAACGGTATACTCTTAACTAAACTCCAATGGAAAAAAAAATTACTTATATTTATAATAATAGAGAGAAAATCGTTGACTGGAAGATCTAATGTAGGATCGAAATAGTTGGGGGGTGCATTCAATGTAAACAACAAATAAGTGAGAGTTATTTAATGATAGTGCCGTAATTCTTGCTACTGTAATGTTGTTGTTTTTTTAGTTTTAGGTCGAAACGTAGGCACTATCAATAAATAAGTCCTTCCTATATTAATAGCATGTGGAAGAAAATGGTCCGGGTAGAGGTCAATAAATTTCTCTGAATATCTAGAAATATTTATTCAGTAGCCAACGTTTCGACCTACTTTGTAGGTCTTCTTCAGTGAATATGCAAAATACACCCAATTGAAAATTAAAAAATTTTAAAAATTGTAAAATTAATTTTGTTTTCCTAAGTATGGAAAATACATAATAAAGATTAAAATGAATTAGTGTATAGTATTAATAATTAAGTGACAGGAAGGTAGTGAAATACATAATAGAGATTAAAATAATAATAAAACAGAACAGGACATGTTGAAATTAAAGAATAATAACGTATAAAGAATAAGTTAATAAAGATAAGAACTAAAATAAAATAGGGAAATATATAAAAGTTGAAATACAAGTATTGAAATAACAAGTACTAATTGGTGGAAAATAAAGATGGGGAGGGAGAGAACAAGATATATATATATATATATATATATATATATATATATATATATATATATATATATATATATATATATATATATATATATATATTTATACAGAGCAAAGAGGATCAGGTGGGGCATTTTGAGATGTTTGTTTCATATCAACTATGTTATTAGTAACGGTATTACTCATTTCCATTACCTCTGTATCTTTATCTTTATTTATTTCTATTAATTTTAGTTCTTACCTTTAACAACTTATTCTTTATACGTTATTATTCTTTAATTTCAACATGTCCTGTTCTGTTTTATTATTATTTTAATCTCTATTATGTATTTCACTACCTTCCTGCCACTTGGTTATTAATACTATACACTCATTCATTTTAATATTCATTATGTATTTTCCATATTCAGCCTTGAAGAAGACCTACAAAGTATGTCGAAACGTTGGCTACTGAATAAATATTTCAAGATATTCAGAGAAATTTATTGACCTCTACCCGGACCATTTTCTTCCACATATTTCATCAAGGTCAACTATGTTCATTCAAATATATTAATAATTTTTTTTTTTTTCCTTGCTTACTGTTTCTGCAAGAAGTTTAATTATTTCCCACTTTTATTATCATTTTAACGACTTTCATCCGGATTCTTCTTAACTCACTTTTTTAATTTTAAGTATCTTTTCTGAACCACATTTGATTGTCTTTTTACATTTATTTTTGTCCAATACCCATCAATTGTAATTTACTTATCGCACTTTTTATACGATTGTACATGTTAATTTAATATCTATTATTTTCTCCTTTCTCACCATGTCTTAGCAATTATTATATATTGTACTACATCTATCCTTTATACTATTTCATGAACATTATGTATACATCATCTTCCCCATTGGTAGTAAAATGTATGTCTCACTTCTATTACTTATCATCATTTTTTCTTATCAACATTTTCTTATTTATTACAATATCGATATAATTCTCATGTTCTCTCCCCTGCCCCATCTTTATTGTTCACCACTCAGAAAACTGATACTTTTGTATGTTTACTTTAATATTTATCCCATTTGAATTTATATTACCTTATTCTTTAATTTTTAGCACTTTCTGTTTTTTTTTATTGTATTCTATAGTATGTTGATTTTTTTTTCCTACCTTTGTATTTTAACATTTGTTTTTACCATGCTTAACCTATTTTTAAATAATTTGTGATTTTAAATTGTCTGTATTTTGCCTATATTAATAATAGTTTGAAATTACTATTCAATCAGAAATAGCACGTGTTTTATTATTATTTTAAAAATATTGAGTATTTTTGTAAAAAAGTTCTTTTATAATAATTAAAATAGCTTTAAATGCCGAATTAAAAGAGAAAAGTATAAAATTATTTTTTTAGATTGTAGATAATAACACAACAGGGACAAGTATAAACAATGACATATTAAAACAAATTTATTGCAGTTTAAAATTGTCTAATAATAATATATCAAATATATAATGGCACGAATAAAGACAAGTACGGTAACTACCCCGTGCTAGTACTCGGATAACAAATTCAACTTAAATGGTCACGAGGACATCTTCTTTTCAGACGCCTCAGAGGGTTATCGAGAATTGAAGAAGTTACTAGGTTTGAAATTAGTGGGTTTGAGTGGGATAAATTTTGTTATGAAAAGATTGATATCGTATTCGAGCCAAAAAAGAAACAAATGGGATATTAAGGTCATTATGGATGTCTTCGTAACAAAGTAAGGAGCATTTAGAATTCTGGATTGTAAGGACTGGATACGTGAGGGATTTTATGGCTTAGTGGAGCCCCATAGCTCAACTCCTTAAGTCCAAATAGGTCTTATTTTAACAATAAGATTATAACAATATGAGTCTTTTGTAATTCATTGGTAGCTTAGAGCGTTTGTCTAGTAAATGTTGAAGTAGCCCTAAACGGCGAGCTGTTTCTTATCGTTTCATTCTAGTATTAGGATTCAAAGTTTAACTTTTTTCAAGCTGCAGTTCTAAATACCTGAGATGTTCTAAAGGAATCAGTGGGATGTTATTAAACGCTACAGGAGGACAGGAAGTCATTAGTTTACCAAAGCGAGTATAGGCGATTTGATGAAATTTGTGGGAATTTATTTTAATCCTCCATTTTAGACATAATTTTTCAAGTATGGGATGGTGTAACTGGATCAGTGTTGACTAATAATAGTAATCCGGATACATGATAAGGATAGGTTGAAATAATTAAATAAATAAATAAAATATGAAAGATTAGAAAAAACAATTTGCTCATGCCCTGACAATTTGGTAATAGTCTGGACTCCTGTTGGAACAGACATTTATTCTAAAGAGTGACAAAAACATACGGTTTATTTATTATTCTATAATTTCTTTATTTTTTTAAATTTGAAATAAATAACCATTTTAGGTTGTCAATTGTTACAAAGCAGGGATAAATATAAACAATGAAAGGATTTTAATAAATAAAGTTGGAAAATTAGAAAAGTGGATATTATCTTGAAAACCGTTTTGCGCATGCCTGGACAGTTCGATAATAGTTAGTAATCGTGTTGGAGCAGACTTATGGATGTGACACGTGACAAAACATATGATTATTTTTAATAAATCAGTTGTACCAATATTGCCGAATTAAAAAAAAAATCTTAAGTAACAAAAGATGGGTAAATATAAAAAAAGAATGATTTTTTATAAATAAATATAGACAGAATACTGAAAAAATGTATGGTATTGAAAGAACATTTGCGCATGCCTAGACAGTTCGATAACAGCCAGGACTCGTGTTGGAACAGTAATTTAAGACAAAAACATATGGTTATTTTTTTATTAATTTATTTAAAGAAATTTACAACTGTAATTTTATAATACTACTGTTTACAATTAAATGGTAGGAATGATACATAATGGCATAGATGAAGACAAGTAGAGAAACTACCCATTGGTAGTACTCAGTGTATGGTTGTTAAACATTTTAAATGAGCCACTTGTAGTATTTTTGAAGCATCCATTGTCGAATTCTCAAAATATCTTATTTTAAAGTACTTATTAATTTTAAATTTTATTTGAAAAAATATACTTTCACTACTAGTCGTAATAAAAATTGATCAACTCGAACGATTGAAGAATTTGAAACTTAATTGACAGAAAAAATATTTTCCCTGCTTGGTAATAAATTTCATAAATGAATTTTCTTTCGTAAAATCGTCAATGCGCCTTACTTTGTAAAGAATAAAGTCATCCATAATGACCTTAATGTACCATTTATTGCTCATTTGAACCGAATCCGATATAAATATATTTAAACAAACTTCATTTCTACTCAAACTCACTATTTTCAAATCTAGCTTACACTTTGATTCTCGATAATCCTTCCAGGCTTCTGGAAATAAAGATGGCCTCGTGCCCTTCTAATTTAAATCTGTAATTATTTAAATCTGTAATGCCATATAAATGATAATATTTACTTGTCGTATTATTACAAAACAGTTGTAAATTTCAAGAAATTAATTAAACAAATTATTATTATTAAGATTATAGCTTAAGCTACATTTGAAAAGTATAAATTATGATACATTGTTTTATAGAAAGTTTAAGTATAAATTGTTTTCTGACCAATTATATTTTTTAATAGTTTGATTCACAAAATTAAAAATTATAGCTGTTATTAAACTACAAAACATCCGATATTTTATTTTTTCAAATTATTTATTTTACAGAAGTTGTTATTTTTAAAAAATTCTATTATATTAACAAATTGAAATAATAATGGACTACTCACATAATAACCGAATTGGGGAATTATTACTCTTCTGGGCATTGTTGTTGAGGTTTGTTGCAACTTCACTAATTCTTGAAGCTCTACTGTTTCTGAACTGAACTGAGACTTTAAACACTCCTCGAAGATACTAACAACTTAACAACAGATATGATATCTTAAAGCCAACAGACAAGTGGCATTGTAAATGAGGATCCACAACTGATATAGCAGATGGAATTGTTTGTTGTTGTTATAATTAGTAACGTGTTGAGTCAGGGCTTTGTACAATGAATAAATATTTATTCAAAGACAGATATTGAATAATGATTAGAAATAGTTCAACCATAGATATTATGCTATCAAAAATTTATTTCATTATATTACAAATTATTGCTACAACTGAATAGTTATATCAATATTTATTATATTGTTATTATTGAATAATTTTTAATTTAGTTTAAAAAATCCGTAATTATTTAATTTTTAAATTAATAAGGATTTCCTAAATCTCTATAAATAAACTATAAAACTATCTAAAAAATTCGATGCTAAATCCAATTAAATATAGTTACCGCACCATTTATTATTATAATAGCATTTAATATTTATTATAGATGATAGAATAATATTTAAATAATAATAGATTATTTGTAGAGCGTTTCCCTAAAAACATTTATATAATGTAAATATTATAGTGAATAAATAAAAACAGTATCCTACTGTTAATTATTAATATTTTTTTAAATTTGAAATCACAAACCCACTGTTCTTGACTTGTTTAAGTCGTTTGAAGTTTAAAGTTTGAAGTTATATAGTCCAGGATCCATGGTCCATTTTTGCACTTGATTACTATCAAGCTGAATCTTCGTGAATAGCCCAGCAATTTCATGTGCGAAAATTCTCGATTGTGGTAGCTAACAAAGGTAGCAAAGATAAGTAAGTCCCTTCGTTCCGAAATGTATCGATAACGAGGTCATCAAAAATGATGACTAACCAGCTGTTTTTTTGTTTTTTCATTTATATTGAAAGGAGTGGACTCTTTGATCAAACCATACATTTTGTAGGACAAATATTTTTTCATATAATTTAGATAATTATCTTGCGATTTAACAAAAAAAAATCATCAAATCGACATATTTTATCCTTGCTACCTCTGTTAGCTACCACAATCGAGAATTTTCGCACAGTAAATTGTTGGGCGTCTTATCGAAACGAAGCTATTCACGAAGATTCAGCTTGATAGTAATCGTGTGTAAAAATGGCCCATGGATCCTGCACTAATATCTACAAAACAAACCTTAAATAAATAAAAATGATTATTTTATTTAATGCAAATCACTTAATATTTCAAAGCATACTAATATCTTATTCCAATATTTTGATATTAGGAATAATTTTTCAACCAAGATAGTGCAGTGAAATAGGATGAAGGAATTTTTCCAACAAACTATACTTTTTTTTAATTATATATTTAAAAAAAAATAATGGGAGCGGAGTGTCTCAGTGGTAGATCACTGAATTGCCAGAAATACTGCTCCAAATCCCGCTGCGGGCAAGACTTTTATTTAGTCTGTTTGTAGCCAGAGATGGATCATTTAGGATCTAGGACTCTCCTGGGGCTCACCCAGCCTCTATATAATAATATAAAAATAGGGCACCCAAAATAAGGGGTGGATCTTTCGGTTGAAGGTGACCTAAGACAAGACACCTCCTTGCAGAACCGTTGTCCATGAAGCAGTACAGTCTCTACAACGTACTGAACTCCAGACCTGTTCATGGGTTGTAGTGCAGTTAAAAAAATATATATAATTAGTAAATAAATAAAAATATATCATTATTATATTTTTAAAAAACTCATTATATCAAACCAATACTAAGTGAGTACTCAATTTAAATAGACTCTACTATATTTAAATAGACCTACCCGAGGTAGGTATAAATACTAAATTGAACTTTATTTTCTAGAATAATATCCGGGTACATCTACTAAGATGTAGATGTATTGTATTACAATATTGGACCTCCGTTGGAATAAGAAACAATTAGAAACTGTACAATTTCAATCCAGGATTAAGTACATGATAGGGACTATTCAGTTTCTAGGAAAAAAATTGTGCAGAGAGATTGTTATATTGTATCTATTTTAAGTACAAATTACCCTTAATATAAAAACCACTACACCACAGGTTGCCCCTTCTTTCTGCCCAAGCCAATAATCAATTCCTTTTATAATTTCAATTAATTAATTTTGAATTAAAATTATTTTCAGTTTCACAAAATTATACTGATGTAATCATCGAACCAAAAAAAGATCGACACAGAACGAATCACACGAAAATATAGATTCCCCTTGACCGTGCGATAGTTGAACCCAGTCCAAGCAGTGACTGAACCAACTGATCGTATATTTTTAGAGATGATATAATGTCGAGTTAGGTAACCAGGGCTACCGCGAACAATTTACTAATCTCATACTTAGAACGTCATTATTTAAGGATGTAATAATCTTTTAGCAGTTTGTTAGTCACTAAATATTTTAGCGTTTCTGATTATATAATTAAATACACTGGCAGGCAAAAAATCCTGCCCTTGTAAAAAAAAGATGTATTTGTATATAATATATGGTATTTGTAGATAATACTTATTATTTATGGAATTTTATAATCTTTTATACCTTTAATAACATTTTTAACGTTTATTAAATGAGTCTTTGTTTTTAAAATTAAAATCAAAATGTGAATGGCTAACAAAAATGAAAAAAAAAATTGAAAAATGGACCATTTTTATTCTGAAAGAAATTAATAACAGCATCATTTAATAGCGCGTGTTTTGTCCTCTTGCTTTTATTACTTGAAGACGCCTCGGCATACTTTCCACCAGCCGGGAAATGCCCCTTTGCTGGAGGATAGGTATTTTTCTGATGAAGGAACGTCTGTACTATGCGAGCGACATATGGGCGTGCATGCTCGTGCACTAGAATAGAATGATCGCCGATTTCGTTGAGGATAGGCAACATATGACGTAGCGAGTGGCCGTCCATGAACAACAACCAATTCTGTGCGGAGCTCCATTGAAATCCCAGCCCACACCATTAAGGAAACACATTGAAAAGGTTTGTTTGTTCATTTAACGTTACTTTATGCTGCTATGGCTAATCGGACGATGCTACTGTGGGAGCTCTAAATTTTGCCTACCCAGGTTTAATTAGAATAGGGATTTTTAACGAGTACCTTGCATCGTAAAGGGTCGGGACCCCCGTTTAACGTCCCTTCCGAAGGACGCCCTTTTATCCCTTAAAAAAATCCTAGGGTCATTATTGAAAAGATTGGGTCTGGGTAAAATTACAGGCTGCATATCTTTTATTTCTTCTTCTCCACACCCTTTCACAGTCGTCTGGAGATCGAAGAGTTAATCTTGATTCATCTGTAAAAAGTACAGCTCTCCATTCGTCCATAGTCCAATGGCTGTGTCTCGATCAAAAGCCAACTCTGGCAAATATCTACTCTGGTCCTCTTACTGGGCGAAATGCCATTAATCCATGCCCATTTAATCTTCTCCGAGCAGTACGTTCAGATTGTCATTATTCGTGCCAATATGTACCATTCAACCTATTTACTTGTTGGATTAGTATAAATTTCATTGACTAATAAAAAAAATAATAATTTATTATTTTTTTATTTTTTATTAATTGTTATATTTTTTAAATATTTTATTTTGAAGAGAAAATATATGTCCTAGGCTGGGATTCGAACCCGGGTCGCTCACGCTTTCGTCGTGGTGCTCTAACCAACTGAGCTAACCTGATACGTAACACGGCCAGACAAATCCATTCTCTTCAGCGATCCTATATCCCCAGTGTTCTCGCAATTTTTTGCTATGTATACACATGGAAGAATGTTTATTGAATATTACTTTTTAATTAGGATCTTGTTGACTTAGGTCATTATATTATTTATAATTTTATTTTTTTTATTAATTGTTATAATTCTTAAATACTTTATTTTGAAAAGAAAAGATATTTCCTAGGCCGGGATTCGAACCCAGGTCTCCCACGTTTCCGTTGTGGTGCTCTGCCACCTGATCTATCCTCTTTTCTATATATAGCATTTCTTATGCTATATATTATAGTGTAATTTAATAAATAATTTAATATACTACCGTAAATAAATAATTAAATACCCTCCTGTATGTTGGACAAAATGCAGCCCCGTACAAGTTGGATAGGGGAGAAAGCTCGGCTCCAGACAGCATCGATTCGCCCTGGCCCCATATCCTAGAGTCAACGACCCAACTAACATCTTAGCTTCTGTTGAATTGTTTACAACAGATAGTAAAACCTCTCTATAGCGGACACCCCAGGACCTGATCCTTCTGTCCGTTGTAGAGGGATATACACGTCTTTATTAAAAAAATATTACACGCATGAACACACGCATTTAAGATCAAGTTTAGTTTATATAATATTTTTTTATATAAACTGCGCAAAAATGAACAGGGATATTACTAATTTTGTTGTATTTACTTTGCCTAGCATTTTAATATTATTAAATTATTAAAAGCATTAATATTTATTAGAAATTATACCGCGTTAAATATTATTGCAGTTATTAAATATTTAATAATATACATGCTAGTAATAGTAAATACTACAAAATTAGTGGTGTCCCCATTCATTTTTGCACGGTATGTTATAAAACATACATGGTATGTTCTATTATGTTAAGTTTTTTCCCTTCTCCATTCTCTCAATTCCCATAATTTTTTTTCAACTAATGTCATGGCAATTAATGTTTTTTAATTTAAGAGGAAGAAAATGATCCGGGTGAAGATAAAAAAATTCTCCTATATAGGGAGAACTGTTTATTTGAAAGCCGACGTTTCGACCCACATTGCAGGTCTTCTTTAGGGCTGATTATACAATATATGTAGTATATGGATAGAATAAAGTTATATGTAATAGTTATATAAGTTATAGTAAGTAGTAGAAATAAGAACCAGATGGGATTGAATTATATTATAACCAAAAGGTAATTTATAAAAAATTTATGAGGTAATTTGTACATAACTTGATACACTATAAAATAAATAACTTTATTTTTTCAATAAAGTTTAAACAGGAAAATGAACAATTTCAAGTCTTTATCCCATTATTATTATTTTAAATTGTAATTATATCATATATACAAAATAAAATATCGCATGGTCACTAAAAAATTGTTTTTATTAATTATAAAATATTAAATATATGTGTTTTTAAGGTTTAATTAATAAATCGGTTTACGTCTAATATATTAGTAAAAAAAAACTTTTATTGATACATAAAATCGGTATTATTAATATCATTTTATGGGGTATAGTATTCTCAGTTTTTAATATATTTTGATTATTCATTTAATATATTTTAATTCATTCATATAACTTTAAATTATGAAAATACGATAGTCCGTTTGAGAGTCTTCGTTGTGTATATGTTTCACTGTAATAAATATGATAATGATATATGGAAACAAAAAATGTATTCCATGTATGATTGCAGTCAAAGCATAAAATGCGTGCTCGTTGGACAAATAAATGACTACGAAAAGTCATTAACGGTATCTGATGACTAATTCGCGTGCCTTTAATGTCAAATATTTAGAGAAGTTATCACGATATCTTTATGCCTAGGTGATAATTTACTAAATGGATCGATCAGCTTTGAGCTGTGTAAGGTTCATATTTCACATTTGAATTAATTCCATAACCTTGAAAGTGTCTGGGGTTCAGTACATGGTAGAGACTGTACTATTTCTTGCACAGCGGTTGTGCAGGGAGGTGATATGTCCTAGTTCACGCTCAACTGCCATGATTTCGGTCATGAGAGTGAAGATTTTGGGTACCCCACTTTAAAGAGGCTGGGTGAGCCAATGGAGGGTGAAAGATAGAATAGGATCCATCTCTGGTTCCTAACAGATTAAATAAAAGTCTTGACAAGAGTGGGCTGTAAACCCAGGACCTTCGGCATTGCAACTCACTGTTTTACCAATGAGTCACTCTGCTCCCCTATATTACATTTAAATGTATAGTTATAATAACGAAGAGATAGGAAAAGTAAGATACTTGTATGATATAAATATAATTATTTGAGTAGAAAATAGTAAAAGGATTGGTCCTGACTCCTTAGGGTGCAGTCAAAGATAACAAAAAGTTTATATAAAACTGTAACCTGATTGACTAACACACCCAACGGTCAACCCACAGCAGAAACCACTGAACTTAGCATCTTGAAAATCGCAGATAGGTTCTTCGTATAGCTTAAATGAGCACTAAGAAAGAAATTTGGACAATTCCACCCCAAGGGTTTACCCTTAATATAATAGGGGTTCAAAGATTCTATGGAATCCCTCAATTTTTAAGTTAGACATCTCAAATTTTGGATGTACGAGTAATTTATAATATAAAAAAATTACATTAATTATTTAGAAGTTTAGTGATAGTTATTCTTGGCGGTAGTAAATATACAATTTTGAGGTGGAAAGTAATATTTTTTTTCAAAGAGTCATTTATTTTTTTGTAAAAATCTTTAAAATTATTTAAATTGTCCAATTTCAAATTTGTTATGTATTTAAAAATAAATATTTATTATTTACAAAAAATATTTTAAGAAACCAGTGTAAAAGTTTGACCATTTCTCCCAGTTTAGTTTTGCAATTTAACGTTTTAAAACGCTCCATTTTCACGAGTATATAGATATGTAAAAACTATCTCATTAGTTTAACTAAATCGATATAAATGCAAGTTGTAAAAGCTATTTTTTTTTTTATTATTTATTTATTGATATTTACAACTATATTACAATAATATAACAAGTAAATTGGCTGAATGATACATAGTGACATGATATAATGACAAGTAGGGAAACTACCCACTGGTAGTACTCAAGTCGCATGTTCAACTAAGAAGGTCACGTGGCCATCTTCTTCTCAGACGCCTCGGAGGATTATCGGGAATTGAAGAGGAAGCTAGGTTTGAAACTAGAGGGTTTGAGTGGGAATGAAGTTTGTTATGAAAGGATAGATACCGGGATCGGGCCAGATCAGCAACAAATGGGACATTAAGGTCGTTATTGATGACTATATTCTTAACAAAATAAGGAGCGTTGAGGACTTTACGAATGATTTTGGATTGTAGGGATTGGATACGAGAAGAATTCGATGGCTTAGTGGAGCCCCAAAACTCTACTCCGTAAGTCCAAACAGGTCGTATGATGGTCATGTAGATGAGTCTTTTGTAATGAATTGGGAGCTTAGAGCGTGTGTCTAGTAAGTGTTGAAGTAGCCTGAAACGTCGAGCGGTTTCTTGTCTTTTCAGTCTTGTATGAGGATTCCAAGTTAATCGTTTGTCGAGATGCAACCCTAAGTATCGGATCTGTTCTACAGGCACAAGTGGTATATTATTAAGGGATACTGAAGGGCAGGAAGTCATTGGTTTACGACGTAAGGTAAAAGTGATTTGATGGGATTTTTGAGAATTTATTTTAATTCTCCAGTTCTGGCACCATTCTTCAAGATCAGTGATATGGGATTGGAGGCTTTGGGATACAATAACTGGATTGGTGTTGACTGATATCATCTCACGTATCATCAGCATATGTGGTAAGGATAGTATTAGGATGATTTGGGATGTCAGCTGTATAAACTGTATAAAGGATTGGGCTAAGGATACTACCTTGAGGAGTAAAAGCTTACAATTAATTTATAACTAATTTTTTTTTTAAATACTCTTATGTTTCCACGGCCACTATTTTTACAAAAGGCTTCAGTGGTTTCTTCTAGACCGTGTAGCTAAATGTTCCACCAACGTTTCGCCAGAAATGCTGATGGCTTCCTCAAGGCCTGGTTGAGACTACTATAACGATATCGAGCTTCATCAGGATTCAATGCATCAAGTGGCTGAGCCATGTAAATAGGATGGACGAAGAAAGAACAGCTAAAAAGGTGTATAAAGGAAATCCTGATGGAGTAAGACCTCGAGGAAGGCCCAAAGCTAGATGGGAGGATGCCGTCTGTGAAGATCTGAGGCTGTGTAAGGTCTCCATCACTCGAGCAGGCGATCGGGACGACTGGGGTAGAGCGGTTGAGCAGTCCAAGGACTTCTTTATGAGTCTGTCGCGCCAATAAATAAAAATAAATTAAATTAAATAATGATTTGTTTTTTCTTGTTTTGTCTTTTATGCTAGGTGTTTTTTTCTTTATATTTTCATCCACACCTGTCAAATAAAATAACAATGTAATCAGCAGATTGGCTAACACTAAAAATTTGATAGTGATTATTTTTAAATATTTTGTTTTGAAGAGAAAAGACTTGTCCTGGCCGGGATTTGAACCCGGGTCGTCTGCATCTCTAGTGCACTCTAAACCAGAAAAATCCGTTCTCTTCACCGATCCTATAATGACATAAGTCATTACAGACGTATATGACGTAAGTCAACAAGATCCTAATTAAAGTATTGTTCAATGAAGGTTCTTCCCCGTGTATACAACGCGAAAATTGCGAGAACACGGGGATAAAGGATCGTTGAAGAGAAGGGATTAGTCTGACTCGGATACGACCCCCGGTAGCTCAGTGGTTTAGAGTACTTCACGCAGACAACCCGGTTTCTATTCCCGGCCAGGGCTAATCTTTTCTCTTCAAAACAAAAATATTTAAAAATAATCAATATCAAAATAATAATTAATAAAAATAAATCATAAAAATATAATACAATGACAGGCATGAAGAAGAACAGTAGCCAGCGGTAGCTCTCCTTTGGCTTGATTTAATTTTCTATAGTAAGTAATAGATCCCTCATCCACGTTCTTTTTAATCTCCTCCTAGTGTTCTCAGGCATGAGTGTCATGGCCATTTGTTCAATCAATGGGCTTGGGTGTCCATACAGTATTTCTTGAAAGCGTTTGTACTACGTTCGTATGTGTTCGTCAACCGTTGGTATTTTTAAGTCAGTATGCAGAGTTTTGTTATTGACATACCAGGCTGCTTTTATGTCAAGTCTGGGTACTTTTGATTAAAAAGTTTGGAGTCATTTTCTGTAAGTCTGTTCAGCGATGCCATAAATTTGTAATGCGTATATTCAAACTGGTTTTAGTAAGTAAGTGTACGTTTTTGTCTTGTTTCTAATTATGAGATTTTTCTGAATAGAGAATACATTAAGTTCAATTTAAGTGACTGGAGTTTTTTCTTAATATGAGGAGCACATGTCTCTTCAATTGTCTGGGGTTCAGTACATGGTAGAGACTGTACTGTTTCATGGACAACGCTTCTGCAAGGAGGTGACTTGTCCAAGGCCAAGGGTACCTTATTTCTATAATATTTAATAGAGGCTGGGTGAGCCCCATGACGGTCCTAGAACCGATATGATCCATCTCCGGCTGGAAACAGACTAAATAAAAATCTTGCCCACAGCAGGATTTGATCCAGGATTCTACAATACAAGTTACCAGCGTAGCAACTCAGAGCTCTACCACTGACTGAACCACTCTGGTTATGACTTCATGCTGTTTAAGTCTTTCACAACTAAACATCTTTCACTAAATTTTGTCTCTTTTTTCCACGATACAATTTACCTGTTATTATTAATTCTTACTATAATACAGATGTAAATTTCAATAAATAGTTTTTTTTTAAATTATAGACAATATTAAGTATTGCATCACGTTTTAGCATTCATCGAAGATTCTTCCTATTTAAAATTGTATTTATTACTAGCTCTCCCGCCCGACGTTGTTCTACCCTATTTCCCTAAAACAAAGGGCATCCATATTTTCTCCGACCATTTGAATGGCAACTTCATCGATTGTTGTGAGAAAACAACGCATGTTTTCCTACAGAAGTTTTTTCAGCTCTGATTACAATTTTATGATTACCAGATGGCATAAGATCCAGTGTACTTTTGAAACAATGAAAAAAAGTTTGTAATTGTTCTACAATAGAACTCCTCACTAAACTGTTATTTGCATAACGCTGATCAATTTCTTCTGGTGTATTGCCCATTTATTCCATTTGCAGGAATTTATAGTTGCCATCTGTCACCGGCAACAGGGAACCTGCTTTATGATACATTTGGCTTTGTATCGGTACAAATTAAACAGAAAAGTTTTATTTTTACGCAAATACTGATAATTTTATTATATGGTAGGGAATGAACCCTAATAAACTTTTACTAAAAACTAACGCGCCTTTGTTTGGCTTTGATTGACGTCAAATGTTTGACAGCTGGGAACAGAGTGGTTTGTACGGGAAAAGAATAGTCTTGCTTTAATTATTTTCTTCGTCATTTTTACGGTTTTTATCTCCGTAAAAACCTTCTTTGCGCCTTAGAAAAAATATGAAAAAAAAAGAATTAGCCTGATTGGTCGAGCCGTTCTCGAGTTTTGCGCTTTGCAAGACATTTGGCGATTCATTCTTATTATATAGATAGATAGTTAAGATTCCAGTTATTTATTATATGATAGAGCCTGAACTCGGAATCTATTAGGCCTACAGAGCTGCCGTTGGGCTCAAATTGTACCAAATTCAATCTAATTTAAAAATGGTTACCTATGTTTTTTTTCAAAACGCACCAATTAGGAGATACATGCCAAAAACTGAAAAAACTCCGAATATTTCAAGCTTTCTCGGCCACCGAAGGTTTCCCTCGCCATTTTTACGTTTTCGCTCTCTAAGAACCTTGTTTGCGCCTTAGCAAAACAAAAAAAAAATTAACCTGATTGGTCGAGCCGTTCTCAAATTTTGCGCATAGCAAGACATTTGGCGATTCATTTTTACTATACAGAAGATTTTCAACACCCAGTTTAAGATTTGTTTGTACTCGTTGGTACTTGTGTGTTAACGCCACCGCAGTTATTTTTCCCTACTTGTTCGCATGCGCCAGCGGTTACATTTTGTAACCGTTATATTTCGAACGCCTGATTTATTTTATGTTCGTTCTTGTTTGCTGAGTTTTGTTTGTTCCTGATTAATTGTTTGTTTGCTGATTTGTTCTAGACTCATTGTTGTTATTATTTTATTTATTTATTTAATTATTATTAGATTTTTT
This sequence comes from Troilus luridus, assembly GCA_964056705.1. NCBI lineage: Eukaryota > Metazoa > Arthropoda > Insecta > Hemiptera > Pentatomidae > Troilus > Troilus luridus. The sequence goes on from OZ057412.1 coordinate 8,445,577, forward strand.
GTTATTATTTCGCTAATTTTTGTGCAACGAAAATGAGTCTTTGGGATTTGACAAAAACAGAAGAAGAATCTATTGTATTTTTCCAGGAGCGAAATATTTTACCAATTTTCCACCGAAATCCAATCAACCACTTTCTTTTTTAATAAATGATTTGGATTTTTCGTTATTTTCATATTTCATTATTTTGATTTTTGATTTTTTCATTATTTTGATTGTTCGTGATATATTTCATTAGTTATTTCTATATTATATATTATTTTAATTGTTCATGATATATTCCATTTGTAAATAAATTATTTTGATTTGTAATTGTTGATGATTATTTAAAAAATTTAAAATTCTAACCCCAATAAATAGATTTAAAAACATTCAAGATAAATGTTTTAGAAATGTATCGGTTACAAAATGTAACCGCTCGCGTGTGCTAACAAGTAGGGAAAAATAACTGCGGTGGCGTTAACACACAAGTACCTACTCGTTTTACAAGTACTTGGAAATATACGTATTGTAGAAATTAACAAGTACAAAAAATAACTATTTTATTTTCTCAAGGTATCATGTTACACATGCATTAAAAGAATGAATTAATAGCATATTTCTAAATAAGATAAGGTTTTCCACTAACTAGAAAAAAACAAGATTATGATTGCAGTTATTCAAGGTTTTAAATTCCAAGTCGTAATTTATAATTTAACTGATCGAACAAGACAAAAGCCTAAACAAAAAGCAGTTCCTAAATCCGTTGATAAAAGAGAGATTAAAAATTTTAAAATATAATGTTATTTTATTTAAATAATATAATATTTAAAAGTATTAATTTATATATATATATATATATATATATATATATATATATATATATATATAATAAACAGAGTCAAGTTTACAATAATAAAACAATAAATCTGTTAAATACTCATTCAAGTTTCCACGCCCACTATTTATACAAAAAACTTCAGTTGTTTCTTCTGGTTTAGACCGTGTCTCTATTATGAGTATCAATTAAGCCTTGAGGAAGTCAGCAGCATGTCTGGCGAAACGTTGGCAGAATATTCACCGACACGGTCCAAACCAGAAGAAACAACTGAAGTTTTTTTGAATAAATCTGTTGTTTTACAAGAAATTATAATTCAATAATATCTTGTTTGCCGATTCCTACGACTTTCCATTATGTCAAAGATTGCATTATTAGTTAGTTAGGAAACTTAAGAATTGTTGGTTGGATTTTTAAAATTTATAATAAAATAAAAATCTTTATTCTGGTGTAATTTCCCTTTAAAATAACAGTATACGAAGGCTATTCAGAAAGTAAGGAATGTTTCCACCTGATGCTGCCAGGGGCGCGCCAATAGTTTATACATTGGCGCGCTCGTGCTCGGCACCTCAGTCAGCGTCCAGGTGTGACAACGGAAAAATCTCCGCGGTACCCCCTTTCTTATATTCTAATTTGAAATGTGTGCTGCAATCCAAAATCCTGCCATTTGTGGCGTGCGGTTTGTGATTCGTTTTTGTTGGCAAACAACTTAAAACCAATAGAAATTCATCGGGAACTGCGTGAAGTGTAAAGGGACAACGTACTGAGTGACAGTTCTCCCAGGAAACTGAATCAGTTTAAAAATGACCGAACAAACGTTCATGTCGAAGAGAAGCGAGGACGTCCGTGCATTGTGACTGAAGGACTGATCTGGTTGCCAAAGTAGACGAAAAGATTCATAAAAACCGCCGTTTCCTTATTTTCTGAATAGCCCTCGTATACAAAAACTGTACGACGATAAACCATGGAGGGTCTCGGGTTTAGTACAAGGTAGAGACTGTCCTGCTTTTAGGATAATGGAGGTGCAGGGAGGGGCTTTGTCTGCTCAGGCTGAAACACCTCCTGAATTTTTAACCCTGAATAAGGATAAACGTTTTCCCATCAAATAAGGATATCCGATTTACAGAGGCTGGGTGAGCCCCAGGAGGATCTCTAGATCTCACTGGGTTCCTCCGTGGCTTTTAACAGATTAAATAATTTAAAATCCAAAATTATTAAAATCACAAGTATGTGTATATATAGATATATATATATATTTTTTGTTATCTATCTCCGTAGTGCTGTTAGGCGTGGAGTAACCTTGGTCCATCTTGCATAATTTTGTCTGTCTTGAGCCATTCTTTGGAGTTGATCCATCGAGCAGCCGCGTTCCTTTCCTAGCGTCTCAAATTAAATATAGCTAAGTCTTGGCCTACCTACCGGGCGGTTTCCTAATGGCATTGCTTCCATCAGCCAGCAGGCCTTTCGGTCATCTCCCATCCTACAAACATGGCTATACCATTTCATCTGGCGTTCCTATAACAATCAATAACAGATCTCACACCCAGTGTGGCACGGATGCTGGTAATAAGGCCCATTTGAACTTACAAACTAGAGCATTGGGGCTCCACTAAGCCATCGAATTCTTCTCGTTTTCAATCTTACAAAACAAATCCTCAATGCTTCTTACTTTATTACGGAGAAAGTAATCGATAATGACGTTTTTATTTGTTGTTTTTTTGTTAAATTATTTTATTGAATTGTACAACTGTAATATATACATCTAGTACAAGGGCTGTATGAATAAATATATACATAAAAGAACATGTCACTACCAACAGCACTCTAATAACATTTCTATAATATATGGTCCCGAGGCCATCTTCTCTTCAGACGCCTAGGAGGATTGTCCGGGATGGAATTGGATGCAAGGATGGAAACTAGTGGGTTTGGATGGGCCTGGAGTTTATTATGGAATGATAGGTATCTTGAATGGGCTAAATCGGTAACATATGGAACGTTAAGTTCATTATGGATGGTTTTATTTGTGACAAAATAAGGAGCGTTTAGGATTTTGCGAAGGATTTCGGATTGCAAGGATTGAATACGAGAGGAATTTGATGGTTTGGTGGAGCCCCATAGTTCAATTCCGTAAGTCCATATAGGTCTTATAACCGTCACATTAATAAGTCTTTTGTAATTGATCTGAAGCTTTGAGCGTTATAATGACCTTAATGTCCTATTTATTACTAAATTGGCTAGAATCCTATATCAATATTTTCATGAGAAACTTTATTCCCACTCAAACCCACTAGTTTTAAACTTTTAATTAAATTTATTTATTGATATTTACAACTGTATAAAAAAAAAAATACATCAAGTAAATGGGCTCTGCGATACATAATGACATGTGAAAATGACAAATAGAGAAACTACCCTCTGGTAGTACTCAAATCACAAGTTCAACTAAGAAGTCACGGGGCCATCTTCTTTTCAGACGCCTCGGAGGATTATCGGGAATTGAAGAGGAAGCTAGGTTTGAAACTAGAGGGTTTGAGTGGAAATGAAGTTTGTTATGAAAGGATAGATAGCGGGTTCGGGCCAAATCAGCAACAAATGGGACATTAAGGTCGTTAGTTTTAAACTTAGCAATCTTTTTAATTCCCCCATAATCCCCCTGTACTAATACAACCCGTGAACGGGTCTAGGATTCAGTACATGGTAGAGACGGTACTGTACATGGACAACAGTTCCACAAGGAGGTGACTTGTCCTAGGTCACGCTCAACCGCCAGATTTTCCCCCTTATTTTGGGTTCCCTATTATTATAATATTTTATAGAAGCTGGAAAATAGAAATAGAAATTCAATCAATAGCTAAAATTGACCAAATCTCACGAACCAAAGGAGAAGAATGGTTTTGACAACAGTCTAGAAAAATACGTAGCAATATAAATACAGTTGTCCATTTTATACTATTGAGTGGAGGAGAGGCAGAAAGCTGTGTAAGTGAGTGGAAAAGACAAGGTCAATTGAAATAGCAGCCGGTGTAAGATTACTGTCTGACTGTGGTCTAGACGTCTATGCATCTAAGCTTAGGTGAGAAGAAAAACCTATTTAACCAGGAAGCCATTTATGTAAATAATAATTACAAGAAAAAGAAAATAACAATAATAATTATAAAATGACAAAAAAAATAGGTATCAAATTCTCCTTCAGAAAATTCAACAACAAAGTATTTTAAGGTGGGTACACAAAAAGTTAATAAAAATAATATAAAAATGGGTTAACGTATTGAATAAAAGAATAGAAATAAATAGTCAAACAAGGACTATTTCCAGGATTTATTTCTGGGGGGGGGGCACAACGGGCAGACGGGCAAAAAAATCAACTATAACTTAAAAATAAACATAAATATTTATAATTTATTATAATTTTTAAATATTTTTGTTTTAAAGAGAAAAGATTTGATTAAGGCGGATTGAGACGGACGACCCAGCTCCGAATCCCAGCCGGGGGCAAATTTTTTCTCTTCAAAATAAAAATATTGAAAAAATAAAGCAATGATTAAAAAATTATAATAAATTATAAATAATATAATGACGTAAGTCAAAAATATCTTAAAATTAAACTAATGTTCAATAAACATTCATCCTCGTGTATACATCGCAAAATTGCGAGAACACGGGGGATATACGATCGGTGAAGAGAACAGATTTGTCCTAGGTGGGGGGACCACCCCGGTAGCTAAACTGGCTAGAGCGTTGCCACGGTAAGGCGGACCATCCGGTATCGAATCCCGGCCGGGGGCAAATCTTTTCTCTTCAAAATAAAAATACTTGAAGTTCAAAGCAATGATTAAAAAATTATAATAAATTATAAATAATATAATGATGTAAGTCAAAAATATCTTAAAATTAAAGTTCGAATCCCGGCGGGGGGCAAATCTTTTCTCTTCAAAATAAAAATATTTATGAATACTTATAGAAAGGTTTATTAAAATATCAAAACAAGAGTTTAACTCATGTTCTTTCTGTTATTGTATTAATATATTTTAACAACTATGATATTGTGGTTTGCCTATAAGTATGTACTGTAATGGATTCTCCACAGTACACAAAAACCGTTTGGTGGGGACGTGCCCCCGTGGGCCCCCTAATTATTATTTGTGTATGACTCTTCCACTACCATGCACTTCGGCCTGAAAGAGGCCCATTGTTCTCGAGTCCTAAAAATTCCTATCATAGGTCATAGGTATAGCTTCTGAAAAATTTTAGGTAGTCTTGAAGTTCCTTTTGTCCGTCAGGGCCAAGGTCAAATGTCCTCTTTCGAGAGTGCATTACATTAAAAGAGAACGTGCCAGGGTGTTTCGTCCTCCTCTGTGCAACAACTGCAACGAGGTTCTTGTTCAATGCCCAGGGGATGCATATGCTTCCTGAGTTTACAGTGTCCAGTAATGGCTTCAACCATCCTTTTGAGGTCGGTTCTCGACATGTGAGTGGCTTCTTCCTTGGTTTTCTCAGAAAGTTTGTCATTGGGATCCTTTATAAAAAGTTCAGTATGCCTTATCTTGGCTCTATCCCAACTCTAAGGAAGTTTTTATTTTCCTCTTGGCTAGTTAGTTGATTATATCCTTAGCCAGGGAGAAAATCTTTAGCCCCCCCTCAAATCCGCCCTTGTAGTCAAAGGATTAATAACAAAATCAAAATTTAGAATCAATAACATGGTTGATCAGAATCAAGTTTAGAATAATAACATGGTGCTTCTGCTAAAATGTTAAGTATCTGCTGAAGTGCAATTAAATGAATTGTTTACTAATTATACAATACTATAATGAATTATGTAATATATATGAATATAGAATAATATATATGAATTGTATATTATATCATACTATAATGAATTGTTGTATAATTTGTTAATGATTACGAATTATTAATTTGAATTCAAAATTATTAAATACTACCAGTACTATAAGGTAGTAATTGTGTGGTGCCTGTGAATCGATAACACAGGTCTCCAAAAACACTTTTTTGAAAATTGTTTTAATTTAGCTAACTGATCTATATGTAGTCTTTTGCGCTTTTTTCAAAAATGACATTGGTTGTTTTCTATCACGTAAGGCTTGTCTACAAAGTTTTAGGAAAAAGTACAACAAACGGAATTTTGGATTTATTTTATTATTGTAGTTTTGTTTTTGGGTCTTTTTTGTTTCCGAGAAAGCCTGTTGGAAAATTAATTCCAGGCCTTTTTTTCTTCCATTTCCATTTTAGGGACAAAGCCTTCATCTTTTATAAGTTTTCTGATGCCATGCCCAACAAAGACTCCCTCTTTCAGCTTAGCATCAGATATACCAGGAAACTGTTCACAAAGTTACTTGAAACACTCTCCTTCTTTGGGTAATGCTTTCACAAACTGTTTCATTAGCCCCAATTTGATATGAAGTGGAAGAAGTCTTTTTAGGATCCACTGAACTTTGTCTTTCAACAATTTTAACTCCAGGAATAAGAGCCTTTCTGATTGGCCACGTCTGTTTGAGTTAGTGTTGTTTCCTGCCACGGCTATCCAATTCACAGAAGAAACATGAAAAGTTTTTGTAACCACTTTGTTGACTCAGTAACATGGAAATAATTTTCAAATCCCTACAAATGGTCTATTATGGTCAGTGTAGCCGAGCTTATTAAGAACAAACTCAAGATTTTCGTATCAATCTTTCAAATGGACTGAGTGTCCAACAGGCACAGAAGCATATCGGTTACCATTGTGAAGAAGTACAGCTTTCAAACAAGAATTAAGATGAATCAAATAAGAAATTTTCAGGTGAAATTCGTGACTTATCTAGGGGTGATCGGTTTAGCTTTCAAACTTCTTTTTGATGAATCGATGAAAAGTCTCCATTTTTCTGATTCATATGTGATTTGTGACTTATTTAATGGTGATGGAATTTGTATTCGTAATTAGCACAAAAATACTGTTAAACCCACTAGTTAAATATGCTAAAAAATTATAACCATACAACAAGTACATATAATGAATGATACACAACTTCATGGATAACGCAAGTAGAGAAACTACACAGTATAAGTACTCAAATATCAAATTCAACTTAAGAGGTCTCAAGGCCATCATCTTTTTAAACTTTTCGGATGATTATCGGGAAAGAAGTAGGCTTGAGTCTACTGGGTTAACGTTTGTCATGAAAAGATTGATGTCGGCCAAATCCGTAATAAATGGGACATTAAGGTCATTATGGATGATTTTATTCGTAACCAAGTAAGGACCATTAAGGATTTTGGATCGTAAGAATTGGATACGAGAGGAATTTAATGACTTTGTAGAACCCCAAAGATCTATTCCGTAAGTCCAGATGGGTCTAATGATTGTCATGTAGATGAGTCTTTTGTAATTAATTGGGAGCTTAGGACATTTGTCAAGTAAGTGTTGAAGTAGCCTGAAACGTCGAGGTTTTTAATTTTATTTTTTTTTTTAAATTTAATTTATTGATATTTACAACTATAATATGATTATAACTAGTAAATATGCTGATATGTACATTATGACATGAAAAACACTTGTGGAGTAACTACCCATCGGCAGCACTCCAATAAAGTTCTATAGTAGATGGTCTCAAGGCCATCTTCTTTTCAAACGCCTCGGAGGGTTATTAGGAATAGTATGGGAATCAAGTTGAGAGACTAGAGGATTCGAGTGTGTATGGATCTTGTCGTGGAAGGATAGGTATCTAGTTTGGGCCAAATCAGTAACATATGGGATATTAAGATCATGATGGATGAGTTTGTTTGTGACATAATAGGGAGCACGAAGGATTTTGGATTGTAAGGATTGGATACGAGATGAATTGGATGGTTTAGTAGAGCCCCAAAGCTCAACTCCGTATGTCCAAATAGGTCTGATAACTGTCACGTAAATGAGTCTTTTGTAATTAATTGGTAGCTTAGAGCGTTTGTCCAGTAAGTATTGACGTAGGCGAAAACGTCGAGCAGTTTTTTGTCTTTTCAGTCTTGTATGAGGATACCAAGTGAGACGTTTGTCCAGATGGAGTCCTAGGTAACGTATCTGTTCGACAGGGTTCAGTGGAATGTTATTAAAGGATACAGTAGGACAGGAATTCGTAGGTTTACGACGAAGGGTGAAGGTAATTTGATGGGATTTGTTAGGATTTATTTTAATTCTCCAATTTTGACACCATTCTTGAAGGTTTGAGATATGGGATTGAAGAGATTGGGATGCAACAAATGGATCCTTATTTACTGATAACACACATGTGTCATCAGCGTACGTAGTGAGGACAGTGCTTGGATGGGTTGGGATGTCAGCGGTTTTTAATTTAAATGGAAAATATGAAATGCATCGAATTATAAAACAAAAGTTAGATCTTATTTCTCCAATATTTGGAAGTTAGGACTGTTATTTCAATACACATATTACAGTGAAATAAGACTAAGAAACTTATTGTTCTTATAAACTATTTTTTTATATTTATAAATGAAATTTTTTTTTTTTAAACAAAACAAGTTCTCGCAATTTTCGCGATGTTTATATGGGAAAGAATGTTCATTGAACATCACTATTTAATTATGATCTGGTTGACGTACGTCAATTTTATAATTATAATTTTTTATTTTATTTTATTATGCTTATTTAAATATTTTTATTTTTAAGAGAAAATATTTCTCCTGGCCGGGATTCGACACCGGGTCTTCCGCAACTCTAGCGCGGTACTTTACCAACTAAGCTACCAGGCTCGTAACAAGGCCAGACAAAGCGGAAAACCCGGGTTCGAATCACGGCCAGGACAAATCTTTTCTCTTTAAAATAAAAATATTTTAAAATAATCACCATCAAATAAAAATAAAATTGTATTTCTTTTTCATTAGCTGTTACTTCCGTCTCAAAGTAGGTTACAGTGATAGCTTCCTAGATCGTATTGAATATTATAATCATGAATCGTGACTGCTGTTATGAATTCTAATTCACCAATTCCCTGGATGGAATTTACTATCGCGATAGTGCACTATCACGATCGTATTAAAGTCACCGCCATGAGGCGGATGTGAACGTTCCAGTTCCGAGTGAGTCAGGTCCACAGTTCCATCCTGTCATTGAAGAATACGTCACTAGATGACTCATGGAGCAGCCATCTTGATATGTAGTTGTGTAGCCTTGAGGAAATAAGGATACTAAAATCCTGTTTTTATTAATGGCTGAACCTTGAACGATCTTGTGCCGGTAGACATTAAGCTATATGATGACCTTTTCGCTTTAAGGTCATTTGTAATGACTCACTAAATACTTGCACATTATTCACACGCATTACGACAGAATTAAAGGCGTACTTAAAAAAAAACTGTACCACTACAATCGGTACATCTAGAGATCAGTACATTTTAGAGACCTATCTGTTTCTAGGACAACAGTTGTACAGGGATGAGATTTGTAAGAAATTGCTCTCAACTGCTAGAATTTTCTACAATTAAGGGTACCGACTTTATAGAGGCTTCATGAGCACCGGTAGGGTCTCCACATTCCTCAAGATCCATACCCGGCTTTTATTAGATTAAACAAATTATTTGCTACATCCACAGAATCGAACCCGCAACCATTAGCACGCCAACACACCGCTCCTTTGAACTATGCAGCTCCCAAACACGTACTTGCTGAACTCAACCGGTGTACAGGTTTTAGTAATAACTCTCTGTCTGGTTTCATCGAAAGACACACATACCTCATTAGTTGATATAGTTGTATTAACCGTGTTATTAATTGTGAAATATAATTGTATAAGTGTCACATCATTATGGTGAGTTAAAGTGGCTCTTCCCTCCCATTCGTAGACAATATTTCCTCAGTGCTTTCCTGTACCAATCCCTTGACTCTCAACAGCATTCATATATCTACAGTCTCCTCCAGTTCAAATCCTCAGTCCAGCACCAAGACAACAAGATCTCTACACTTGTTCCCACTGAGCCAAAACATTCGTTCCTTCCTCGCCCGCTCCACCACAGTGTGGAACTCAATCCCTCCTTTTATCCGCCATGCTTCTTCACTGCCTTCATTTGAATCCTTGTTTTTCCAGCATCTCCTGACCTCCCCAAAAGATGCTCTCTAAGCAGGTCAATCATTTACATAAATAAATCAATATTTAATAATCTTTGCTTACGCGTTTTTGTTTCTTTTTCCTAAATAAGATATGCCCTATGTAAAAACTTCCATGCTATCCCAATCATCTATTTTATTTAGTGACTGTTGTTATTCATAAATTTATTCTCTACAATTGGTTAAAATCCGGTCAAGATTCGTACTGTTTAGTTATTTCATTTCTATTTTTATTTTTCTGATTTTTTTTTGTTAATTTTTAAATACATCATGTCCTCAAGGTAGTAGTATCCTTGGCCCAATCCTTTATACAGTTTATACAGCTGACATCCCAACACATCCTAATACTATCCTTACCACGTATGCTGATGATACATGTGTATTATCAGTCAACGCCAATCCAGTTATTGCACCCCAAAGGCTCCAATCCCATATCACTGATCTTGAAGAATGGTGTCAAAACTGGAGAATTAAAACAAACTCTCAAAAATCGCATCAAATCACTTTTACCTTACGTCGTAAATCAATGACTTCCTGCCCTTCAGTATCCTTTAATAATATCCCACTGGTGCCTGTAGAACAGATCCGATACTTAGGGTTGCACCTCGACAAACGATTAACCTGGAATCTTCATACTTGATTGAAAAGACAAAAAACCGCCCGACGATTCAGGCTACTTCAACACTTACTAGAGAAACGCTCTAACTTCCCAATCAACTACAAAAGACTCATCTACATGACCATCATACGACCTATTTGGACCTACGGAGTAGAGCTTTGGGGCTCCACTAAGCCATCGAATTCCTCTCGTATCCGATCCCTACAATCCAAAATCCTTCTTAAAATCCTCAACGCTCCTTATTTTGTTAAGAATAAAGTCATCCATAACGACCCTAATGTCAAATTTGTTGCTGATTTGGCCCGAACCCGCTATCTATCCTTTCATAACAAACTTCATTTCCACTCAAACCCTCTAGTTACAAACCTAGATTCCTCTTCAATTCCCGATAATCCTCCGAGGCGTCTGAAAAGAAGATGGCCCCGTGACTTCTTAGTTGAACTTGTGATTTGAGTACTACCAGTGGTTAGTTTCTCTACTTGTCAATTTCACATGCCATTATGTATCGCTTAGCCCATTTACTTGATGTATTTTTTAATACAGTTGTAAATATCAATAACTAAATTAAAAAAAAAATACATCATGATTTGTATTATTGATTTGTTATAATTACTTTATGATTTGTAAGCCTTCAGAGCAGGTTATGTATATTTTTCTGTTCATGTTTGTTATTTTAAAGTGACTTGGTACTAGAATAAAGTTTGTTTTCTATTCTATTCTATTCTAACTAAGCACAAAAATTGTTATATTTTAGCATAATTATTAAGTGATTCCAGTAAAAGACTGGATTTTCATTATAATGGTTATATAAAATATGACTTTAAAGAAGAATCATACCAGTGTAAAGGTCGGAAAGACGAGATCTTGTTCCCCTGGGATGGAATTGAGGGTTTGAATTGTAAGGCACTATAGGTGTATGAGGGATGTTGAGAGTTTATGGTAAGAAAGAACCTAGGAAACATTGTATACGGATGGAGGGGAAGAGCCGCTTTAACTCATCACAGACGTGGGACACATGAAACATATATATTTATATATATGAGAATTAAATATATAGGAAAATTCTGAGAAAAATCCAAGGCGCAGTTTTTAGAGACAATTTCTGGCAAAAAAGAACCACAGAAGAACTATACAGACACACTGAAACACTACAGTCATCAGAAAACGCAGAGCGACATTTTTTGCTATCCAGAATGAACGATAGCAGACTGACTAAAAGAAAATTCAATATAGTCTCTACATCGAAATTGGGCACTTCCTGGTATAAAGAAACCACAGAAGACTCGAGAAGATTAAACATCACCATAGAAGGCATTCAAGATCGTAAAACCTGTAGAGACAAAATTATGAACCAGAAACTTGAAGTTATATCACAACCTACATTAAGCAGGCGTAAATGGACAATTGAACAGAAGAAGGATCAAGGTGAAACATTGAAAAGGTTTTGGGAAGACAAAAAAGTCCCCACCAAAAACTAGATTTTTGTGTTTTCAACGCTCTCCTTAGAGGGGAATTTACGGAAATAATAATAATATATATATAAATTAACCTACACCTACAAGTGAAGTACAAGCGTTCTGTAACATATGTTTTATTTATATTTAGTCTTTTGTTTAATTTTCTCAATTGTCACATCATTACATTCCGAGCGTCTAAGGAAGAATCGTTAATTCAGTTTATGTAATTCTATATTCTATATCTCATTCTACTAAATAAGAAGTAAGCTCAGTTTAAACATCCAAAAGTCAGTAACAAATATCAAAAATACAAATAATAGGGTGTAAATAGTTAGGGGGGCAGTCAAGAAAACACAGGAAATAAGTGAAACTTATTGTATTTTATATCTGCCGACGTTTCGACCTACTGTGTAGGTCATCTTCAGGGCCAATAGGAGTGGCTGCTCGGTGCAGAAGGTAACTGACTTTTGAGTCAGTTACTCAGTCAGTATATATATGTCAGTCAGTATATATGTCTTCTGAGTCAGTTAGAGTCAGTTACCTTCTGCACCGAGCAGCCACTCCTATTGGCCCTGAAGATGACCTACACAGTAGGTCGAAACGTCGGCACATATAAAATACAATAAGTTTCACTTATTTGCTGTGTTTTCTTGACTGCACCCCTAACTATTTACACCCTATTATAGTATCTACCAGTCAACGAATTTCTTTCCTACAAAAATACAAATAGAAAAAAAAATTATATATTGGAATGTAATGTTTTGACAATTGAAAAGATAAAACAAAATACAATAAAACATATGTTACAGAAAGCTTGTACTTGACTGTAGGTGTAGGTTACATTATTACTAACGAGTAATGTACCTACCTATTTATAAACTCTTTTACCTGCATATATATATATTTATATACACACACACATATACATTATTTGATAATTTTGTGTTTAAAGTCAATCTAAATTTAACTCTGTTGAAATTAAGATATGCTGGTAGGATTCTTATCGAAGCTTGCCGCTTATTGATCTGGTTAATATAGGTTAGAGTTCAACCGTGGTTACAGGTGAAAGTCAGCTTAGTCTTGGAGACCCAGTTAGCGAGTCGATCCCATCGAGTGTTCCATCAGAACTGATATCTCCACAGCTGAAGTCTGCACGGAACAGTTACTGTGTCATGGATTTACTAATCCATCTTCTAATATTCAGTATTATTTGTATTACTAATCCATCTTCTGAATCTGGATTGTATATCGACTCTAAGTCAAATCCAAATGATATGAGTTTCTAATCCCCACAAGTACCCCCTTGCTTGCGCGAGGCTCGTCAGTCTACAGCAGTGGTTTCCAGCCTTTTTTATAGTCCGAATGGAAACCTGTGGAAGATGTGGAGCCCCCTTGCACAAAATTTCTATGGGTTATATGAAAAAAAAAATCTTACATTAAAAAAAAAATATTAGTTTTACTATCATAGATTACAACATTATAACATTTAATTTAAAGGAAAGAAGTACCGGTAAGAGAAAATTAACCGAAACTTAGTCAGTTTGTTTTTATTTTAAACGGGTCTCGCACCCCTCAAATGAGATGTTACCACCTCCCAGGTTGAGAACCACATGCCTACAGGATGCAACTAACAACGACCAACTATAGAGGTGTATCTTGTTATAAAGCGATCTTACCTTAGATACACAAAATCTTCTGATTGTTATTTCTAGAATCGAAGTATTCTAACATAACACTATTATACAATAAAGAGGTTATATACTAACATGTGCATGTCCAATATTTAGTTATATGTATAAAGCTAATTACAAAAACATACAAATATTCCGAAACAAATGCCTTAAATCATATATGGTCAATTACTGACAGTATTTGAATGACGAAAATACTGAGGAATCGCCCTTCAGTATTTTTACACCATACACGTACAATATTACTGTCAGTATCTAACTCATTTTCCATATTTTGATGTAGTTTCGACTCAGGGCTATATTTTTGATTTTATCATTACAATGTTTAGTATTATAATTATCTACTTTCTTTTTCTGTATGTTTACTATTCTGTTATTTTTATGTACTATTATTTTTGTAAAACTTCTAACCAAACTCTCTCTGTATTTTACTAATGTAAAATCAGAAATTAATAAATACAGATTAGAACGTGGATCATATTGTTTGGGCGTCTTTCTTGATGTAGAACAGGCATTTGACCGTGTCTGGCATCCGGGATTACTCTACAAACTCCGTCAATTCCTACCGCCTACCTACTTTCTCATCCTTCAATCCTATCTCACAAACAGAACTTTCCAAGTAAATCATAATAATGTCTATTCATCCCTATTTTCCCAATCTGCTGGTGTTCCTCAAGGTAGCATCCTTGGCCCAATCCTTTATACAGTTTATACAGCTGACATCCCAACTCATCCTAATACTATCCTTACCACGTATGCTGATGATACATGTGTATTATCTGTCAACACCAATCCAATTATTGCATCCCAAAGCCTCCAATCCCATATCACTGATCTTGAAGAATGGTGTCAAAACTGGAGAATTAAAATAAACTCTCAAAAATCGCATCAAATCACTTTTACCTTACGTCGTAAACCAATGACTTCCTGCCCCTTCAGTATCCTATAATAATATCCCACTTGTGCCTGTAGAACAGATCCGATACTTAGGGTTGCATCTCGACAAACGATTAACCTGGAATCCTCATACGAGACTGAAAAGACAAGAAACCGCTCGACGTTTCAGGCTACTTCAACACTTACTAGACAAACGCTCTAAGCTCCCAATTTATTACAAAAGACTCATCTACATGACCATCATACGACCTATTTGGACCTACGGAGTAGAGCTTTGGGGCTCCACTAAGCCATCGAATTCCTCTCGTATCCAATCCCTACAATCCAAAATCCTTCGTAAAATCCTTAATGCTCCTTATTTTGTTAAGAATAAAATCATCCATAACGACCTTAATGTCCCATTTGTTGCTGATTTGGCCCGAACCCGCTATCTATCCTTTCATAACAAACTTCATTTCCACTCAAACCCTCTGGTTTTAAACCTAGCTTCCACTTCAATTCCCGATAATCCTCCGAGGCGTCTGAAAAGAAGATGGCCCCGTGACTTCTTAGTTGAACTTGTGATTTGAGTACTACCAGTGGGTAGTTTCTCTACATGTCATTTTCACATGTCATTTTGTATCGCTTAGCCCATTTACTAGATGTATTTTTTTTTTTATACAGTTGTAAATATCAATAAATAAATTTAAAAAAAAAATAAAATAAATACAGAAAACTCAGTTCACAGTTAGCTCGCGATAAGAACAGTCATCTTTTTCTCACGCAGATTTATACCTACTTTTTTAATGGATAGAGGGTGTTTATTAATTGTGATCGCCATGGCATTGGAAAAAAAGAGGAAAAGACGCTTGTGGGTGAAGGATTGGCTGTTGGACAGGGATAAGTTCACCCGTTTAAGCTTTATCAACGAGATTTCAGTAAAGGAACAATCAGATTACTATAATTATTTTCGGATGAATGAAAACGTATTCAATAATTTATTAAATATGGTTTCCCCTCATATTAAAAACAAGATAGAAATATGAGGCAAAGTATATGCCCAAAACAGGGGTTGGCAGTTACCCTACGCTATTTAGCAACAGGCTGAAATTGTAAGGACTTAAAGTTTTCAACGCTAATTTCTCCATCAGCCGAATTGTGAAAGAAACCTGGGAAGCTCTCAATTAGACACTAGAAATATAATTTTTTTCCATATACAATACACAAATTTACGTATAAAATTAAGTTCCATCCTGTTGTTATATGAAAAAAATTAAGTTTTAAGAAAAACATTACATAAATCATTTATAACTTTTGAAAAATGTGGCTATGTTTTCATTATTCCATCGGAAATCAGTCGATACGTCGCACTCTACAGCTACAAAATACTGAGGAATGAATGAAACGGGCATACACGATCAGTAATACTGTCAGTTTCCCCTACCCCGGGTTGAACTGAGGAATGATGGAGTGAACCATCACTCATCAATACCCTACTTAAGTACATCAGTATTGCCCTTACACGATCAGTATTACTGACAGTATCTGACTATACTGTCAGTAATACTGATCCTATATGGGCCTCTTAATAATTGCTGGAAATTACGCATATGATACTAAAGTTAAAATCATCCATAAAGAATTATGTATACCTTATATTAATATATTACCTTGTATTAATATTTTTTTTCTCTGTTGGAATTTTTTTATACATTTTTTCTTTCATTGTAAATTATGATTCTGCACAGATGCATTTAAATTTGTACAATTGTTTTTACTTTGAGACTGGTTTATTTGGTACAGCATGTAATTTTTTGAATTCTAGAAAATTATACAATAAATAAATATTTAAATATTTTGTCATTTTTTCTCTTTTTTAAATGAAATTTTTTCAATTATATATCGTAGTAATGTTATTGGTCAAATTTTCGAAATATGACCTCAGTCTGTCGAGTGTTGAGCTGCTATACTGAATGTTTCTGGTTTATAACTTTAATATGTCTTTCTACTGCTTAACAATCTAAATCACATTTGGGATCTGCTGACCCTCCTGGAGCTCACCCAACCTTACTTTAATTACTTACCATAACACAGGTCTGCAAAAACAACTTAAAAAAAATTGTTTTGATTTAGTTAACTGATCTTTATGTAGTTTTTGCGCTGATTTAAAAAAAAAGAATGTTGTTTTCCATCACGTTTTATACCAGGAAACTGTTTCGTCGGTTACCATTGTGAAGAAGTACAGCTTTTTAACTCCTTTTTGATGAATCGATAAAAAGCCTCCATTCCTGGGGTTCATACGTGATTTTGAACATTTCCATGATTCCAGGTACATTGATGCAGAAAACTAGGCCACCCTCATGTGTAAAAAAAGGGACAAATTCCTTTTCTCTAAATCGGTACCATGAAAATGAAACACCGGAGGCTAACATATGTCTTTTTTTAAGTCTAGACCCTAAAACTTCCGGTGAAATTTGCGACTATCTAGGAGTGATGGAATTTTTTCACTACTTTTATCCGTAAATCAGGACAAAAAATACTGTTAAATCCTACTTGTTAAATTTGCTACAATTTTTTCATCGCAGACCTGTGTAATTAGGAGAAACCCCTGAACATTGTGCTCAACCGTTGTCCTAGAAATTATACTATCTCTACCACGTACAGAATCCGAGACTCCTCATGCGTTGTTTCAGGTTCTTGACAGCTGTCATTGTTCACTAAGGCCTAAAATTCCGTGTTTTCTTGATGGGAGCTAAGAAAAAAAAAAGAATAATCAAATAAATATCAGTGTAATATATGAAAATTACGGGAACTTTCCTCCAAAAGTTGGTTACAATGGGTTCTGGTTGACTTTTATGTGGCTCTTGAACAGGATAAAATCTAGATCAAACGACTGAATAAGTAATTCTTTATAACGGAAAAACTATTTCATCCGAAAGATGAATGCAGGTCCTGTAATCTGCATGGACTTTCAAAACTAAATTAACAAAAATAATGATAATTATAATACTGATAGGTTTCGCTCTGCTGAACATTTATAAAAAAGTGAGTTACCTCGTTTTTCCCTTTCGTTTATTCTATATTTATCCTGGTAAATATGAAACCTTGTATAAAAATGTTCCACCTTTAGTATAATTTAATATTACACACTCCTGGCTGCTATGAAGCAATAAGCGATATTAACGTTATGGTAGATGATGGTAGCCGATATGGTACGTGATGTCCGACCTATGGTAATTAAATAGAGTGCTCTCGACCAATCAGCTAATTCGGTTGTCGTGCCTGCCGGGACGTGTTCGGGGATATTCTGTTCTCATCCCATCATCGTCCCGTGGGATTTTCCAAGGGTAAATAGGTTAGTACGGCCGGGAAACCATGGTAAATACCCAGCACAAGCAGAAAATAATTTCAACTACATTTCAATAAATAAAATATAATAATAAAAATGAGCAAAACCCTCAAAAGAGCAAAAAATATTTATTACAATTCTATTGGAAAACCCCCATACCAAAGCCTTAAGTCTTTAAAATAGCACAATTGAAAATCTTTGAAAATTTTATAAAAAACAGTACATCAGTGCCTTAGTTATCTAATGTCCTATTAATTAGAACGGAAATTCTCTTACAGGAAGGAGAATGTCAACCCACTCTAAAATAAACAATTATTACTCTTGAATTAAAAGAGATCCTTATTAGTGAAGTAAATAAAAGGCTTAACGAGCCCGAAGGCTCGATACCGATACCACCAATCTATGTTTACAAACCTCCGTCCATGGAGCACCACCCAACCCAAACCCGCTAGACCACTCTAAACGCAATCCTCCCATCTACGCCTCGGTCTACCCCTCAGCCGCTTCCCAGTCGGTACAGCGCCTAATAACATCTTAGGAATTCGTTCGTTACTAAGTCCAGCAACTTTACATGCCCATCTTAATCTCCGCGAGGCTATATTTACCGGATGCATGCTTCGCAATTCCGCGTTATGTAATATCCTATATTCTCCAGTGGTCTCATCCTATTTTGGACCGAATGTTCTGCGTAACACCTTATTTTCGAATACTTGAAGACGTTCATCCTTCAGCATTAGTGACCAATTTTCACATCCATTCAGAAGAGATATACTTATAGATTTTCTATTTTATACTATGGATATACAAATATTTTTATTATTAGATGTATATATATTTTTTAAAAAAACCGTACCACTACAACCCGTGAACGGGTCTAGAGTTCAGTACATGGTAGAGACTGTACTGTTTCATGGACAACGATTCTGCAAAGAGGTGACCTTTCCTCGGTCACGCTCAACCGCCAGATTCCCCCCCTTAATTTGGGTACCCTATTTTATAATATTTTACAGAGGCTGGGTGAGCCCCAGGAGGGTCCTGGATCCTTTATGATCTATCTCCACCTGCAAACAGATTATTTTAAAAGTCTTGCTCGCAGCAGGATTTGAACAAGGATTTCCGGCATGGGAACTCAGTTTATATACCATGCTCGAAATAGTATGGATTAAAATTTTGTGCCCAATAAAATGCATAATATTATGCAGCTCACTAACTAACGCGCTACATGTGCATCAATGCCACAGCCTGCATTTAGCGGTCTCACCCACCATCTGACCTCTGACGACTATTAGTTGTGGGAAGGTTGCGGTATTATCTAAATGACCTACAACATTCCGCTGCTATAATGGAGCTTCAGGCGTATTATATCTGAAAATAGGCCGAAGGAAAGAAAAAGTGAAGAAATAATTTTTTTTTTTAATGTTAAACTATATGGAAATATTAACAATTCAGAAAAAAAAAATGAGAAAAACGTCGGAGAAGGCTAAATATTTTTATTGTCTGCTCTCTAATATACCGTTGCTCATATTCAAAATTAGGAGCGGAGTGGCTCAGTGGTAGAGCACTGAGTTGCCATGCCGGACATCCTGGTTCAAAACTCGCTGCAGCCCATGACTTTTATTTAGTCTGTTAGTAGCCGGAGATGGATCTTATAGGATCTAGGACTCTTCTGGGGCTCACCCAGCCTCTGTAAAATAGGGTACCCAAATTAAGGGGGAATCTGGCGGTTAAGCGTGATTTAGGACAAGTCACATCCTTGCAGAACCGTTGTCCATGAAACAGTACAGTCTCTACCATGTACTGAACCCCAGACCCGCTCAAAGGTTGTAGTGGTACGGGTTGTTTTTTTCATATTCAAAACTATACGCCAGGATTGGTATCAGTTCTACAGGTTGTCGCTGTGAGTTAAGTTACAACACTATTAACTCTACATTCATTTATTTTTTTTATATTTTCGAGAATAAAAATGACTTCAATACTGACTGAATGTAGTAACTATCACTGACTCTTAATGGATTAAAGAACCGACATATACATACTGTTAATGATGTATCATTATCTATGCTATTAAAAAGTTCTTTTCTAGACGAAATGATTTACCGCAATATACTTGTTACGGCCGCTCAGTTTTTTTTTGTTGTTTTTTTAAATAACATGTTCATATTTGATAATTTTTTTTGTTTCAATTAATGTGTAGTTTTTTCTAACTTCTATAAAGAAACCCGCCTGAAGAGTGAACCAGGAGGGAACATCTATCAAGAAACCCGCCTGACCAGGGTACTATAGACATTTTTATTTAATTTTAATTGCGCAATTAAACTAAATTATTGTTGAAATTCATTTTTTTTTTTTAAAGAATCATATGGTTTATTGTATTTAACTAAATTTTAATGTATTTTCATTTTTTGTAAGTAATTTGATGTATTTCTTGTTTTTGTTTTTTTGTATTTCTTGTTTTTTCTTCAATATAAAAATTTCAATAATTAGCATTTGGTATTATATCTGACGTCCATTTATTTATTTGGTTTTACAATTCAAAATATAACCTATTAGGTAATTTTCTGTAAAAAATTATCTGAGTCAGATTAAGGCCGCAGCCTATCAGAGATTAGTTTCTTATAGGGAAGGCTGTACAAGGGTCCAATCCCTGTTACCCTTACGGCGCCCTAACAATACTCATTTTCGAGAAGCGAGGGGATGGTTGAACATAAGGAAGAAAACACCTTCATAACGTATTTTCTTGTCAGTTAGACCGCGTCACACACATCGCAACAATTGCAAGAACACGGGGATATAGGATCGGTGAAGAGAACGGATTGGTCTGACTTGGATACGACCTCTGGTGGCTCAGTGGTATAGAGCACTGCAACGGAGATGCAGACAACCCGGGTTCGAATCCCGGCCAGGACAAATCTTTTCTCTTCAAAATTAATAATAATAATATCTGGCGCAACAACTCGTCACCGAGTCTGGGGCGCCTCCTGCATCCTCCGCTACAGCCTCTATCCACCTCACATTTGGCCTTTCTACTCTCCATGTGCCATGGACTCCCTCTGTGAGAATCTTCTTGGAAATCCGCGTGTCCTCCATCCGTGCCACGTGACCTGCCCATCGCAGTCGGCCAAGTTTAATTGTTCTGACAACATCTGATGTCTTATAAAGGTCGTATACCTCTCTATTGTATCGCCTTGTCCATATTCCTTCCACTTTTACTGGTCCGAAAATCTTCCTCAGGATTGTCCTCTCGAAGATTAGTATCCTTTTCTCTCGTGCCTTTGTTAGAGCCCAGGCCTCTGAGCCATATGTGAGTACCGGTCGAATCAGTGTTTTGTAGATCAGCAGCTTTGTCTGCCTAGAGAGGAACCTGCTAGTTGGTTCCTTCCTTGGGCTATAATAGCACCTATTAGCAGAATTAATTCTTCTTCTTATCTCCTGGGACATGTCATTTTGTGAATTAATTTCTGTTCCTAAGTAAACGAAGCTGTCAACGCAATTGAATCGGTACTGATCAACTTCGAAGTAATCCTCTTTTTCCTTGGTTCCTCCTATTCGCATACACTTGGTCTTCTGTATGTTGACATTAAGCCCAAGTTTCTTGGCTGGCTCTTCCAGTGCTAAGAAAGCTTCCCTCAACCCCTTTTTAGATCTTGCCATAATGTCAAAGTCATCGGCATACCCTAGGATTTGGACTAGTCTGTTAAACAGGGTTCTATCTACCTGAATTCGGGAATTTCTTTCTTTTTTTAAATTTAATTTATTTATATTTACAACTATAATATGATTATAACTAGCAAATCTGCTGATATGTACATTATGACATGAAAAACACTTGTGGAGAAACTACCCATCGGTAGCACTCCAATAAAGTTCTATAGTAGATGGTCTCGAGGTCATCTTCTTTTCAGACGCATCGGAGGGTTATCAGGAATAGAATGGGAAGCAAGTTGAGAGACTAGAGGATACAAGTGTGTATGGAGCTTGTCGTGGAAGGATAGGTATCTGGGTATTAAGATCATGATGGATGAGTTCGTTTGTGACATAATAAGGAGCATTGAGGATTTTGGATTGTTAGGATTGGATACGAGATGAATTGGATAGTATAGTAGAGCCCCAAAGCTCAACTCCGTATGTCCAAATAGATCTGATAACTGTCATGTAAATGAGTCTTTTGTAATTAATTGGGAGCTTAGAGCGTTTGTCCAGTAAATGTTGAAGTAGGCGAAAAAGTCGAGCAGTTTCTTGTCTTTTCAGTCTTGTATGAGGATTCCAAGTGAGACGTTTGTCCAGATGGATACAGTAGGGCAGGAATTCGTAGGTTTACGACAAAGGGTGAAGGTAATTTGATGGGATTTGTCGGGAATTTCAAAACTATATTATTTAAAAATAATCACCATCAAAAGAATAATAAATACATTAAATTATAGTTTAATGCCAAACATTCGCTATCATATAAGGATTCTGGCTTCAATACTGTATTGCCATTTTCTTATTAGTTTCAACAATTTTTCCATCATAAAAATTTGTGTAAGTAATAATTGACTGTACTGGATTAAATATTAGGTATCATAGAATGAAACAATATACTTCTGATCCGGAATTATAGGGATTGGCATAAATACTATACGACAGACAGATCCTCCTGGGGCTCACACAACTCTATAGAGTGGGTATCCTTAATTGACTGAAACAGTACAGTCTCTACCATATACTGAATCCGATCTTTCCTTGGTTATAGTGTTATAGGCACATTTCTGGATTTTTAGCGCTATATATTTGAAAAGATGGTGGACAAAGTCATTCATAAATAAATTATGAAAGGAGTCAGCATTATAAATATATAAGGGCCACGAAACACTCATAGAATATTATATAAGGAAACAGCTGATCTGATATTCCCGACAGGGAGAGAATAACGTAGAGAATAATTAATAAGAACTTTTATTATTTTTAGAAATAACAAGCCATGCAATGCGATTAATTTAGTGAAACATTCTATTGCTAAGTTAGAAAACAAATTTTTTTTCGAAGCCAGCGTCTTATAACAATGCATAAATATAGATATCTCAAGTACTTTAAGGAACACTAATATTCTATTTAAACTGGAATACCAATCAGTAATTATTGTTAGATATTATTGGTTAATACTTACCCAAAAATAAATTGGGTAAAGACTGTTGTTTAGTTCTGTATTTAGTTCCGGATCAGTTTTTTTTGTTCACTGCCTTCTAAATTAGTCGTTTTGTTAACCGCTTCCAAAAAATATAGTCATATATTTGATTTTATGATTCTATATGTGAACTTTGCTTGAGTTACATTTAGTCAGTTTATCCCGCTTGTTCTAAACCCCTTCTCTGGACAAACTCTTTTCCGAATTGAGAGGACCGGCATTTTTTGACTTTCGCTACGGTGAGCTCACCTACGAGACGTCAATGAAGAGAGGACGACTTACCTAATAGTACCGTATTACAATTAAATATTATTATTCATTTCTCAATCGTATTAAAAACATCTGTAAAGACATTAGCACTTGATAAAAAAAGTCAGTACATGGTAGAGACTGTACTGTTTCATGAACAACGGTTCTGCAAGAAGGTGACTTGTCCTAGGTCACGCTCAACCGCCAGATTCCCCCTCCCTTATTTTGGGTAACTTATTTTTATAATAATATTGAAAAGGGAAATGTAGAAATAGACCTCACATAAATGTTAAGACCGTGGAAAAATTCAAACGAAAAGCCCTTAAGTCTCCAAAACTAAAAACAGAAATTGAAAATATCTTTCCAATATTTCATCTATTCAGGCATCCTCAGGGTAGAAAGAGAACAACAGCAAAGCAAACCATGAAACATACCACCACCTCCAGAGGCTCAAATGCAACTACTGAATCGTAAGGAAGGTCACTAGACCCCAGCTGGATAAGGTTAGATAAAAAACAGCTGATCAATACTTCAGAAATTGAAAATTCAATATACACTCACCAAACGGAAAAAAGCACAATTGGAAAATAAAATAAAATAAATTATAGTAATAAACAACACCAAAAATAAAAAATCTAAGACAAAAGACCATATGAAAAAATGACAATTAAAATGCAAGAAAAAAAGAATATTATCAAGAAACCAGTTGACTTATGACTATTCCACAAAATATATTAATATTGAAAATGGAAAGGTAAAAAGAGACCTTCCATAAATGTTAAGACCGTGGAAAAATTCCAACGAAAAGCCCTTAAGTCTCCAAAAACTAAAAACAGAAATTGAAAATATCTGTCCGATATTTCGCAGTATTTTTCCACGGTCTTACCATTTTTATAATATTTTATAGAGCCTGGGTGAGCCCCAGGAGGGTACTATATCCTGTATGATCCATCTCCGGCTGCAAACAGGAAAAATAAGAGTTACCCAAAAAGAAATTGATGAGGATTGGGAAGAAACCAAAGAGAATCGTGCTTGTTATCAGAGTCGAAAGTGCTTAACCAAGTTCAAATCTTCAAATTGGTGCTCAACATAGGAAAAATGGTATTATCTATTCAGAGGTGGCTGAGTGAACAAAAAACCTAGCGGTTAACCTTGGTTTCGGACAAGTCACTTTCTTCTTGCCTGAGAAACACGACCATATACTGAACCCAAGACCCTTTATTGGGTGTAGCGGTAAGAATTTTTTATATATTAGAAATGGTGTAAAAATTATGCCTCAGAGATCAATCTTCAGTTTATCTGTTCTTAAACCGTTGTCAAGAAAGTACATCCTCGATTTCCTGTTTTTTGAGATCCTGAATCCTGAGGTAGAGGTGAAAGGTACTCAGGTAGAAGTACCTCCGCTTTCAGAAGAGCTAATGAGATCGTGCTGCCCTGGATCTGCAAAGGTCGTTCAACCTCGATATTACCAGTACTGTCTTTTAGAATTAGTTCATCTTACGAATGGATAAGGGATTAAGGTATTATAGTTATTCTATGTTGGATAATCCAAATTGTATATAGCAAAAATTCAAGATATACTTAATTCCAAAATAATAATTTGAATACGAGGTTGGTCTGAAAAGTTTCCGACATAAGTTTAAGAGTCAAACGACTATAAAAACTGGGCATCCAGAAACTTTGGTGAATAACTGTCAACAGATGAAAAACAAAATTCACTCAGTTCCATCCATTTTGGACGCGCAGTTTTTATGTAACAGTCGTTTGACTGTTAAACTTTTTCCGGAAACTTTACAGACCACACTCATATATAAAATAAAAATTGATTAATATATAAATTAATTAATATTAATATTGAAATTTCAATAAAAAACCCATAGTTGCTTTCTAACTCAGCAGGAGACGAAATATATCTTCCAATATTTCGCCAAATCAGTCATGGACTGGACATAATATGTCTAGTATTATATTCTCCAAATTATGGAGAATATAAAAATAAAGATACATAATAAAGGTACCAACCCGTATTTCACAAATGATACGACTGTTTACTTCATAAAAATACAGTAGGTACTTGAGGTTTAAGTCGAGGTAGAGTCGATATTATTCTTGAAAATTAAGTTCAGCACTTACTTTGTATTCCCCAAGTGAGCCTATTAAAATATTAGTTCCCACTTAGTAATGTTTTGAGGGGTTGAGTATGTTACATTATTAAATAAAATATATTTTCTTTTTGTTGGAATAGTTTTCGAGATAAAAATATTAATTTAATCTTAATAATATTTCTTTATAATTTTTTAATCATTGCTTTAATTTTTAAATATTTTTATATTGAAGAGAAAAGATTTGCCCCCAGCCGGGATTCGAACCCGGATCTCCGCCTTCCCGTGGCAACGCTCTAACCATTTGAACCACCGGGGTCGCTCCCTACCTAGGACAAATCTGTTCTCTTCACCGATCCCATATCCCCCGTGTGTTCGCAATTTTGCGATGTATACACGAAGAAGAATGTTCATTGAACATTACTTTTAATTTTAGGATCTTTTTGACATACGTCATTATATTATTTATAATTTTTTAATAATTGCTTTAATTTTTAAATATTTTTATTAATTTTCTTTATAAGATTTTACTTATAAGCTGGACTCAATCTTCTTGATTTACATAATATGATAGAGAAGAAAAAAACATATTCCAGTCAATATTTGTTATTTAAACTTACAAATGATTAAAAAGCGTTTCGACATTTATTTGTCATTCTCAATTTCAGCAATCCTTCCACCCGTAGATAAATTCCCTGAAGAAGGGATAATTATCCTCCTACATCAAACGGGGGAAGTCATCCTCGGCGAGGAATTCTCCGAATATCGCTTAATCATAATAACCAAAATCAAAAACTAACATAGCATTATCTACACACTGTAAAAAAGAATCACACACTTTCAATTTCAAAAAAACCTAAAATTTGACATAAGGAAAATAATACCATAAAACGTAAATATTAAGAAGCTTTATTCATACACGATAAATTAGAAAATACAGTAAATTATAGAAAAGAAGCTGGAGATATAAGCAAATTGTATTCGTCCATAATTTTAAAATTAAAAAAGAAATAGAACAATAAGAAGATTTAAGCTTCATAAACAAATCAGATAGAGCAAAATAACCTGACACATAACCTACTAATAGATCAGATGAAAAACAAAAAAAATTCCAATTAGTATTCAAAATAAATTTTCATGTTTTTAATTAATAATTTAATTGTTTAAATGGTAAAATTTAAATAAATACCATATTTGTCTGTTATTGTTTATTTTTGTTTTGGACTACATTTATTAATATATTTATATTCATAAATGATTTTAATTTGATCTAGTATGGGAAAGATCAAAGTTTGGTTTTCAATGTAATATTGTATTCATGACCATGGAGGATAGACAAGTTCCAGGATTTTATATAAATTTTTAACTTTTTAACTTTGAAATAATGTTTGACCTTAAGGTATCTATGCTTATTGTTATTAGTTATTTTTGACAAGTTATTTATGATTGTATTTTAGTGTATTTTTATTGTTTTTACAGTAATGATTTGGACTTATAAATTTAAATAAATTGGTATGAGGAACTGCTGAGATTGAGAATGACAAATAAATGTCGAAACGTTTTTTAATCATTTGTAAAGTTTAAATAACAAATATTGACTGGAATATGGTTTCTTCTTCTCTATTTTTATTTTGAAGAGAAAATACAAATATTTAATAATATTTCATTTAATTTTATGTATTGAAATAACAGTACTGAACTCGAAATTTTGGAATAGATGTACCTTGTTTTATTTTTCTAATATATGCTTTATATTTTCCATTCAAATTAAAATACATGGAATATTTTGTGTAACGCTTTAAAGAAGTCAGGAAAATTGATTTGTGATTTGCCAATATTTAAAAATATTTATAATTTATGTGATCCAATATGACAAAAGACTACACAAAAAGTAATTCTTCAATCCTTTGCTAGGCAACGCCGGTAATATATTAGATCATAAAACATTATTTATATGATAGAGAGAAAGAAAAAATGAAGCAGATCTTGTCAGTTTATACTCGTAGTCGAAAAATTACCAGAGACACCATAATGAATCATGAGAAAGGTTACAAGACATCAGTTGGTAACTGTTGACAGAAGTCAAATATACATGTATAAATCAGTATATGGAGTTAGGCTGTTTTCTCTGACACATAAGTCTGTTTGTACTGCTGATGTGAGCTATGCTTCTTCAGATCTTTAGTTATGTGAATTTCATCCCCTGAAAATTCCTAAATTTGAGAAAGATAGACTGTAAATTTTATCCAGTATCTCAGAGACTTAGTGCTTTTTAATTTGCCAATTAATGTATTCTTGTGTTTTTTTTATATGACTTTTGGGGATTTTTACTTATCTTTATTGATATATGATGTATTTTAATTCTAAAACAACAATTGATAGAAGCATTTAAAGAAATAGAAACAAAAATGGCAATGGATGTTGAATCACGACGCCTAGACAGAGAGTGATCAATGCTTGAAGTAACCTTAAAGGTCAGGGGTTCAATACTAACAGTTTGTTCTTTATTCAACCTCCGCTACTTCGTTCAATAATATAATCTTTTAATTCCGATAATATATTAATAAATATTTAAAAAATATATATCAATAAAATAAATTAATAGAAAAGTTTATACGGTAAATATTATTCAGGTAATAGCGTCGCGAAGATTAAGATGGCCATGTAATACATGATGGGCTTAGTAACGAACGAATTCCTAACATGTTAATATGCGTTTTGCCGACTGGTAAGCGCCTGAGGGGTAGACCGAGGCGTAGGTGGGAGGATTGCGTAAAGAGTGATCTGGTTGGTGGATTTGGTTTTGGGTCTGTAAGCAGAGATTGCTGTTATCGGGGTTCCGCAAATAGAAAAGTTTTAAATTAAAACGGTGGACGGCTTCTAAGAGAAATGTTGGAAAAAGTATAGCCGCCTGGGAGGTTTCACCGAAGACGCTGCCTAATATCTCTTATCTATCTATCTATGCATATTATAAAACAAAGTCTTCGGCCATGTCTATTCGTGGTAAACTCAATAACTACTGCACAGATTTTCATGCCGTTTTCATTAATTGATAAAGTGATTAAATTAAATTCGTAATCATGAATTATAAAATAAAAAAGTAAATAAAATTTAACGATTATAAAAATAAACAAAAATAAAACAAAATTAGTATTTTAAGCACAGCAAGAAGGTTTTATAACATAATTTATCTAACTATAAACATCAATTCATAAGTTATACATATAGTACATTATGATTAGCGACAGTAATTAATAAAAATTTATACACAAAAAGTTACTAAAATAATTAATAAAATGAAATATGTATATATATATATATATTGTTTATGGTTCACGAGTTTCAGTCAGTTATTTCAACTTCTTAGGCTACACCTACATTGGATCCGGTGTGATACGATGATACGATGGACAGCAAACCAAATGTCTGAAATATATCGAGAGATTATTTATTAATTATTTTCAATACATTATATTTTACTATGATGTATTGTAAAATATGTATAATGTATACACCCAAGCACCGTATGTGATAGAATCACGTCGCACCGAATCGGATCCAATGTAGGTAGGTGTAGCCTTAGGGTACACCTACATTGGATCCTATTCGGTGCGACGTGATCTTATTCTATCACATACGATGCTGGGGTGAGCAAACAAATGACTGAAATTTCCCAGAGTGCCTATAGTGAATCAGTTACGGTTAAATTCTATTCTTGTGAATCCGATAGTAAACTAGCCACTGCCTTCCGAATAAAATAGTATTAATTTTATTCTTTTATTTCTTATATTATATATATATATTATAGTAAAATATAAATGTATTAAAAGTAATTAATAAATAATCTTAATTTTATAAATTTAAAGAACCAAATGTTATAACAATGAGCTAATATTACTATATTAGAATATTTTTGTCTTGCTGTTTGACTATCAATAAATAGTTTAGTAGTTTTTCAATTTCATAAAATAGAATTTATATTTTTTAGATATTCATGTTTTATATAATGAGTTAATTTATTAATGGAATAGTAGTGATATTTTTAAATCTATTTGGTTTGTAATTAAATTAACGATTGCAATTAAATTCATAAATAGGAGCGGTTATACTTGAAACCTCCCCGTAATATCAAATCTCAACTAGTGTTTACTTAACTACTGTATTTTTGCTTGATTCTGGATCTTTAATTGATCTCCTACTGGCTCCTAACTTTTTTCAAAGGATTTGATGTGAAAACATTGAACAAGGTAAGTGTAATTATTTTTATAATAATGTTTGTGTGTAGTATAACATATAAAAATTTGTTTCACCTAAACTCACTTTTCTTCATTAAAAATTGTCATTAAATATGTTTATTCAATATGTATTTTTGGTAGGAGTCACAGAGTGACAAGAACCATTAATTAATCTTTCTCATCCTTTCTTTATGAGAATAATTGAAAATAGTTGAAGTGATAAGTGATTTCTATTGTTAAACTTTGATATACATTCAGAATAATTGTTTGTAAGATAACCCCATATCATATAATCAAGTATGAATCAATTAGCCAGTAAATTAACTATTAAAATCAGGTGGACATTAGGATTACTAATAATAACACCCGTATTAAACAATTACAGTTGAAAAAATCCATTATGGAACTAGAAATAGTATTAATTTTAATTTGTATTTCACCGAAGAACAATTCCACAACAGTGTTTAGAATAAATTTGCCTCAGATTAAATAAATAAGTGTAGACTGAACAGAAATAATAAATATAAATATTTAGCTTCTTTTGAAAAATGCTACAAATGTAAAAAGTTCAACTTTTTTTAGGTACCTAATAGATTTATTATGGAATACTTTAAATTAATTTTTATTTATTATTAAATCAATGCGTATCTGAAAACATTATTTTTTCCAGAAACAGAAAGGACATATGTTGTCCAATGAGGAAGTGGCCTTGTTCAAATTTCAATTTTATTCAAATTCATGTTAGCAGACACTCCTACAAGTGAACATATATGGCGAAGATGATATTGTTTTTTGGATTGTGTATATCAAGTATCAGAAGAAATTTGGTTTAGACCTTTGTGTATACTTTTCTTAATGGATGTCCAATAATAAAAAAAAGATCTTACAATTTGGGAGTAAATACTGTATAATTAATGGTGGATATTCAAGGCATCTTAAGCCAATATATATTTGAAAACACTCCAATCTAAATCTTCAGAGGATCTTCCTCAATCACCTCAATTATTATATAAAATTGTTATATTAAAAATTATATATTATTGCTATGTATTATTTTATCATATTAATATGTTAGTATCTTAATCGACAATTATTATTTATAAAATTTGTAGTGTGTAATTCTTCTTAACTTGTATTTCGAAATATTTAATTGTGTTATTCATTTATTTTTCCACTTAATTCTAATATTGTTGTTAAAAATGTGTATCCTAAATTTTATTCTTTTAATTTTATAAGTAAATACTGATGCATGTTATTGAATAAATGATTTATTTTCTTCTATGAATGATTTATTTTCTTCCTTAAAAATATGCTAGTGTCCTCTTTTATTTTTCAAAACATAATTTAAATATATGATGATCTTTGCATGATGTTTTGGCCAATACTGCAGATCTTCATCAGGTTTAAATTACCAAGATACAAATATTAAATGTAAAATATGATAATTCATAAATGATATAAATCATATTAAAAAATATTTAGGTAAAAATATTAATATAATCATTATAATAAGATGATTATTATATTATATTATCACCTAAATATTTTTAAGTATTATTTGTATCATTACTGCTATTAATGTATATTTTTTGTATTATATTATTTGTTTGTACCTTGTGTAAATAAGCCCTAATGAAGACCTGCAATGTTGGTCGAAAACATTGATAAGCTAATAAATGTATCAATTGCTTACTATTCGAGACTTGATTTTTGACCTTCAATCAACATACCTTTAATTGTGAATGTGTAAGTGATGTAAATATAATAAACTTTCATTTTATAATATTAAATTGGAGCATCGATAGAACATTGGACATTATGAATATAAGGAAAAAATAGAATGCTATTGGGAATCCCATATGATAACTATAAGTTCTTAAGAAACGTTTTATCAAGAGGTTCTTGATTTTACTTTCAGGTACTTGTTTGTTATGGTATCACCACTTTAGAATTTAATAGAATCCATTGAATTTCATGATTATAAACCTGCTTTCAATTTCTACTAGACTTTTAGGTTAATAAAATAAATTGGTAATGCAAATAATCTGAAGCATTTTTAAAAAGATCAATAACTCCTTCCAACATGCAATTCATTGCCCATAAAACAAATAACAGTAAATACCAGATAATAATCTATGAATTTAAAAACTCAATTAATTGCTATTATCATAATATTATACTTTCCAATTACTATAACTCTATAAGAGATATAGATAAAGTTTGCATAAATATATGTATTTGACAGATTGTTACAATATTTACTTAAATGGGTTCAAAATATTAATCGAAACAAATGTTTATTCATATCAATTGGATAATAATGGCAATAATAAAAGACTTATAGGAGTAATACCAGTAACTTTTGTATGACATGATTGAATAGAACAATCAAGGATTGTAGAAATAGAACAAACAGAAAATAATTAAACTTACACTTTTTAAATATTTCTTTATTTCCATGCTCACATAGCTAATTTATAAATAAACAATTTTCTAAAACTGGAATCTTGAGAATACTCAATGTAGTTATAATGGTATTGAACTTTCATTAAAAAAATCACTGTTTATTGAACTTATAGATGATGAGATAATGATCTACTCATGTAATATCAAAATGAATTTGTAATATACATTCAATAAAGCTAAAATTATTCTGATAATTATGAGGGTGTAATGTATTTGATAAACTTGATCAGTTAAATACATATTTTATTTCACACAGCCTACACTGGATCAGATCTGGTGTAAATCTATTCTATTCAAACCTATAATGAAACTAGCCTTTTGAATATAATGGTATTAATTTTATTCTTTTATTTCTTGTTTTCTATATTAATTATTGTAAAATATAATTATATTAAAAATAATCTTTTATAAATTTAAAGAACCAAATGTTATGAAAATGAGCTATATTAGAATATTTTTGTCTTGCTGTTTCACTATAAATTAATAATTTAGTTGTTTTTCAATAAAAAAAAAATATATAAATTATTGTTTGTTATTATTATTTCATAGATCCCGCAATGGAGGCTCCTTTTGAACTAATTCTATGAGTAATCTTTGTTTATTTTGTTGTTCATCTTTGCAAAGGAGTATAAAAAATCAGAAAAGCCCTTGCTAAATGTTTAACAAATAAATTTAACATTAAGATGATAATTTTATCAAAAGTTAATGTTTCCAATTTTCTTTTACGAATTAAAATTGTATGTAGGTATATTTTTTATGGACATTTCTGATAGATATAATTTTATTTAACGGAAAAATAACCTTCGCTACTATATTTAATGGATCATGAAGTTTAGTAATAAAATATTTTAATGAGAATTGACAATATTTAATTTTGATTTATGACGGATATTTATATAGTAGTTAATTATCAAATTACAATGTATATTTTTTAATAAACATTTTAGACAATAAAGGTTAAGTTGGCACACATGCTAACGGCTGGCTTATCGAATTGAAAACTAATGATTTCGATTTGTTAAAATCACACTTGATCGTACAACATCGTGACTGATCCAATGTAGGCACTTTCGTATAAATAAACTATTTCGTTTCCACGAGCGACTAAATCCCTGGGATTGGTCGGATAAATATGGATTGATTAAGGCCGGATCCAATGTAGGCGCTCTCGATATATTTCAGTCATTTGGTTTCCTAGCGACGTCTCATCGAATCGCGCCGGATCCAATGTAGGTGTAGCCTTAGGCGACGTTTCGAGACAAAGTTAGTCTCATATTCATGCCCTGACAGTGACAAAATGATCTTTTAGTGAAAACATTAAATAGCACACTAAAATTAATGTAAAATGACACGTGTAAGTATAATAGGATAGGGTGTACTTACAAGTTCCAAAGAATTGATGAATTTATCATCAATCACTTACTTCGCAATATATCATAGAATGTTTATGTTGCATTAGCTATGATCAACGAATAAGTAATCGATTTTTAGGAACAGCAGTTTTATTTAATTGTTGAATCATATTAGACTATTTATTATTATATCACCAAGAATTAATTAAATTTGCATAAGACGAGCTTAGACCTTGAACATCCGATTTTTTATTTACAGCGCGATTTTTATATTTCTCTATAGTTATCATTTCCTTTAAAGCTATTTTTTTATTGGTTTATCACCTTAGGTTTATTAAATTTAAATGTATGTTGAGTATTTCTAAAATGTGTAGTAAGGGCTGTTTGATCTGGTTTATTGGGGTTTTTTATTATTGAATCACAATTATATTTGTGTTGGTACACTCTTCGTTTTAAGTATTGTTCCAATGTTCCGAAATAGGATTTGCCGCATTTATCTTCACATTTTATTTCGTACACGACATTTGATTTATATATATATATATTATATATAGGGTGTTTCGGAATAGCACAGCAATATTTTAGGCATGTGTTCTCTAACAAAAAATAAACGAACAAGTTCATATTAACATATATCTCAAAGTCATTTATTAAACAAATATCAAAGGTTAAAAATTTATTATTAATTATTACTATTTATGTACTATTATTACAACATTTAGAGTAACTGTTCAAAGGGGCCTCTGTTTTGTTGAATGCAACATTCAGCTCGACGAATCCATGCATCTCCGGCTCCTCGTATGGGATATATGGGACCTACGTCCAGTCGTGGATAGGCAGAAGATCGGGGGAGCCCCAGGACTCTAGGGGATAGATGGCGCGCTCCTGAGGAAAAGCGCCCCCCTCATTGAGGATGACCTTCTGGCTATTTTCAATGAGTTCCTGGACCAGGGGCGCTTCCCGAGTAAGAGGAGGATCGCGGATTTTTTTTTTAAAGATAAATAATTATAAAAATCAAAAATCTTCAGGCGTAGATGACCCTAGGGTTTTACGCCTCTAAGCAACAACAAACAAACATAATTTCAATTTATATGTTAATAAATATTTGTAGGATCGAAAATGCCTGTTATTTATACAAATTAACATATAAAGAAAATAATACATTGTATTTTTAAACTAAACAAGTACCTAAATATTTAAGGCGAGGTTTCAAGTTATCCTGCGCCACTTTGCCAAGTGACGATCTTCTGGTATTAGAAGTAGGAGATAACTAAACAGCATCGAGTATTTCTTCTTCAAAGTTTGCAGTTCGTCGAAATCTTTGTCGACCGGCGTTTACTCGTATACGTTTTAGCGTGCCATTATCCCCAAGGCGTCTTTCAATGGCCTCAAACTTTTTACAATTTGGTATCCTTCGGTTAGGATATTTTTCACATCTTCGAACAGCAGCAGCACCGTTTCTATGTACCTCGACATAAGTTAAAAGCATGTCTGTCTGTTCTGCAAAAAAGAATAAATTTGTGGTGTCTCCTATGACAATCATAAATTGAACTGTCTCACTGTATTCAATCACACTAAAACAAACAGAACTAGACAAACAGATGAGGAACTACTGTAATTTCTCATCGTTCATTTGTTTATCAAGTGATTAAAACCTGTAATAGTATTAAACACGCTAAACTTTGTACAGTCAGTCTTAACGAAGTAAATAAATAATAAACCAGTAATCTTTGATATCTGTTTGACAAATGAGTTTGAGATATATGTTAATATGAACTTTTTTGATTATTTTGTGTTAGAGAACACTTAATTAAAATAGTGCCGACCAATTCGAAAACACCCTGTATATTAATAAAATTATATCTGTGTGTGCGTCTGCGCGCGCGCGCGTGTGTGTGTGCGCGCGCGTGCGCGTGTGTAATAGAAGAGGGTAGAACAAAGAAATTTGTATTCCTGACAGCATTGATGAAACTTCCTTGCTACAAAAATATATTATAAAACAGTATGCTTAAAGCCATTTACTGGTAACTCCAAGTGATAGTGAACAGATAGTATTGACCCATTGATGAATGTATAGCCAACGTAAGATACAGAAATAGAAATGACGTAGTGACCTCTCTGTTCCTGGCGGCGAGATCTCAGCATCGATGACTAACCTATACGTCATCTATCGATATCCAACCAAAGCAGATAAATTATTTAATCTGCAAAAGGCCTCAGACGGACCCAAAGGGATCTACTGACCTTCTTAGGGCTCACCAAGTCTAAATTGATACCCTTAATTGGTGGATAATTGGAGAGTTATTTTGGACATATCACTTCTCTGCACAACCTTTGTTCTAAAAACAGTATAGATTCTACCTAAAATGAGCGTAGTTATGAAATGTAGAGGGGAACTTCTGAATCTAAATTACAAACCATTTGAAATTGATTCGCAAAATATACAGCTATGCTCACTGTGTAATCTGAAAGAAATTGAAAACAGTTTTCACTTCCTGGCAGTGTGTCCCGTCTTAAAATTGTATAGAAAAAAATTCTTAAAATATGAGCTGATATCAAAACAAAAATTAATAGATATTCTGAATGGAGAGAATTTTATAGGTTTAATTTTGTAAGTAATGCAGGTCGTTATAGACATTTTTTAATTTCAGAATTTAATTATTAATGTCAAAAAGAAATTTGATTTATTTTTTAGTTTTCTTGTTGTTTAGTAGTTTAATCAAACTCCCGGCAGACGGTATAAGTACCATGCTGTGGTTGCTAATGTGGAAAATAAAATTAAAAAGAACAGTTGTAAATAATTTAATAAAGAGCATTTTATATCTATCTATCTATCTATCTATCTAGATTCTATCTTCATGGGTTGTGGTGGTACAAGAATATTTTCTTTATACCTCTGTAATATAAAAAAGTTTTTAGTGAGCACAGTATAACATTTTATTATACAAATATGATGGAATGATAATGAGTCGTGAAAAATTGAGTTATAATAATAAAAAAAAGCCTTTTGCGAAAAAAATAAAAACGTTGTATGAAGACAGACATTTTTAAAAGGGGAAACAGAAGGTTAAAAAATATCCTTTGAAAGTGTCCAAATATTAGGTAACCTTAGTAAAAGACACTGAACAGAAACCTTAAAATTCAGTTAAATTCAAATCAAATAAAAATTCAATGCAATTTAAAGAAAAAAATAATTTCGAACAGGAACCTATTGAAGTGAAAATTAAATTTCTGGGATATAGACTTTTTTTCTGACCCATTTAATACTAGCTGACCCAGCCACGCGTTTCTGAGGCTGTCATAATAGTTTTAAAAAATATTAGTTGGAATTTGAATTTTAAAGAAATAATGAATGAATGAAAAAATGAATATAATAGATTTTTGATTTCACATTTTATTCATTTTATATCAAACTAATAATTAATAACTAACTTAGGGGTATGAAAAATAGCTTACATCATATTGTCAGACCTACTAAATATACACAATAAATTTTATAAGAATCGGTCAAGTCGTTTCGGAGAAGTTTTCTTACAAACACTGTGACACGAGAATTTTATATATTAGATAGAGCTTAGATTCCGGCTAACAATTAGTATAATGGAACTGTTTGACCTACTGAGCTGCATTTAAGCTCAAATTGTAGAAAATTTAATCTACTTTAAAAAAGGTTATTTTTGTTTTTCCCTAAAACGCACTGATTAGGAGATACAGGGCAAAATTGAAAGAACTCCGAAAATTTCGAAGTTTTTCGCACACCAAAAGTATTCCCGTCCGTTTTTTTGGTTGTAAATATGGATTTACACTACTCATACACGCCCTTCCAACATATCAGAAATGCAGCAGGTTAGAAAAAATCATAATTTTGCAAAAACATATAGCTGGACAATTTTACAAATCTGTGCGAAATTACATTAAAATCGCTCCAGTAGTTTCGGAGATAAGCCCGAATAAGCATCGTGACTGAAGATTTATATATATATATATATATATATATATATATATATATATATATATATATATATCATTACCAATGAATTTATTTTCACGCACATTAATTTTTTGAGAATAAGTCCTGAGATACTCATTTTAATTATATGTATGGAGTGCTATCGATGTGTAGTTTCTCCACAAGTGTTTTTCATGTCATATTCTACATATTAGCACATTTACTTGTTATAATAGCACTATAGTTGTAAATATCATTAAATTAAATTAAAAAAAAATTATATGGAGTAAAATGTAATAATAATGTACATGAAATGCTTATGGTAACTAAAGTATTTAAGTTGATAAGGATAATTACTGTATCCGTCTGAATAGCTTTCCAAATACCGCATTGTACGTTACCGATTTTTTTAGATATAATAAACCATCCTCAAAAGACAGATATAGGCTAACCCTGACTTTTTGTAGATATATAAAAAAGGAATATCCCACCATGCATTGGTTTGTTATACATCAAAGGGATTATGTAGAGAAAAGACAGACAGGCGCAGCGGAAACTTAATTTTATAATATGTATAGATAGAAGGGATTAGGCAGCGTCATCGATGAAACCTCCCAGGTGGCTATATTCTTTCCTACACTTCAAAAAATTATCGTTATATTCCCACCAATTTACACAAAACCTTGACAAATTATATACCTAAACCTTCCTCATGAATCATCTACCAAGCGAATTGGTGAAAACCGCATGAAAAGCAATACAGTAGTTATTGATTTTACCGCGAGCAGACAGGCAGACGCAGCGGAGGACTTTGTTTTATAATATTCTTACGGGCTACTGGGTGTAAAATGAATTAAACTATTACTTAATTCAAGATACTAAAATTTATTAACAAATTAAAAATACTACAATGAAATTGCTAAACAATTAAATTATTAAACTAATATAAATTAATAATAACAATATTATAAAGATTATAACCTAGGCCTAACTGTTATCTAATTACTAAAATAATATACAAATAATGTAAGACATTGCTAATACCAAATAACTTAACTATTTACATAAATTTGTACAAATACAATAAAATTACACTATAGATTATAACTAAAAATTAACACTTACAGTCCTCTAATTAAAGTCCACCGACCGTAAGACTTTTCAAATATGACAAACTGACACACAGTAATAAACGGAAACAGTTTATTACACTCTCGTACTGTCACAGTTCACTGACTGACTTATCACTGACTAGTTCGTCACACTGAAACTGACTGATACTAACTGTCCCACAAGGCTGAAGCGGGCTGCATATAAAGGCCATCGAATGTTCGAGACTCCCGGAAGAGAGTGGGGGCTTCTAGGCCCTTCGAGGTCCTTCTAATCTGTCTTAATCCTTCCAGCTTGTCTTAATCCCTTCAGCCGGTCTTTCTCTCTCTTTGACCGTAACAGTATGTATAGATAAGAAAATTATATGTTATTTTTTTACAAGACTTTTCATTATTAGATATTAATCTATTTTTTGTATAATTTTTTTCTTCATTATTTTGTTTATCGAAAAATGTTTGAGGCACTGAATTGCCAGAAATAATAGTTGCGCCATTTCTAGGATTTTAATTAATTAGAAATCAGCAAACAAAAAACAGAATATTTGGCTTTGAATATGGATTATACTTCCCCTACACTAGAAAATTAGAGTCTTACCAAAAGTGAAAATTTAAAATCTTGACAGGTGACTCTCCACTAGAACTGGCTGCGATCTTGTCATTAGGGAAAAGGTGACTAAAGGAAAAAAGACAATAAGAACGTTAAATTAGATATTATGGAGTAAGGAAGTTCAATTGTCTACAAAGAAAAGACTTTACCACTCCTTGGCATTATATGGCTCAGAAACATGGACTTCTGGAGACGTGGTCATAGCATATCGAAACTCCAGCACATCCCTAATCACGTGATCAGAGAAAAAGTACAAGAATCTCACAATATCTTGTACACTATTGAGACCAAAAAGCTGTGCTGGTACAGCCACGTAATAAGAATGCCAGAAAATATATGGCCCAAGAGAATAATAAATTATGTTCCTAAGGAGAGGAGGAGAAGAGGATGTCCGGCAAAAAAGTGGTACGATGGGTTGCAGGAAGGAATGGCAGCCAAAGGGCTTACAGAGGAGGACTGCCAGAACCGGGAAAAGTGGAAGAAATCATTGTCAGCTTACGACATACTTATGAGATATATATATATATATATATATATATATATATATATATATATATATATATATATATATATATATATTTTTCATATGAGTAAACATAATTTTTTGATAGAAAATCATTAGACAAACTCCCGCTAACAACTCATGCAAAAATCTGGCCTGAATACAAAATCAAATGAAGAAAGAGTTTCAAAGTTACAGAAAGCCTATAAACTGACCTGCTCGCACTACAATAAAAAATTCATTTCCACGGCAGCAAAATTACGACACTACAACACAGTAGTCCTACCGGAAGCCCTATATGTATTGGAAACCACAAGGATCAAAGGAAGGACGCAAATTAAAGAGATCGAAAAACAAGAAAGGAAAATCCTGAGAAAAATCCACGGCGCAGTTTTTAGAGACAATTTCTGGCAAAAATACCTACAGAAGAACTCTACAGACACACTGAAGCCATCACTACAGTCATCAGAAAACGCAGAGTGACATTTTTTGCTCATATCTCCAGAATGAACGATAGCAGACTGACTAAAAGAATATTCAATATAGTCTCTACATCGAAATTGGGCATTTCCGGGTATAGAGAAACCATAGAAGACATTCAAGATCGTAAAACCTGTAAAGACAAAATTATGAACCAGAAACTTGAAGATATATCACAAGCTAAGCAGGCGCAAATGGACAGATGAACTGAAGAAGGCTCAAAGTGAAAAAATGAAAAGGTTTTGGGAAGAGAAAAATAAGAAAAAAATCACCGCCAAAAGCTAGATCTTAGAAATATATGCGAATAATAATAATATTATTAAATATATATATATTGCACACAGATCCCGAAAAAGGAGCGAAGGTCCCGAGGAAGACGGCGGAGGATGCTGGACGCGGAGTATCCCAAGACGGCGAGACCCGAAGACACCCCACCAAGAAGAACTCTAGATGTACCCCAGTATCACAGATAAGTGTAATTTAATTCCTGTAATGTATTTTATGCCAATCCTATATATCTATGTATATCTTAATCATTAGGTGTACCTCTGAAAATATCTGTATTGAATATTTAATCTTATTTCAAATTGAATTAATAAACTATACTAATTATAATTGTTTTGGTACTTACTTATCCCAGACGCACTATTTATTTATGAATCATACTGAGTAAATTGCTAAACACAAGAACAGACCTCTGGAAAAGAATCCAATTAAGACAAAGGTGTAGGAATAATATATTTTATTTAATTAGTTATTGATTTTATTAATTTTCAAATATTTTTATTTAAAAAGAAATGTGCAGGACCGGGACTCAAAGCCGGGTCACCCAGATAGCTAGTCTGGAAATCAAGCTCTGTCCCCGGCCATATCTTTTCTTTTCAAATTAAAATATTTGAATATAGGAATAATAATTTGAGTAATCATCTTAAATGATACTGTGGCATCCCAAAGTCAAATTAGAATATTCAACATATATTTAAGAGTAGAAACATAGCAATATCTATTTCTCTTCCTTCAAGACGATTCTTCGAATATGTCAATTTGAATGCGAAAAAAAATTGAAACAATAATAATTACTTGGTTGCGGTGTCTGTCTCGATTGCTACCTTGAATCAGACGAATAAAAAAAAGAAACTGACCAATCAGAGCGAAGGCTAAGAGGTCAGTTCCGACCGAGCAATAAATCGCAATAT
Organism: Troilus luridus; assembly: GCA_964056705.1. Taxonomy (NCBI): domain Eukaryota; kingdom Metazoa; phylum Arthropoda; class Insecta; order Hemiptera; family Pentatomidae; genus Troilus; species Troilus luridus. Next base: position 8,486,888 of record OZ057412.1, read on the forward strand.
TACAAATATCATGCATTTCAGCACGTATTATTGTAGTGATTTTGAGTATCGCGATTCACTGATTGTAAAAAAAAAAAACCCGAATAAATAAACAATGCTAGTATTTATGTATATAACTGTTACAAAAGACATACATTACTCTACCTAATACACGTACTCAAGATGTCATAGAACTTTGTGGGACTATATCCTATGATATCAAGGAAATAATGTATTATTATGTACGAGTATAGCGCAGAGTTGCTATGTTATAAATCCCTAGTTCAGGTCCGGCTGTGACAGATAAATTATTTTTTTATTATTTATTTATTGCTATTTACAACTATATTACAGTAATATAACAAGTAAATTGGCTGAGTGATACATAATGACATGATATAATGACAAGTAGAGAAACTACCCACTGGTAGTACTCAAATCGCATGTTCAACTAAGAAGGTCACGTGGCCATCTTCTTCTCAGACGCCTCGGAGGATTATCGGGAATTGAAGAGGAAGATATGTTTGAAACTAGAGGGTTTGAGTGGAACTGAAGTTTGTTATGAAAGGATAGATACCGGGTTCGGGCCAAATCAGCAACAAATGGGACATTAAGGTCGTTATGGATGACTATATTCTTAACTAAATAAGGAGCGTTGAGGATTTTACGAAGGATTTTGGATTGTAGGGATTGGATACGAGAAGAATTCGATGGCTTAGTGGAGCCCCAAAGCTCTACTCCGTAAGTCCAAATAGGTCGTATGATGGTCATGTAGATGAGTATTTTGTAATGAATTGGGAGCTTAGAACGTTTGTCTAGTAAGTGTTGAAGTAGCCTGAAACGTCGAGCGGTTTCTTGTCTTTTCAGTCTTGCATGAGGATTCCAGGTTAATCGTTTGTCGAGATGCAACCCTAAGTATGGGATCTGTTCTACAGGCACAAGTGGGATATTATTAAAGGATACTGAAGGGCAGGAAGTCATTGGTTTACGACGTAGATAAATTATTAAATTTATGGACTCCATTCTCCCTACTAGGGCATACCCAGCTTATTAAAGTGGTACATATATCATTGAGGAAAAACCTAGTGGTTGAGCGTGATCTCCTACAAGTCACCTCCTTCCACAACCATTGTACCTGAAACAAGTAATATAACAAGCAAAACAATTATTATACATCATCAGGAAGACCATTACCTACAATAACCTCAAATTACCTGCAATAAAGTATGTAATTATTATTATTCTTTGGCGCTACAACTCGATGACAAGTCCTCCTCTGCTACCCGCTACTTCCAGCCTTATTTTTCGCAGCTGTGATCCAGCATCTGACTCCCAGAATATCTCTCGTGTCTCTCTACACTATCCGACCACCTCAGCTTCGGTCTCGCCCTTCTTCTCGTGCCGCACAGAGGTTCTGTAAAAGCCTTTTTTCGTATGGCCTCACCCATTAAAAATTAAAAATAAATTATAAATATATACATTAATGTAGGATGATTTTACACTGATATAGAAACATTGACTCCTCCCAGCTTATTGATAACTTTATGGAAAGATAATGATGGAAAATCTCCTAAAAATAATTGAATTTTTAATTGAAATAGAGGCAAGAATTTGAAAAGAAAATAGTTAATGTGCATAATAAAAGTTTAACCCTCTAGAATACTAATGTACGTCTCCGCTACGTGTGCTTCAAAGGAAAATCGGTTACCACAATTTTGTTTTTCGTATTTCAAGTTCCCCCTACAATGTAAGCCTCTATTGTTTAGTTAGCCACAGGTTGCCGTTAAGAAATTATTGCTATTGCGCCATATTTAGTGCTATCCACAATGAATAAGGCAAGTCACTATGTCTTCAATACGTACATTAGTTGGTGTAGAATATTTCTTACACGTCACCCCTACGTATGTTAGTAACACTGTATTGTTGGTTTTTAATTTCATTGTAAATTGCTTTCGCTTTGATGATTTGGATACAAGAATGGAACGGAGGAATGAATCAAAATTGGCACCCATAAAGTTACTTGGGAAGATTTCATAAGTAATTGCAAAAATTAATTATAATAAGATGAACAATTGGTAGGATTTAGGGACGTTTCACGTGTACATGAATAACAAGCAGAACAAATCCGGATTAAAAATCATGATGCTATGTGACAACGGTACCAAGTATATGGTGGATGCTATTCAATGGAAAAGAGACTGAATCCTGGCTACTATCTGGAAAAGCTAGTCGAGACTATCAAATACTTAATAGGAACTTAATGGACAATTGGTTTATGAGTATTCTGTATAATTAACTGTATTTGGGAACCTAAGAAAAAATATGAGAGAGCTATCAGAGGAATTTCTCAATATAAAATTTAAAAAAAGGAGAGTTAGTTTTTTCTAGTTTTATTGTTTATTGACTAGTTTGAGTGTTTATTGTTTATTGATACAGATTTATTTGGTTTCAATTTTTTGTGATGATTGTATTTGTAATGTGCTTCGTGAAAGAAAAAACTGTTAGTTTTTAAAAAATTGGCCTTTTTATTTTACCTTAAATGAAAAAATATCTTGTGTACGTCACCAATACGTACATTGGTATTAAACTACTCTAAGAACGTTAGTATTCCAAGATTAAAAAATTAAAATTAAATGAATTACATGACAAACATTCTTTATCCTTACTTAAAGATTCGGTTTTCATTAAGACAGGGATAGAACCAATCTCTTAAGACTAAGTTACTAAAGAGATTAAAAGTAAGGCTTGCAATTTAGTTAGATAGTGATCTAGGTGGCAATTATTTTAGTCTAACGTTTCATTATCTAGAGAGCAGTAGTGATCAGCTGACCTTATCCAAATAAGAAACTGTTTTTTTTCTTTCTTTTAAATTTATTTATTAGTATCCTTTAATAATATCCCACTGGTGCCTGTAGAACAGATCCGATACTTAGGGTTGCATCTCGACAAACGATTAACCTGGAATCCTCATACGAGACTGAAAAGACAAGAAACCGCTCGACGTTTCAGGCTACTTCAACACTTAATAGACAAACGCTCTAAGCTCCCAATTAATTACAAAAGACTCATCTACATGACCATCATACGACCTATTTGGACCTACGGAGTAGAGCTTTGGAGCTCCACTAAGCCATCGAATTCCTCTCGTATCCAATCCCTACAATCCAAAATCCTTCGTAAAATCCTTAATGCTCCTTATTTTGTTAAGAATAAAATCATCCATAACGACCTTAATGTCCCATTTGTTGCTGATTTGGCCCGAACCCGCTATCTATCCTTTCATAACAAACTTCATTTCCACTCAAACCCTCTGGTTTCAAACCTAGCTTCCTCTTCAATTCCCGATAATCCTCCGAGGCGTCTGAAAAGAAGATGGCCCCGTGACTTCTTAGTTGAACTTATGATTTGAGTACTACCAGTGGGTAGTTTCTCTACTTGTCATTTTCACATGTCATTATGTATCGCTTAGCACATTTACTAGATGTATTTTTATTATACAGTTGTAAATATCAATAAATAAATTTAAAAAAAAAAAATTTATTTATTGAAGTTTACAACTGTATTATAACAGTACAAAAAGTAAATATAATATAATGGCAGGAATGATAAATAATGGAATGAATAAAGACAAGTAGAGAAACAACCCATTGGTAGTACTCGAATAACAAATTCAACTTAGGTCACGAGGCCGTCTTCTTTTCAGACGCCTTGGAGGTTTGTCAGGAATTGAAGAGGTTGCTTCACTATACATTTATTCTATATTTATACCTTAACATCATATTTTACTTTTTGTATTTCTTTACTTTATCACCTTTCTGTACACATATTCTGTTATACATACATACCGTAAATAATCTATACGACGCTCTGTATTTCTTTTATCTGTTCTTCTTTTCTTTTCTATGAACTTTATTCTGTAATTCTTACTTGGTACTGGAATGTATTTATAGTCATTTTCTGTTTTCTTTCTTAGCCCTGAAGATGGCCTACACCAAAACGTTGGCACTATTAAAAAATAACTTATTATTATTTTTGTGTTATCATCCTTTATCCTTCATTAGAATCATCCAGTCAACTATTTTCCTCTCGAACAGTTATAAAATTTGTAAAACGCGGGTTGGTCCGCCGTCAGGGGGTCGGGTTGTACCTCTTACTATATATTAAATACATAAAAAAGATTAAAAAGGGTGATTTCGGAGTCAATAATCTTACGTTCAAGATTAGCAGAAATATAATTATAGTAATAAGATTGATTATAATATTTTTAGATTTATGCAAATAGGTAAATTATAATGTTTGAAGGGAAACAAGGAGCTCTGAAAGCACGAGGGTGAGACTGTGACCTAGTTTTGACAGGACCTAATAGAGGGCAGGTCGGTTAGTGGAGTCAGCGAATAACTTGACTGAACTAAACGGAACGTCGATTTAACTCAGTTGTGGTTTCCATTCCCATTCCTTTTGTGGACATGAGCACGCGATCCTTCTAGCTTCATAAGAGAAAAATACAATTACATTATAATAATTATTTTTAAAAAATATTTATTTGTTGAAATTTACAACAGTATTATATTAATACAACAAGTAAATAGAATGAATGGTACGTAATGACACGAGATAAAGACAAGTAGAGAAACCATCCAGTCGTAGTACTCAAATAAAAAGTTCAACTTAGAAGGTCACGAGGCCATCTTCTTTTCAGACACCTTGGAGGATTATCAGGAATTGAAGAGGTTGCTAGGTTTGAAACAAGTGGGCTTGAGTGGGAATAAAGTTTGTTATGAAAAGATTGATATCGCGTTCCGGCTACATAAGCAACAAATGGGACATTATGGTCATTATGTATTACTTTGTTTGTAACAATTGAGGATTTTACGAAGGATTTTGGATTGTAAGAATTGCATACGAGAGGAATTATATAGCTTAGTGGAGCCCCTAAGTTCTAATCCTTAATTCCAAATAGGCCATATAATAGTCATGTAATTAATTGGGAGCTTTGTCAAGTAAGTGCTGCAGTAGCCTGAAACGGCGAGCTGTTTCTTGTCGTTTCAGTCTAGTGTGAGGATTTCAAGGTTGTCCAGATGTACTCCTATTTCCGGATTCGTCAGACAGGAGTCAGAGGGGTATTATTAAAAATTACTGGAGTACAAGAAGTAATAAAAATAAATAGATAATATTTATTTCAAATTGTGTAATATACACGTCTTTATTTGTTGTAACATATATGAGCAGCGAGCTACCAAGAAAGGAACCATTTCCTCTTGTGAACACACAATTTTTGCACTAACCTTCCTTGAGATTGGAGCAAAAACATTTTGTTGAAGGGGTGGTTCTCCATCATAACTGCTAACGTCGATGAAATGGTGACTATAGTTAGGTGAAACAACATAGATGTAATAAAGGCAGAAGCTGAGTTGACCGGAATAGAATGAAAACATAGATGAAAGAAAATCCTACGTTTCGGTCCAAACTCGAATGACATCAGCAGGGCTAATTTTAAATCAATTTTACGAGATAATGATTTATACAATAAGTATAAGTTATGATCGATAATAATGGCAAAAATAGCAAATGGAAAAGAGATAAACGATAAAATTGAATTGAAGATTAGTCAAATATTTGAAAGCGTGAGTGAAGATTACATCAATGATGGTGATATATAGTTCCAATAAATTAGAAACCTGCCTTTAGCGAAATCGGACGTGGAGCTGGGGAGGTGTGGTGGCGTTATGAAGGTTATAATGTATTATTTCTTATCCAGGTTATATTCCTGTATCAAAGAGTGGGGTTGCCAATGCCCTCCTCACCACCACAGAATTAACTCTGATAAAATTATAACCTTATGATTATTACCTATTATAATATAGTTATAGCCGCGATGAGGACAAAGGATGAGCGAAGCGAGCTAGGTAGTAGGGGTAAGGGCATGGCTTCCCTATGCATTCCAGAGGTGACTTCTGTTGTTCTTATATTTTCAGAATTGTCCATAACAATAGAAAAAACTAATGATCAAAGTGTATGTAGAGAAAATTTCTAATAAATAACAGAGAATTAAAGTTATAATATACTAATATAATATAAATGCCCATCAAGTGCATCTTAACTTAGGTTATATCTGAGTTGGTCACTCAGCACAATCACCTCGCTGCACAAACATTGGCTTGGAAACAGACCAATATTTATCATGTGCTGAACCCTAAATCTTTCATGGGTTGTAGTGGCACAGATAATAATAAGACTGAATTATTGATAACTTAGTAATATAATGTATACAATAAATAAAAGTTATGATCTGTAATAATAAAAAAATAATAACACATGGATAAAAGGATAAGAGAGTTAAAATAATGCAAAAACAATTGAACAGTTTGAAATGAAAACAAATGTATGTGGTAAAATAGTACTCGTATTACTAAAATGGATTTGTAATACAAGAAAAAACTATGAATCATTATGAGAAAAACCAGACAGAATTTTATGTATAAAATAATATATAGCATTTCCTGGTCTATTTGAACCTTTTTCAAGACAAATGTAACCCTTTACAAATCAAATGTAACCCTATCCAAATGAGTTGAAACCCTTTCCAAAGCAGATTATTACGACTCAATTGTCACCCTTTTTCTTTCGATTGTAACCGTTTCTATTTCAATTGTCACTCTTGAAAATGTTTTGAAAATTTACTGTACTGGGGAATGGGCGAATTTAGGGCCTCAGAACTCGCCAGGATAAAATCATTACAACCTTTTTCTTCACAACTTTTGTTAGAACAAAAATGAGGGAAATAATTCAAAAACCAAATAGTTGATTTTTTGTTTCTGAGAAGGTTTAAAAGTAAAAACATGTAATCTGAACTTAATAACAGTATTATCATAGATTTGGTAATAAAAAAATAAACATTTTTATTTACTATTAACTTCTTGATAAACAAAATCAACATTTTGTTTTTAATTTTCTGTAAACAAGAATATTACTATGTTTATTAGTTATTACCAAAACTATGAAGATACTGTTGTTAAGTTCATATTACATGTTTTACTTTTTTTAAATAAACTTTCTCAGAAACAAAAAATTAGCTATTTGTTTTTTGAATTATTTCCCTCGTTTTTGTCCTAATAAGAGTTGTGAAGAGAAAGGTTGTGTTGATTTTATCCTGGCAAGTTCTGAGGGCCTAAATTCGCCCATTCCCGACTATGGTAATTTTTCAAAACATTTTCAAGGGTGACAATTGAAATGGAAATGGTTACAATTGAAATAAAAAGGGTGAAAATTGAGTCGTAAAGCGTTACATTTGCTTTGGAAAGGGTTTCATCTCATTTAGAAAGGGTTACATTTGAATTGGAAAGGGCTGCTTGTGACTTGGAAAGGGTAGCATTTGATTTGTAAAAGGTTACAGTTGACTTGGAAAAGGTTCATATAGATTTGGAAATGCTATAATATTATTGAAAATAGTTTTTTTATTTATTCAATATCACTTTATGCCATTATGAATAATCTAACAATGTTACAGTGGGAGCCCTAAATTCTACCTATCCAAATATAATTAGGTTAGGGATCTTAACGAGTACCTGATAACATATATATATATATATATATATATATATATATATATATATATATATATATATATATATAGTTAAGTTATATATATATATAACTTAAGAGCTTCCGGACACAGAATGTAAAAAAAAAAGAAGAAGTTGGGCTATAAATAACTCTCACGAAGGCTGTTTAAACACTGACTTTATTCGTCTATTAATCCTCTATATATACTATTTACAATGTGTGTTTACAATGGTTTGGTATTAGTAGCTATACAGGTATTAGTCTCATCTTAACTCCCCCCTGCCAGTTTACGAACATCTTCGTAAACTCTAAAAATTAAAATAATAAAAAATAAAAAAACAAATTTTTCTTACAACAACATAGTAAACAGCTAAACTGAATCAACAAAATCAAAAAAGACAAAATTTTTTTTTCTTACAAAACCAACTTAATACTATCTTAATCTATAATATCACTGGATATACACAATATAAGTCTTATACCTAAACTTTATTTACAATGACAACAAAACAAAACAAAACCAAAAATTATACTTCTACCTATCGATATATATAAAAAAGAAGTATCCAATAACAAAATGAAATACATACAATTTCAAGATCGGGCCTCCCCTGCCGGAACCTTCAGTTGCTCGATATGAACAGTTCTCCGCTTCCTGGGCTCAACCAGACTCTGGATAGTGACAAGATTGTGCTCCCTAATCGTAATCACTTTGAATGGTCCCTCGTACCTAAGGGCCTCCTTCGCGCGATTCGACACGATCTTCCTATAAACAATCGTTCCTATTCTGATCGTCCCCATGATATCCTTCACCCCCGCATTCTCACGCGCTACTCTCCTACTCTTTTCCGCGGTCATTCGTCCATGCGCCTTACCCCAACGTCTTTCGAGCTCTAATCTGTTTATATTTAGTTGTTCGGCCATGCCCTCGTCCACAACCGTATCTCCCTCGTTTCTCCTTCGTGCGCGTAACCCAAAGAGAGCTTCAAAAGGGGAAAACCCAGTCGCCATGTGGATGGAGTGGTTGTATGCCGCTATCGCTCGAGGCATCGCGTCGTCCGCTTCCAACCCTTTATCTACGTGGAATACTCGGAGATGTTCCCCCAGCGTATTATGGAGGCGTTCGACCCCTCCCCTACTTTTTGGATGGCCAGGCGTGTTCCAATGCCACTCTATTCCCAACCGTTTCATCTCCTGTCGCAGGAGCGCGTTATCAAACTCCCTGCCCCCGTCCGAGGAGATCGTGTTCGGCACTCCATAAAACTGGTACCACGTCTGTAGGGCGCCATTCACCGCCGCTGCCGACTTCTCTTTTACTGGATGGGCCATGGCCGTCTTGCTGAAGGTGTCTAATATCGTAACCCATTTAAATCCTCTCCACGTAAAGGTATCTATTTGGAGGTCTGTCAGCGGTACCGTCGGTGTCCGCGTCTCGGTCTGTAAACCTACGGGGGGGTGGCGGTCATATTTAGCCGTATGGCAAATGCGGCAGTCCCTTATTATCTCTTCCACCGTCTTCCGCATCCCCACCCAGTAGTACTTCCTTTTTAGAGCCGCCAACGTCTCATTAATACCTCTGTGGTTGGTCTTCCCTTGGTGATATGCTGTCGTTACCTCCTTTTGTTGGTCCCGATCACGAATAGTCTCCACCATTAATCGGCATCGGATAAACATCCGATCTATACCTATCTTCTCAAGTCGCCACAAGTTGCGAATTTTCTCCCACACCGTCGCATTGCCAACATACAGGTACTGGGTCGCTCACGCTTTAGAGGCATCCTTCAGCGCGCGACATATTTGCTCTTCCCGAACTCCAGGTTGTGACCAAGTAGTGATTATGGAGTGCTTGTCGTATTTGGAAAACTCCATTTTTACAAGCCCTGTCGTCCTTGTTTTCCAAATGACCTGCCGGGATTTGTTGTTGATTATGTCCTCGACTTCCTCCATCTCAGCCGGTCTCTCATCTCCTGACTCATCATCGGAGGTTTCCTCACTGCCTTGGAGGTCGTCCATCCGTCCTCCTTCTCCATCTGGTGTCCATTCCCTCACGAACCGTTGCAGCTCCCCCGACGCTTCACCACCCTCCGCCTCTAGCACATTAACCTGTAAGGCACGAGAGAGCCAGTCAGCCACAACATTGTGTTTTCCCGGTTTATAGACCACTTCCAGGTTGTACTGGCTTAGGATCTCCTTCCATCTTGTGACTCGAGCCGAAGACTCCTTCAGATTGCCCACCCAGAGCAACGGACGGTGGTCTGTATGCACCTTAAACTTCCTGCCAAATACATATGGCCGAAAGTGCTGCACTGCCCATACGATCCCCAATAATTCTCGTTCGAGCGCACTGTAGCGAGATTCCGCGTCTGTGAGTCTCCTACTCGCATATGCCACGGGTCGGTCCCCCTTTTCACTATCCTGCGATAAAACCGCCCCCAGTGCATATTCGCTGGCGTCTGTGGTGATCGCGAACGGCTTAGTGAAGTCTGGGAATGCAAGGATTGGCTCAGTTTGCAACTGTAGCATGCACCTTCTGACATTTTCTTCGATTTCTGGCGTGATCTTAACTGTGCGCCCCTTTCGCAACAGTTCATTCAAAGGCACCAAGTTCTCAGCCATCTCCGGTACAAAACGTCGATAATAGTTGAGAGTTCCTAAGAGCCGTCTGATTCCTTTAACGTCGCTTGGAACCGCCATTTTGCCGATTGCCTCGACTTTCTTGCTATCCGGCCGCACACCTTCCTCTGATATCGTATGGCCTAGAAAGTTGATCTTCCTTTGCCCTAAAATCGACTTCTCTCTTGAAAGTTTTAACCCGAACTGTTGAATTCGATTAAAAACCCGTCTCAGGTCCTCGACATGCTGTGCTTCAGTTCTACTAAAAACCAGTAGATCGTCCATGTACACTTGGCACATATTCTCGTCTAGGCCGCGTAAGAACTCATCCATTAGTTTCTGGAACGTTATGGGCGCGTTTTTAAGACCAAAAGGCATGCGCGTAAATTCGTAGTGCCCCCTTTCGAACGTAAATGCTGTCTTGCACTGGTCTCTAGGATGCATCCGTATTTGATGGTACCCAGATTTCAGGTCCAACGAGCTAAATATCGCCGCCCCAGCTAACCTATCCAGGATATCCTCTAATCGCGGGATGGGGTACTTTTCGTCCAGCGTATTGTCGTTCAGTTGTCGATAGTCGATCACTACCCTATAGCGTCCCTCAGTCTCGCCCTCCATGGTCTTCTTCTTTACAGCCCATAAGGGGCTATTAAAGGGCGATTTACTATCGAAAATTATACCCTGTCTCTTCAACTCCTCCAGCTCCTCCCGAATGTGTGTTCTTAATGCCTGCGGGTATCTTCTTTCCTTTACGTACGTAACTTTTTCTGACTTTAGGTTGATTTCATGCAGTGTTTCTCCTGTCACGCTCAGAGACTCCCCTTCGCGAAAAAAGATGTTCGCATATTCCTCCATAACCCTTGTCCTCCACTCCCTGTCCTGGGTGATCGCCCCTACACACCCCACATCGCTCCTCACGTCCTCCACGGTTTTATATTTCTTTTTCCCGATTTTAATTAACCATTCGCCCCCTGAATTACGCAATTTCGCCCCTAGTTTTCTGAGTATGTCACACCCCAGAATCCCCCCGTACTCCCGCGCCATGTTCTCTACCACATGCAAGGTTATTACCTCCCCCTTCTTTCCCCATCTATCCAATTCCCATTCTATTTCTCCCTCCACTGTACAGGGCCCACTCAAAGTGATTAGTTTGCACAGGCACTTCCTAAACTCTGGTTCACCCTTCCCTTTAAATATGGTTCTTAAACTACCCCTACTTACTAAACTACACGAACTCCCCGTGTCCACCAGACATCTCCACCCCTTACAAAATTCTATTATAGGCAACCGCTCACACTTCTTCACAATAGTATTTACACTTAAAAGGTTGCCCCTCCGTTCACACCATCCTCATTCTCTCATTACCTCCTCGGTTCTCCTCCCTGCACTCCGCTGCCTGCTTTTTCCTCCGGGGTTTGCTCTGCCGCCAGGGTCGCTGCCTTCCGTCTCGGATCCTGAAGCCTCGGAAGATCCAGATGATTCGGATGGCCCTCTGTTCCTCCTCCATATCCTTTGCGTATTAACCTCCATCGGCTCTCCCCGATCATGTTCCCTCCGCCTTATGTATGGGCATTGCCGTGCCATATGCCCTTCCGTGTTACACTCGTAGCAGCGCGTACGTGGGCACTGGGCTATCAGATGTCCCGTCTTACCACATTCGTGACATCTCCTATCATCTTTTCTCCCATTCCTTCTATCTGTGAACTGCCTCTTCTCTCTCGGTGCCCTTTCTCTCCTGCCAAAATCTCTATCTCTTCTTCTCTCCGGGTCTGGTCTGGTTCGATTCCTTCCAACCTCGTTTCTACGATACGAAACTCTGCTCCACCCTGGTTCAAACACTTCTCTTTCCTCCTCGTCTCGGGCACTTACGTCCATCATCTCCTGAGCGCATTCCACGAATGTCTTGTCCCTGGGAAGACCATCCTTTTTCCCCGTATCCCTGGCCAATTGTACTTTGAGGACTGTGGTCATGAACACCATCCAGCCCTCAACTGCGCTTGTTTCCATTATTTCCCGCAGCTTATCGTTAATTTTATTTAACTTTGCCAGGAGTCCTGCAGCGTACTGGCCGTTCGACTGGTTCGTCCTCTTCACTTCACGAAACATCTGAAGCATATCCTCTTCGGGAGCCCATCGCCCTCCTCCATACGTCTTCTTTAACCTCTCCTTGATCACCGGCCATGACGTCTCTTCATCAGCCTGGATTAAGTTCAGGACGCTCCTCCTGACCCGGCGTGCCAGGGCCACTCGCAATCTTCTAGCGTCCGTTTCTTCTAAAAGATCCACGGCCACCTGGGATTGGATACTGTTCATTATCCCGTCCCCGCCTTTAATGAAGTGGTTCAGTTCCCCGATATCACCATTAAACTTATCCAGATCGGAGATCTCTCTTCTGATGTCTTGCGCGTTCGCCTTTTTTAGCTTCATCTTTTCCAGTTCATTCGTCTCTTGAGCGATTCTGTTTGCCTCTTGTGCGGCCATGTCCGCTCGCGCCATCGCTAAAGTAGTCGATGGATAAGGCGGGAACTCAGGGTTCGTCTGTTCTGTTTGCGCTGGCTCCAATGTCAACGTTGCCGGTCTGAGGATACTCTGTCCCTGTTCATTCATGTTAGACTAATTTGGATTTTCTTTAAAAAAAAAGAAGAAGAAAAAACTCTAACCGTTTTTTCGTGAAGAACAGAGAGAAAGAAAGAGAAAGAAAAAGAAAAAAAAAATATTCTTACTGCTCTGCTAAAACGTTCCCGGGTTTCGGCACCACTTAAGAGCTTCCGGACACAGAATGTAAAAAAAAAGAAGAAGTTGGGCTAGAAATAACTCTCACGAAGGCTGTTTAAACACTGACTTTATTCGTCTATTAATCCTCTATATATACTATTTACAATGTGTGTTTACAATGGTTTGGTATTAGTAGATATACAGGTATTAGTCTCATCTTAACTTATATATATAAGTATATAGCACTGGTTTAAAGTTTAAAAGGGAAAACGGAATGCATAAATTAAAAAAATAAAACAAGTTACATCTTATTCCAATATTTTCTATTTTAGTTCTGTTATTTCAATACAAAAAATTGCAGTGAAATATGATTAAGATATTTTTTATTATAAGCTATAACTTTTTTTAAAAATATATTAAACAAACCTATAAAAAACAAAAAAAATATTAATTATTTTATTTAATGCTAAGTAGTCAATATCTCAACACAACACTAAATGTATACTCATATATTAATAGGCTCACTGGAGGGGGGGGGGTACAAAATAATTACTAAACTCAACTACAATTTTTAGAATAATATCATACCTCTACTAAAATGTTAAGTACCTACTGTAGTACTATTAAATGACCTGTTGTGTAATGTAAAAAATAAAAAGGTACTAATTCAAAAGAGTTAGTGGGAAGATTCATAAAAAATAAAATCTAGTTGTTGCCTCACTAGCGATACCTAGTGCCGTTCTCGTTAACTACGAGCCTCTTTTAAGGCACTATCTTTCCAATTAAATTATATCTCTTGTTCTTTGTTCATTTCTTAAATAGGTTTCACTGTTCCCAAATTTATTCTATTTTGTTTTTCATATTATACAGAAAAATAGAGTGAATTGGAGTTGCGTAAAAAGATAATATAAAAATTGATTTTCAGTTTTAGTGTAATACTCGTTGTTTTTAAGTTAAAACATATTATGCACCAATTTGATTGTGTTCATACATTAAAAAAAACAAAATGCAAATTAGTACTCTACACCTTACTCTATATTATTTATTAATTTTAATCATAAGACATATTTTTAAAGCTACTATATCTTGAAGAGAAGGGAACCCAAACCTGAAAGTTAGGAATCAACATTCACTGAGCTTTAGAAGGAAATGGGTTAGTTACAATCCTCAAACATAATCTTCACTTATAAGATATAATAAATAATTAAATCATAAACTAATTTTAATTTGTTCATTATTTAAATTATTTTTCGTATATGTGCTAAAAAAGATTGATGGGTAATCAATTCACACATATAATCATGTTGTGTTTTAGCCGGTATGGGCTAAAAAAAAAACATATTGTAGTTATCATTTTTACAGAATATATAGTTGCATTCAATGATTAAGTTGGATTGGTAATATGTACCACATTAAGTCGGTAATTTTCATCACGAAGGGGTACATTTTTGACAGATGTAAGACTTTCATTCATTCATGTTTTGTTGAGTCGTTTATGCGCAGACAGAAAAAAATATTATGAAATCAAACTTTTATTTACGAGTCTCCACTTATCTTCGTGAGGAAGGATTGCATTAAAAAAAAATGGCACAGGACTTGTAACCCATCAGATAAAACCTATTACACCCAACTGACTAACAAACTGAAAACGGAGATTAGAAACTACAAAATCCAAAATTTGCTTAGTGTGACTGAAAATCTTACGATTACTAACAAATCACTATGGATGACCACCAAGAAGATCCTTAAATTCAAAGATTTTAATAATCCTCTCCTTACTGAAAATCAAACTTGGTCCAGATCTGATGAAGAAAAATCTCACATATACGCCCAACACCTCTTCAAAACCTTTAATCCACACCCTGATATCCTCAACCCTATTCACATTGAGTGTATTGAAGCAGAACTGGATATCCCACTCCAAATGACTCTCCCACCTAAGGCTTTTCATCCGTCAGAAATATCCAATGTTATTCATAGTTTACCTTCCCGTAATGCTCCTGTACATGACCTAATTACAGCTCACATCCTAAAATCCCTTCCTCGAAAAGCTATCCTATTCCTCACATACATATATAATTCTGTAATCCGTACTACCTATTTTCCTGATACATGGAAACTATCTATAGTAAAAATGATCCCAAAATCCAAAAATCCTCCAGAACTCCCATCCTCCTATCGTCCTATCTCCCTCTTACCCATAATGGGCAAGATCCTTGAAAAACTCATACTAAAACGTCTGTATCTCATCCTAGATAGTAACCACATAATCCCAGACCACCAGTTTGGTTTCCAAACATCCCACTCCACTATCCAGCAATGTCATCGTGTGGTGGATGTAGTCTCCTCTGCATTGGAGCGTAGATTGTACTGCACGGGAGCCTTTCTCGATGTAGAACAGGCTTTTGATCGAGTCTGGCACCCAGGTCTCCTTTACAAAATCCGACAATTCCTTTCTCCTACATACTTTTTAATCATTCGCTCCTTTCTAACTGGCAGAACTTTTAAAGTAAATCATAATGGTTCCTACTCTTCTCTCTATTCCCAGTCTGCTGGTGTTCCTCAAGGTAGCATCCTCGGTCCTATCCTCTACACAGTTTATACAGCTGACATCCCAACCCATCCTAACACCTTCATCTCCACGTATGCTGATGACACATGTGTGTTATCAGTTAATAACGACCAATATATTGCATCCCAATCCCTTCAATCACATTTATCAAGCCTCGAAGAATGGTGTCGGAATTGGAGAATTAATATCAATTCCAACAAGTCCCATCAAATTACCTTTACCCTTCGCCGAAAACCCATGACTTACTGTCCTACTGTATCCTTTAATAGTACTCCACTTATCCCTGTTGAACAGATTCGCTACCTAGGACTCAACTTAGACAAACGTCTTACTTGGAACCTTCCAAGAATGAAAAGACAAGAAACAGCTAGACGCTTCCGACTACTTCAACACATACTAGACAAACGCTCAAAGCTTCACATCAATTACAAAAGACTTATTTATGTGACTGTTATAATACCTATATGGGCTTACAGAATTGAACTATGGGGCTCCACCAAACCATCAAATTCCTCTCGTATTCAATCCTTGCAATCCAAAATCCTTCGCAAAATCCTAAACGCTCCTTATTTTGTCACAAATAAAACCACCCATAAAGTCCTTAACGTTCCATATGTTACCGATTTAGCCCATTCCAGATACCTATCATTCCATAATAAACTCCAGGCCCATCCAAACCCACTAGTTTCTATCCTTGCATCCAATTCCATCCCGGACAATCCTCCTAGGCGTCTGAAGAGAAGATGGCCTCGAGACCTTCTATAATAGAAATGTAAATAGAGTGCTGCCAATGGGTAGTGCCTCTACTCGCCCTTTTATGCATTTATTTATTCATACAGCCCTTGTACTAGATGCATATATTACAGTTGTACAATTCAATAAAATAATTTAAAAAAAAAATTTTAGATATCTTATGCACTTGCTCTTTGTTTTTTTATAATCTGAAATTCAAATAGTTTATTTTAGTGACATATTAACTGCTTCTGCAGATCAAATTTGTTTAAACATGCAAAGTCCATTTATACAAATTTTGAACTCTTTTAATTTTTGAACTAAGTAATCAATGGTGAAGCAAATTAATATATGTATTAATGTCATATGAAAATATAACTAAAGATATTTGTGTTTGATGAATAAATATATCGATAATTATGAGTGACAGATGCTATGTGACCTTGGATAAATTAGCAAAAATACTTTACATTGTTAAACCTTCCAACTGTTTCCAATTAGTTTCAATTTTTAAGTTTATATGAGATTTTTTTTTTCCTTTGTTAAATAATTGGCGTAGATAATAACAAGGAAGTTTCATTGTAAGACTTTTGTCTTCATTTATTCTCAGATTGTGCAAATTTAAAAACGTATCAAGCTTCAGCATTAGACAATCGCTTTACTAACAATGAAAATTATTAATGGAGATTAACTGACTTTGAATGGTATTCAGGAATAAAGAACCAACTCATAATATATGGTTTAAGTGTGGTTTTTAAAAGGATTATTTATATATTATAGGAATTTTATACGATAGGAATGTAACATATAGGAATATAATGTAACGAATATTATAGGAATATAAATTTATTATTGAATTATTATTCACAAAAGAACTATTTTCTTGTAGTTCAGGTACCTATATTAAATTAGAATTCAAAGTGGGGGAAAAAATAAATATATTATTCCATTCTCACCAGTGCTTAACATTTTTATATATAATAATTAAATAAATTGATTGATCTTTATTACTTTCAATCAACACTAACTTGGTTTCGCTTGTCTAGGGTGTTTACCGGTTTAAATGGGCAGATGTTAATTATCTATATTCACTGATAAGAACTGGAATAAATTATTTAAGTTAAATTGAAAATCGTACCTTGAGTAGATTAATTACTTTTATTAACTATTAATAAACCTTTTACCATTTATATGAATTCAAATATGGATCAACACCAGGAAATCAATAGATAAGGCAATACATTTATTATTATGTATTTGTTAATACATTTTGTTAACACTGATATATTATTAACCCCAATTGAAAGCAATTAATAAACAAATTGTTTTCAATTTAAAAACAATATAATGAACAGACTAATCTCAATAGAATAATAATATAATAAACAAATTAATTTCACTAGAAAAACAGTTTTACCAATTTCTTACTATCAAATCTTATAATCAAGATATAATCAACTAACATATTATATTTATATAGCGCCTTTGGAATTTATTTAATTTACTTTTAATGAGCTCTAAAAATTATATTTGTCAACGTTATTCTGCAGAATGTTGAAATCTAGTACTTGCATTTAATAGAAGAGGTGATCCTTTCGCTGTGAAGTTCTGGTTCTTGTTGTATGTTCCTGTATGAAGGCTTCAGATGAGAGAGATGGTCATTCTTGTTCGAAGGTCTGAGATAGGTAGAGTCTTGTTTTTTTATGTGGAAGGGATAGGTGTTAGAATGCCGACCTCTAGTGGCTTTTACCTGAACTCTCCAATGATGTTAGGGTTCATCATTTAATTTTCCTGATTCTCCAGGAACAATTATATCCTCCCGTCTTTGTTTCCAGGTTTATCATGTATCAATATATATATATATATATATATATATATATATATATATATATATATTATAGGGAGCGGAGTGGCTCAATGGTAGAGCACTAAGTTGCCATGCCAAAAATCCTGGTTCAAATCCCGCTGCAGGCCATGACTTTTATTTAGTCCCTTTGAAGCGGGAGATGGATCATGAGGATCTAGGACCCTCCTGGGGCCCACCCAGCCTCTATAAAATATTATAAAAATAGTGTACCAAAAATAAGGGGGAAAAATCTGGCGATTGAGCGTGACCTAGGACAAGTCACCTCCTTGCAGAACCGTTGTCCATGAAACAGTACAATCTCTACCATGTACTGAACCCCAGACCCGTTCACGTGCTGTAGTGGTGCAGGTTTTTTTTTTTATATATTGTATATATTTCTTATATAATGCAAGATGTTTCTATTTCATTTCATGAACACATTTTCAGAAGAACTTTTATAATTTTTATGAACTGATATAATTTTTTTCCAGAAGAAGAATTTTATGTTTGTGACAATTAGACACAAAAAAAAATAACTTGTCAGAAAGTTTACCAAGACCAAACCGTGAAAGAGTTAACTTGACTTTCAGTTGTTGCTGCGTAAAAACTAGAGCTTTGCTAAACCATTCATTGAAGGTTTAGTGAAAAATCTTCTCACTCTTAAATAACTAGTCAAGCATCGTTAATTAATCATATTTACATTTTTAAAAACCTGTACCACTACAATCTATGGTCTTGAAGGGGTCTGAAGGGTCTTGGGTTCAGTACATGGAAGAGACTGCACTATTTCTGGGACAATGGTTGTGTAGGGAGGTGATTATCTAAGATCATGCTCAACCCCCAGGTTACTTTATGATTAAAATAATTGTAGCTTATATTAAATAAAAATACAAAATTGTAAGTTTAGTGAACATTTTTCTCGAATGAAGTGCTATACGATTCTTTTTAATTAAAGAGCCATAAGAAGGTCAGCTTTATAATACTAATTCAATCTAAAAATTTAAATTTATGAGGTAGTTGGTAAAATTTTCTTTGTCTTATTTCTTTATGTTCTTTTAATAAGAACAGATAATAGAAAAAGTGGTTCAAAACTTTATTTGTAGCACTTACAAATTGAATAGTTTATATAACAAAATAAAAAGACACTGTAATTAATCAATCAAATAATATCTATTTATTTATTTCATGGGATTATCCTTATACAAAATAGAATCTGTCATAATTTATAAAAATTACATACAATTTTCAGTATAACACATTACTCTTAATTATTTCTTTCCTTTTTCTTCCTTCTTTATTTAAATAATCAATAGAACAACAGAATACAATTTAGTTAATGCGTTATTAGTTGAGGCTATAATAAAACACATTAACTATTTATACTAACCTCACACTGCATGAGCGGTAGAGAGGACTATGATGATGATGACTATTTATACTAACATCATGTTAAGCATACATAAATTATGATTAATCATCATCATCATAGTCGTTCCTCTCTACCGGTACGATCCTCTACCATTTCTCTCCTTCTATTCCATTGCAGACTTCTCTTTGCGAAGCTTTCCTTAATACCATCTTCCCAGGTATGTGGGGGTCTTCCTCTGGACCTTCTTCCTTCAACCTTAGTCTTGTATGTCAGCTTGGCCAGCCTGTTATTTTCCCCTTTATCTTCCGAAGGAATCTCGTTTCTGAAGCCTGGATCCTACTTTTATATTTGGTGGTCAACACCCAAGATTCCGAGGAGTATGTTAATATGGGGAGAAAAGTAGATTTATATACCCTCAACTTTGTGTCC
The DNA here is from genome assembly GCA_964056705.1 of Troilus luridus. Classification (NCBI taxonomy): domain Eukaryota; kingdom Metazoa; phylum Arthropoda; class Insecta; order Hemiptera; family Pentatomidae; genus Troilus; species Troilus luridus. The sequence goes on from OZ057412.1 coordinate 8,506,706, forward strand.
TTGGATACTTCTCTTTTATTCAGGAACCTTTTATTTAGAACATGGAACAATTTACCAGCTGAGTTGACCCTCTCCCGGATTTCATTGTCCATGACTCCATTCTCATCAAGGTGTGCTCCCAGATATTTAAAAGTTCTCACTTGTTCGATGGGCTTGTCCTTAATCCTTATGACTCTCATTTTTCGGTGAGGCATCCTGCTAATTCTCATAACCTTTGTTTTGTCAGGGTTTATTTCCATATTGATCTTCTCTAGTTCATCTTGAAGAGCCCTAATATTCTATATTAGGTCTCTATCATTGTTGGCAAGGTCTACCATATCATCAGCAAAGGCCATCACTTTATTCAAATATCTAAATCCCAGATGGAAACTTCTCATCCGGGCTTTGGCCTGAGATATAGCAGAATCAAGGACCAGAATAAAGAGAAGTGGGCTCAAGCTGCAACCCTGTCTTATACCAAGTTTGGTTGTGAACTCTTTGGAGTAACAATTGGATGTCCTCACTACATTTCGGGTGTTCCTGTAGAGGCTCATTATTGCCAGCATTAGTCCTTTGTTAATGCCTCTCTCTGTTAAAGCCTTGCGGATGCCTCTTTCTTTATTTTGTCAAATGCTTTTGTGAGGTCTACGAAGCACACGGTTAACTCCTTGCATTTTTCTATTACTTTTTCTGTGATCTGTCTCATGGAGAAGATCAAATCTTGTGCGCTCCTGTTTTCTCTAAAACCATATTGTTCCTCCTGGAGCTGTGGGTCCACTTTTTGACTTAGCCTTCTCTCCAAGATTGTGGAGTATATTTTACTAGGAATGCTTAAGAGAGAAATGCCTCGATGATTCTGACACTGTTTATTGTCACCTTTTTTGAATATAGGGAATAAAGTTGCCACTTCCCAGTCCTATGGGATCCTCTTATTTTTCCAAACCAGATTTAACAGGTGAAGCAATATCTCCTTGCCTCTTTCTCCCATATTCTTAAGCATTTCTGGGGTTATATGGTCTTGTCCTGCTGCCTTTCCAAGCTTCATTGTAGAAATAGCCTCCTCGAGTTCATCCTCCGAAATGTAATCATCTCTTCCCCTTCTTCCTCATGGTCCTCTTGGGAGTGTATCTTCGCCTTCAAGTAAATCCATGAATGCTCCTTATGTTAATAATAAATTATGATTAATGAAGGATATAATTAGTCTGGGGGTGCAGTCATAAAAAACACTAAATAAGGTAAACTTATTTATTATAAGTGTCGATGTTTTGGCCTATTATGTAACCCATCTTCCGGGCTAAGCAGGAAAAACATAAAAATAACTATAAGAACATTGCAGTACTAAGAATAGAATACTATATAATAGAAAAGTGGAGAAATATAACGTAGGATAGATTTAAGTAAGAAAATAGTTGGGGGTGCAGTCAAACTGCAGTTAGACCTCGTCTAGTGGTGCTCCAGCCTCCTGCTCCTATAGCCCTGAAGATGACCCACAAAGTGGGTCGAAATGTCGGCACATAATTAAATAAGTAACCACTTATTTAGTGTTTTTATTTTACTGCACCCCCAACTATTTTCTTCCTTACGTCTATCTTCCAGTCAACAATCCCCTCGCTTCTCATGTAGGATAGATTATGAAAGATACACAAGGATATCAAAATGACAAAATGTGTGAACAGAAAGGTGTTAAAGTAAAGAAACATAAAAAGTCAGATAATGGAGAAAGTAAAAAGTAAGATATAAAAAGAAAAATACAGAAAAAGTTACTGATGTAAAAACGGCACGACATACAAGTATGGAAAAATTAGTAATTGAGGTAATGATATAAAAGCTGTGTAAAAGTTATAAAATATGAATAAATATTAATACTAAGTATGATCTAAATGTATAAATATAAAAGAAATTAATAGAAAGTAATGTATGTAAAATTACGCTAAATACCAGGTACAAATTTCAATAGTTAGATAATTTATGTGTGGGAAGTAATAAATATGAATTCAAAAATATGATGTTTATGTAGAAGAAATGTATAAGAAGTAAAGATAAAATTATTAGTATTTAAATGATGATAAATTATAAATAAATAATAGTAATGGATGCTATTACAACTAGTGTCTTTATATATCTAGTAGTCTTTATCATAAATTATAATTAAATATATAAAACTTTAAAAACAAAAACAGAAACATAAGAAAAAGATTACGAGACAATAAGTTAGCTTCTTAAAATAATATTTGATTAAAACATAAATATTCTGTAGCACTATCTCAAAAGGCACTACAAAATTAGATAACTTTTCATTATTGACTGTGGCTATAAAAACATAATGGATACAAACTGATTAAGGGCAGTTTATCAAAAGAAGTCTTTGTATAAATGTAATGGTTTAATCAATATACTAATATCAGAGCTTGCTCCAATAAAACCTACAGTGTAAAAATTTTGCTGAAAAAAATCTTTATCCATTTTTATTTTGAATATTCAAAGGCTTTACATTCACAAGAACAACGAAATGCATTGAAATACATTGTTAAGAAGTGTCCTCAGTAAAGAAAAAAAAATGTGGTGTGCCTAGGGTTCCCAGATATGTTCGAGGAAAAAACCGGATAACTTAGAAATTTTTATTAAGTAGCCAATGTTTCGACCCACATTGCAGGTCTTCTTCAGGGCTAAATATGCAAAATATAGACTATTTAATATTGAAATTTGTGAAAAATTACTGAATATTGTAAATATTAAGGTTAAAATGTATGACTATTAATAACAAAGTGACAGGAAGGTAGTACAAAAAGTAATAAAGAATAAAATAAGTAATAGAAAGTAATAAAGGAAGTGTTAATAATTAAAGAATAAGGCAATAAAGATAGAAATTAAGAATTACTATGGGTAAATATTAAATTAAAATACATAAGTATCAGGTATCTGAGTAGTGGACAATAAATATGGGAGAGGTGAGAGAACAAGAGGTATATATCAATAAAAAGCAAGGATGATCAGTATTGATTACTGTATTAGAGTATTAATTACAAAGTGACAAGGAAGGTAATAATAAAAAACAACAAAAAATACAGTAAGTAATAAATCAAGTAGTAAAAATTGAAGCATGTGGTAATAAAAAACACAAAATAATAGACTATTAAAATTTAATTGGAAAATATCCTAAAACACAAAGCATTAAATACCTCTAAAATACCAAAAAATAACCAATCAGACGCCATTCAAGAATCATAAGGAAATAGACAAAACAATACACATAGCTAGGGTTGCCAGATGTGTTCGAGAAATAAACCGAACAACTTTTTAATTTTTTTATTTGCTCATAAATATTAAAGAAAATGACAAAAAAGCCTACAATCTACTTTTGGATATATTTAGCATTCAATGACACTGCTTTTAACAATGGTTTCTTGCAAGAAATGGCATCTTTGAACTCAGTGGAACTAAAAAACGCAGAATTCACTTTTTACAGTATTTACAGTAAGACAATTTCTTTCGTCAGTCCATACATTTCCAATGACGCTAAGCATCCGTTCCACAAAAAGGTTGGATACAGTAATACTTTACCCAGATTTTCTTGACTGGTCAAACATAAAATATCTGGACTTCCCATTCAAAAATCGGACATCTGGAAACCCTAGGTGTGGCTGTTTAAGGGTGTATAACACAACAGTTTGTTTACGAATAATAAATTTATTAGATATTTTAATTTAATTATTAATATTATTATAACCATTTAACTACAGTTTAGCTTAATTTCAATTTATTTATTTTATAACTATACAGATTTAATTTAGAAGAACGGTAAAGTTCAGGGGGTGCAGTCACTATATTACACAAAATAAGAAATACTTAATTTATTTTGCCTTCGTTTCGACCTAAGTTTTAGGCCATCTTCAGGGCAGAGGGATAGAAAAAAAACACCTATAAAAAAAAAATCACTACAACTCGTGAACGAGTCTGGGGTTCAATACATGGTAGAGACTGTACACTTTCATGGACAACAGTTCTGCAAGGAGGTGACTTGTCCTAAATCATGCATTTTTATAACATTTTATCGAGGCTGGGTTAGCCCCAGGAGGGTCCTTGATTCCATATGATCAATCTCCGGCTGCATCAGACTAAATACAAATCTTGCCTGCAGCGGGATTTGAACCAGGATTTCTGGCATGACAACTCAGTGATCTACCACTGAGCCACTCCACTCCGCAGAGGGATGAAGATGGCTTAAAACTCAGGGTGAAACGTTGGTGCAAATAAAATATGTCCATCTTATTTTGTGTAATTTACTGACTGCACCCCCTGAACATTTTACACTATTCTTAGAATTATCCAGTCAACCTTTTCCATTTAGATGTAATTTAGCTTTATTTCCATTTGTTCTCTATAATATTTCTATTTAATTTTTCATAATTTTATTTATTTGATTAATAAATACATTGTGTTTTGTCTAATTAGTCGGGCAATAATAACCATATGCATATATAAAAATCCTCTTGCAATCAGTTGTTCTTAATTTCGTTTATTTGCAAAAAATTGTAATAATTATTATTATGGTCAATATTTAATTTATTGTTTATACCTGCGCAGTATTTATTTATGTTTCTGCTTTTTGGTTCAAATTTATAAGTTAACCGTATTTTTTAATGTTTTTTTTAATTGGTACATCCTTAGGTACTGTTTTTGGGCCATGTTTTTTTTTTTTATTACTATTTTATTGTTCTTAGAATCAAAATCATATTTTAGTATTAATGAATATGTAAGCTCAGTTTAGTAATGTTAATCTTTTTTATATTTTTACTATTTTTTATATTCCTATGTTGCTCGATCGAAAGTATTTTTTAGAACAGATCAATGAACCGAGTTTGAATTTTAATTTATTATGATTGAGCCATTAGTGTATTACTTGAAATATTTTAATAGTAACATTATTTTCTTTTCTTTATCCTATACAGATAAAAATACAAAAAAAAAATTTGTATAATTATAGGTTACAACATTTACTAATAAAGTTATGTTTTGTTTATAGTGATCGATTAACTCTTGTACTTCATGAAAATGTTAGATGTAACTAATTATAAGTTGCTTACATTGCGATCAAAACCACAGATCTTTGTCAGGGCCCTGTATCTTATCCCAGAAATGATATGGCTGTTTTCTGTTATAGGAAATAGAGTTGAAATGTAGATCAAAATGTAGGCGACAAATAAATTGTTATACATGTATAACCATTATGTAACAAATGCATAATTTTATAAATAATAGTTTTAAACAATTTGATCTTATTATTTTGAAATCCATCTGTACCATCACCTTCTTGATGTTACATACAGCTTACTAATAATATCAACAAAGTTTATAATGTTAATTTAATGTTTTTTTATTTTAATAATGTAGGAGGATGATGAATGAACATTGAAAAACCTTGTAATTCACATTAATATCATAATTAACATAAATGAAATAAAGAGTCCACATTCCAAAATACGTAAATAACTTAAAATCTTTCAGATAAATGAAGGCTATTTCTTCCTTCAATTTATAAAACATTTTTCATTTTTACATTCTGTTGCAAGCATAAATAAGTATTGAGACCATGAAAAATGGTGAAGTCCAAATGTTTTGTGGGTTTCTTTACAAAAATAATTTTACAAATACGAAAAATCGAAATAAAAAACTCTTCAAAATAAAAAAAAATTAAAAGAATTAACAAAAAATTACAAAAGTTAATATTATTGTTTTTACTATTATACTTACATGCAAATTAAAGTAGTAAACATTGTAATCATTATAATGTTATCTAGTTATTTTTTTATATATATGGATGCACTAATAATAGTCCAGGATCCATGGTCCATTTTTGTACTTGATTACTATTAAGCTGAATCTTCGTGAATAGCTTCGTATCGTTGAGACGACCAACAATTTCCTGTGCAAAAATTCTTGATTGTGGTAGATATCAGAGGCAGCAAGGATAAAATATGTTGATTTGATGATTCTCTGGTTTTTATTGTTAAATCTCAAGATAATTATCTAAATTATTTGAAAAAATATTTGTCCTACAAAATGTATGGTTTGATCAAAGAGTCCCCTCCTTCCAATATAAATGAAAAAACAAAAAATCAGCTGGTTAGTAATAATTTTTGATGACTTCGTTATCGATACATGTTGGAAGGAGGGGACTCTTTGATCAAACCATACATTTTGTAGGAGAAATATTTTTTCAAATAATTTAGATAATTATCTTGAGATTTAACAAAAAAAAACCAGAGAATCATCAAATCAACATATTTTATCAACATGGATACTGGACTATAATGTATTTCCATAATTAATCAGTTTTCATTACTTTGGCTATTTATAAAATAAATCCTATCTATTATAAAATAAATTTTTTTTATTTTTTTAAATTATTTTATTGAATTGTACAACTGTAATATATACATCTAGTACAAGGGCTGTATAAATAAATAAATACATGAAAGGACGTGTAGAGGCACTACCCATTGGCAGCACTCTAATTATATTTCTATTATAGGAGGTCTCGAGGCCATCTTCTCTTCAGACGCCTAGGAGGATTGTCCGGGATGGAATTGGAACCAAGGATGGAAACTAGTGGGTTTGGATGGGCCTGGAGTTTATTATGGAATGATAGGTATCTGGAATGGGCTAAATCGGTAACATATGGAACGTTCAGGTCATTATGGATGGTTTTATTTGTGACAAAATAAGGAGCGTTTAGGATTTTGCGAAGGATTTTGGATTGCAAGGATTGAATACGAGAGGAATTTGATGGTTTGGTGGAGCCCCATAGTTCAATTCCGTAAGTCCATATAGGTCTTATCACAGTAACATAAATAAGCCTTTTGTAATGATAGATGCAAGCGCAAGAGACGAACACAGCCCGAGATCGCGGGTTCGTAGCCCGGCATGTAGCACTAGTATTTTTTTAAAGGAGTAAAAAATCCTTCCGAAGGGACGATAGGATGTCAGGTACTCGTTAAAATTCCCTATCCTAATTAAACCTGGATAGGCAAAATTTTGAGCTCCAACTTTAGAATCGTTCGATGACATTCAGATCATTCCTTATCCGACCATCCTCCCTTTGGAACTCTATACGTTCTTCCATTCGTAGTTTGAATAATCTTCCAACCTTCAAATCCCGTTTATTCCATCACCTAATATTCCTATAATTCTTTTATAGTTTTTCTCTGATTCGGAAATTATCTCATTCAATGAAGGAGTGATATTTTTCTAATGTACACTTTTGTATGTAACTATGTAAGTATATATATGAGTGTGTGGGATATAAACCACGTGCATATGTATTAATATCATCTAGTTAGAAAAAGTGAGAAATAAAGAAAGTAAGTGTAAATCGCTAATAGCATTGTTTCAATTTTTCTTCATTATTCTTTGTTTTTTCTTGGCATAAATTTGATTTATATGTAACTATAAATTGTTTCTCTTATATAATTATTGTTAACTTATTTTAATTTTTTTCTTTTTCTTCTTCTAATCTGTATTTAAAATATTGTTGTTGGAGGTAATTCGCATTTTTATTTATTATTCTTTCTCAGTTACTAAATTACTTGCAATAATTAATTATTTTACACTCTAAGGCATAATACCTTACAATACCTTTATTGTTATTCTAAAGGGACTTGTCCCAAAATAAATAAAGACATTATTATTATTATTAATAGAAATTACTTTTAATTACGAATTTCATAGTTGAATTTAAAACATTAGTTATCACTGTTTCCGCTAGATAGCACTATTCCGGCGTCATACGAAAATTCATATTGATGAATTTCATTTTTGAAATAAGGCATTCAACGACCATTTAGTGAGTCTTAAATAGACTTTCGGTGTTTTACCATTTTTTTTATATTCCCTTGGGGGAGGGGGGGGGGTTGATTCAGTGGCTAGAATGCTGAGTTGCAGTGCTGTTGTTTCATGGTTCATATCCGGCTATGACAGATAAATTATTTAATCTAGTAACTATTGAGGATAGACCCTACGGGATCTGCAGACCCTCCTGGGGCTCACTTATAAAATGGGTACCATTCATTGGGGTAAAATTATGGCGGTTGAACAACTACACAACTAAAGACAGCACTGTCTCTACCAAGTACTGAATACAAAGCCCTCCATGAGTTTTTGCAGTTGAGTTAGGTTTTTTTTTCTACAATCCCTAATATATTCGGATTCAGATGATTAAATTATTTTCAATGTCTATTTAACTGTCCACATAAATGCATATAAAAATGTATACATTTAAAATGCTATGTCCTGAATGACAGGATATATGCTTATAGATCAACGTAGAGCTATAAACCGCTGATCGTAGAGACCTGAAACTTGGAGGGTGTGTTCTTTGTATGACGTAGGCATTCGATATTAGAGGATTTTCCGAAATTCTACCCCTAAGGGGGTGAAAAAGAGGGGCAAAGTTTGTAGTTTGTATGCTTGCTCACGTGTTTCTTACTCGCAAAATCTACATATTTTCGCTGAACAAAACAAATCCAAGTAACATAGTTCACTTCTCGCTGCTGCCGTACGACAAGTGAATCCGTTATACTAAGTAATCCTTTTCAATAAATTCAATAACATTATATACTAATCCTTTAATGAACCGAACAACAGTAAACTTCTGTCCGTCCGGTTTGTTAATCAGTGCCAATGTATCTTTCACGGCTGTGGTGATCCATTTGTAATGAGTAATCAGTAATGAAATTTGATCTGGATAATCTCAAGCCTGGGGAAGGACATAGGATACTTTTTATCAACACACGACACAGGCGAAGTTTATATAAAACTTTAACCTGATTGACTAACACACCCAGCGGTCAACGCACACCAGATACCACTGGACTTAGCATCTTGAAATTCGCTTAAATGAGCACTAAGAAAGGAATTTGGACAGTTCCACCCCAAGGGTTTCCCCCTTAATATAATAGGGGTTCAAATATTGTATGGAATCCGTCAGTTTTGAAGTTAGACATCTGAAATTTCGGATATACGAGTAACTTATAGTTAAAAAAAATATTATTTATTTAAAATTATCTGTCACAAAAGTTTATGTGGAAGACCACATTCCACGCGAGCAAAGCTGTGGGCAAAAGCTAGTCTCTGCAAATGTTAATAATTTTAAATACAATTTCAAATTAATTCTATTGTAAGCTGCAGGTATATAGTTACACCGAGAGGTACATAGCTGTCTGATAGGTTAGATGAAATGAACTAGCCCCAGGACTTAACGAAATGAACAGGATTCCATTAGGTTAAAGGTCACATTAATTAGTAGACCTCGTCAAAGTGGGTAGCTGGGGGGGGTAGTAGATGAGAGAGAGGTAGTGGGGGTAGTAAAGAGGAGTGGGGGGTAGTGCAAACCCTTTCAAATCAACTTTATTGAATCCAGCGCCGCGTTTGTTCATCTTAATTCATCAACTTACCTCTACAACTCCAGCACTAGTTCTCTTGGCATTCAATGTACGTCAAGGTGTACGTCTATAGTTATGTGTATTAATATCAACGTGCGTCATCATATACACATATTTATAGAATATAATAGAAACATAATTTTATTCTGGGACCAGGTCCTTTAAGAATAACAGAGATGTACAAAATTTAATAAAAATATATCAGGCCAAAGGGCTACATTAACACAATAACACAATAATTACATAATAAGATGAAAATAAATATAAACTAAAATGTATGTTATGATAGAGAATAAAAAATATAATAAAATAATAATACAGAAAAAATACCGGGTCTTTTTCGTTTAATGCACAATTCGGTTATTAAAAAAAGTAACTGTTATTAAAAAGTAACACGTGATATTGTTACAACCTCCATATCAGTAGAACATATGACTACATTTCTTAGTTTCGTTTAAAACCTAATAATGGCTATGTTAAGGTTATACGAAGATTTTAAAGATTTGGACCGAACCATCGCATTCTTACAAGAAAAAGGCCTCATCCATAAAGAAAAACTATGCCGGAATGGACATTCTATGAAGTTGCGCAAGAGAGATGACCGGTACAGATGGCGGTGTCACAATGCAAGTTGTCTTTTGGAAGTAGGGCTCAGGGAAGGTACGTGGTTCAACGGTTCAAAATATCCTCTGAATAATGCAATTCTTTTTATTTACTCATGGACCAAGAAATATACAACAACGTTATTTTGTAAAGACGAATTGAGTATGTCTGCAGAAACAGTAACAAATTGGAAAAATTATTTGAGGGAGGCTTGTGCTGATTCGCTACTTAAAAATCCTATCAAAATAGGAGGATATGGTATGACCGTCGAATTTGACGAGTCTTGTTTTACAAGAAGGAAACATAATGTCGGACGAATATATCCCAACCAATGGGTTTTTGGTGGTATTTGCAGGGAGACGAAAAAATCTTTCATATATTCAGTGCCCAAAAGGAACAAAGATACTTTAATAGCGTGCATTAAAGAATGTATTCTTCCAGGAAGTGTTATAATATCAGATTTATGGAAAGCTTATTCCACTATAGAAAGAATAGAAGGGTATGATTTTAAGCATTATACAGTCAACCATTCTGAAAATTTCGTTGATCCTTCAACTGGAGCGCACACACAGTCGATAGAATTGTTATGGGCCGCGGCCAAAATAAGAAATAAAATAGAAGCTGGAACTAGAAGAACAATGTTGGATTCATATCTCTGTGAATTTATGTGGAGACAAAGGAATATGGGGAAAGACCTTTTTGAGGTTATATTGGAAGATATCGCTTCATTTTGGAAATTAGAATAAACTTTATATTAATCACGCGTTACTTTTTAATAACCGAATTGTGCATTAAACGAAAAAGACCCAAAATACCATAAAATAAAAAGAAATAAGCTGAGAGAATAATAATAAATAAATGAACACCTGACAATATAAAAATTAATATCAATATGAGTGAAGAATATTTACAGAAATTCATCAACTAACTTAGGGAAATGAAATGAAAATAGTCTTTATTTGTACGTAAATTATACAATTACTTTTTAAAAAGGATGGTACTTGTGTGATAACGCCACCGCAGTTATTTTTACCTACTTGTTCGCATGCGCGAGCGGTTACATTTTGTAACCGTTATATTTCCAACACCTGATTTCTTCTATGTTCGTTCTTGTTTGCTGATTTGTTCTAGACCCATTGTTGTTATTATTTTATTTATTTATTTAATTACTATTAGATTTGTTGTTATTTTTTCGCTAATTTTTGTGCTACAGAAATGAGTCTTTGGAATTTGACAAAAACAGAAGAAGAAGCAATTGTATTTTTCCAGGAGCGAAATATTTTACCAATTTTCCACCAAAATCCGATTAACCACTTTCTTTTTTAATAAATGATTTGGATTTTTCGTTATTTTCATATTTCATTATTTTGATTGTTCGTGATATATTTCATTATTGATTTCTATATTATATATTATTTTAATTGTTCATGATACATTCCATTTGTAAATAAGTTATTTTGATTTGTAATTGTTGATGATTATTTAAAAAATTAAAATTCTAACCCCAATAAATAGATTTAAAAACATGCAAGATAAATGTTTTAGAAATATAACGGTTACAAAATGTAACCGCTCGCGTATGCGAACAAGTAGGGGAAAATAACTGCGGTGGCGTTAACATACAAGTACCAAAAGGATGTAAACTGAATTGAAATTTATCTAATATTTCATTAATACAATAAAAAACCTTTATCCAGTCATTTATGTTTTTAATAATACGTTTCGACATTAAATGTCATTTTCAATTATTTATATAAAAAATTCTTGTATCCTTTCACCTTAGTTAATAACTTGAAAAAGTTACAAGTGATAAATATCTGTAAATTATCAAATACAACAATAATAATATAATGAATACAAATTTATAAAATATGTCCAAAAATTGTGAGAATATCGTTAATAGGGTTTCTGATAATGGTAATATCTAAGAAGTTTAATGAATAATCTTTTTCTAATTCTTCTGTGAAAATAATATTTTTGTTTTGTTCGTTCAAGACTGTATTGAATATTTCTAAATAATTTTCATTTGTAATAATTAGAAGATTATATATGTATTTCAGTTATTAACAATATTCTCACAACAAAATGGTATAAAAAAGAACTTACTTCTAATAGACTACTTAATTATTTCTCAAATCACCCTAAGCATTAAATTAAGAACATAGCTTAGAATATAGATCTATCAAAGTAACAGATGTTGAATATTTAAAAGAAACTAAAAATAAAATTTTCAAAATCCTCCTTAGCAACGCCTTTCCGATTAAACTAATTAATGAATTATGGTATAAATTTTTAATTAAGAATAAAGTAGATAACAACTTATCAATTAATAAAAAGAATAACTACTAAGCCAAGAGAATCTATTAATAATTCAAAAATTACCCATAATAATGACAAAACTTTAAAAGTTAAACCATCTCAAACAAAAATTACAAATTTTTTCATAAAGAAGATAATTATATATATCCTCAAATTTACAATAGCACAATCCATCCTCTCATCCTTATGTGGTGTCCATTCCGTGACTATTTTGGACCATCTGTTGTCCTTGCACCGCAGGAGATGTCCAGCCCGTTTCCATTTGCTTTTTATTATCTGCAAGGATGTGTCCTTGAGTCCTGTTTCTTTTTTTAACTTTTTGCATCTGATTCTGTCCCTTTTCTTTACTTTCATTATAGTTCTTTCGATGCTATTCTGCCACACCTTGATCTTCTTCTCTTGGGTTTTGTCAAAGACCATGGTTGGGAGCCATAGGTCACCGCTGACACAATACAGCTGTCGAAAACCTGTCGTTTTAGGTCAATACTTATGTTTCCTTCCGTTATGCACTTCCGAGACCAGAACTCGTTCCAACCAAATTCTATTCCCTTCTGAACTTCTTTTGTTGATCAATCTGAAAAAGGAAACTAACTGGCCCAAGTAAACATATTCCTCCATGTATTTCAGGGTGAATTTATTCATTTTTATTTCTTCTCTTGAACAATTGGTAATCAGTTTGGCCTTTTTATAATTTGGGTATAGACCAATTTCTTCGGAGAGTTTTAGAAGCTGTTTAAACATATCTCGTATTTGGGGGGTAACCAACTCTGAGAAATATGACCTATTAATTATTACTTATTAGAGAGCTTCTGTTTGAGAATTTAGGAGATTTAGGAACAGCCTAGATTTGAAGGAAGAAGCATGATGGATATATTCGTCTTCCCTTCGGATCGTTTCGGACGTAGGCTATTGAACTTTTTGATTCATTCATTAATTTTGTTAGTGCCACTTATGAACAATTATAACAGTTTACACAGGACAATGGATAATTAATCTAACCACCACAAAAAATATGTTACCGGGGCTACACTCTTTCCACACACGAGGATCCAGAAGACAATCTTACGAGAGGTCTCTAGAAACCTGCAACACAAGCCGGGATGAATGAGTGGAAGAAAGATGGAACTCATGTGTAGAAGACATGAAGGCAGCTGTCCAAGGATATGAAGATGGGTTATGAAGAAACGGTTGGTTAGGTGACGAGTATGGGATATAATGAGACAAAGGATACATCCTGCAGACAAATAAATTAGACAAGGAAAGATTATCAAATAAGAAGAAGAATAGAGAAGAAAATGCATTGGAGAAAGACTGTATCTAAAGCCAACAATGGTACAGGATAATGATTTGGCCGAGATCAGATGCCCGTTTTTCCCACCAGGAAGGTCTGCAGGTCCCATAGTGTCGATCTAAGGCTGTTACCAGATTAAATAATTTATCTGCCATAACCGTATTCGAACCTGGCGTTTATAGTTTAGCAAATCACCGCTTTACACTCTAAGCTGTTCAGCATGTGTATTTTCATTTTTTGTATATTATTATCAGATTGTTCTTAATATTTCTCTGTAAAATTACTTTTGTTTAAGTTTCTGGCCATCGCGGTGGAAGTTATCTTTCTAGACAACCTTTAGTGCAAAATATATATACTCATTGTCAGCAGTAGAAAACTATTTTAATTTAAAAATGAACAATTATCGTAATAGAGAGAATATGATGCTCAGATAATACTTTTAAATGAGCGAAATTGGAAAATCCATTGAGAAAAAAGCATATACTCTGTTTATAAAAACTTGTACCACTACAAACCGTGAACGGATATGGGGTTCAGTACATGTTAAAGACTGTACTGTTTCATGGACATCAGTTGTGCTAATGATATATCCTAGATCACGCTAGACTACCAGATTTCCTCCCTTGTTTTGGGTACCCACATTATAAATGCTGGGTGAGCTCCAGGAGGGTCCTAGGTCCCATATGATCCATCTCCAGTTGCTAACATATTAAATAAAAGTCTGCTTTCGAGCGGGATTTAAACTTAGGACTCTATGGCAACTCAGTGCTCTACCATCGAGCCAATCCGCTCCCACATTAATAAGAAAAGTCCTTCAAAATTATTATAAATAATACAATCTAATAATATAATCTAATAAAGGGACTATATATAAATAAACTCAATATAAAAACCTGGGCGTAAAGGTTGGCGAAAAAAAAAATGTGAGGCTGTTGTGTTGCTAAAAATAGATCAGGACGGAGCGTGCACTCTTCACGGTGACGTCATAGACTACCCTTCACCATGACGTCATAGAAAATTCTTCAGGTAAAGGACAGGTGTTGTCGGATGAGGGGAGAATCGATTCTTTATGCGAACGGGAAATCGATAGATTTTGATACTCCATGGAGTAGACAATACATGAGGAATTTCATTTTTTTTGGATTTCCAAATATGAAATTAAAAAATACAATAAATTTTTTTATGAGTTAGACAATCGAGTCCGAAATACTAGAATTTGAAAATAAATTAAGTAAAACCAAACGGGGGAGTTTTATTTGAAAATAAAAGCTGCCTGGGTATCTCAGTATGTATAATTCTGTGGTGAAGTTTCCGGGATCGAATCTGGCTGTAACAAATAAATTATTTAATCAGTTCAGAGCGACGGTTGGACTTGGGAATCTACAGACCCTCCCGTGGCTCACTCAGCCTCTATAAAGTGTGTACTCTTATTTGGGAGAAATCTTGGTGGTTGAGTGAAAAAAATAATAAAAATAAATAATTTATTTTTTTATTAATAGTTATAATTTTTAAATACAGTAGACTCTCACTGACGGTCAGATATCGGACCAGGATACTGCTGGATTAGTGAAAACGCCGGATTACTGGAAGCTCATTAATAAAAACATTTAAATGCACAAAATATGTGTTATATTGGACTTGTACAGTTCCAAACTATTGTTTATACATACTATTGTTTTAAAATAATGTTTAAAAGCCGGTAAGACAAACCACTTTCATCGCCATTGTAGACTTGGTCAGGAGTTAGGGCTAGTTCATTAATGATTTCTTTGAACTTTTCTTTGTAAGGATCGACTGCAGCAACATCACCAGGAAGTTTTTCACCTGTCATACTTAGCAAACAAATTCCAAACTGTTTTTTGAATTTTTCAAGCCATCCTTCACTAGCCTTAAAATCGTCTTTCCCTATTATTTTTTTGTAAAATATCTTTGCTAAAACCAAGAGACGGCGAGGAAACTGAGTGATCGCTAGTTGTTTGTTAACAATAGTTTCAGTAACATGTCTCAACTTAAAACCCCCAACACGCCCGTAAAAATACTCAATATTGGAGTATCGGACTGGCGCAGTGCCGGATTATAGAGGGTCTACTGTATTTTTATTTGAAGAGAAAAGATTTGCCCATGGCCGGGATTCGAACCCGGGTCTTCCACGTATCCGTCGTGGTACTCTGCGATCTGAGCTAGCCTGGCTCGTACCCCGGTCAGACAAATCCATTCCCTTCACCGATCCCCCATCCCTGCGCTCTGACAATTTGCAATGTATACAAGGGGAAGAATGTTCATTGAACATTACTTTAATTAATATCTTATTGAACTAGAATAATAATTAGAATCTTATATTATTATTATATAATATTATATGATTATATTATTTTAATTTTTTTTTATTAATTGTTATAATTTTTAAATATTTTTATTTTTATAAGAAAAGATTTGTCCAGGGCCGGGATTCGAACCCGGGTCTCCCACGTATTTATTCTCTTTAAAAAAATACAAATAAAAATATTTAATAAATAAAATTTGAGTACTACCATTGGGTAGTTTCTCTACTTGTCTTTTCATGTCAATTTATTCAATCATAATATTTACTGGATGTATTCTGTATACAGTTGTAAATTTCAATAGATAGATAGATAGATAGATATAAAATGCTCTTTATTATTAAATTATTTACAACTGTTCTTTTTAATTTTATTTTCCACATTAGCAACCACAGCATGGTACTTTATACCGTCTGCCGGGAGTTTGATTAAACTACTAAACAACAACAAAACTAAAAAATAAATCAAATTTCTTTCTGACATTAATAATTAAATTCTGAAATTAAAAAATGTCTATAACGACCTGCATTACTTACAAAATTATATAAACCTATAAAATTCTCTCCATTCAGAATATCTATTAATTTTTGTTTTGATATCAGCTCATATTTTAAGAATTTTTTTCTATACAATTTTAAGACGGGACACACTGCCAGGAAGTGAAAACTGTTTTCAATTTCATTCAGATTACACAGTGAGCATAGCTGTATATTTTGCGAATCAATTTCAAATGGTTTGTAATTTAGATTCAGAAGTTCCCCTCTACATTTCATAACTACGCTAATTTTTTTTGTTGCTTTAAAATGTCTATGGTAATCTATTGTTTTATTTAATGAGCTATAGAGGCTGTGGTGTGTGCCCTCTGCTGATTTTGCATGGCAAACTTGGATAAAATAATCTTTAAACAGCTCTAACACTTTGAACATTTCTCCCTCCCAAGTACCCACGGAGTTTAAAGTTAAATCCAGTCTATAATTTATTTTTTTTGCAATATCCCCCCACTCTTTAAACCATGATATGTTTTGTTTTATTATTTCTCTTGCTATAACTGTACATAGCCTATTTTCTTTATAATCTAGTATTTTTAAAATATAATTGGATTGCATGTAAATTTCAATAAATATATTTTTAAAAAAAATATGATTAATAAAATGTTTATAAGGGCAATTGACAGTTAATAGTACTTCCAATGGTTAACTCAAAATCCTTGAATGAGCATTGTATCAATAAGCATTCCGACAATTTAGAAAACTACATTTGGCGAAATCGGATGCGGAGTTGGGGGGGGTGTCCATCCGTGGTTGCTAGCAGATTACATAATTTATGTGCTACAGCCGGATTTGAACCCGGAACCTTCAAATAAATTAGGACTAAACACGGAGCTATCCTACTCCCTCTAATGATACCTAAATTGTCGAAATACCGATAGGTATATTTTTTTTCTGATATTGAAGTGAAAAAATTTATCGGCCGCGTGTAGCTACTTTTGGTAGAGGGTAAACTTGTGGATCGCGTCAGCAACATGCTTGAGACTGGCGACTGAGTTATACAATTTCATTTAAGCAATTGTTACCTGCGGCTCTTTTCTAGGACTTGGTGGACACCTAAAAACCCAAAGCATCCATTTATCAAAAATAAAATTCTACTATATTGAACCAAAAATAATATACAATTTATATTATTTATAATATATTAAATTAATTATAATTTATTTAACTTAGTATAAGATAATAATATAAAGTCGTTAAGAAAAATAAAAATAAAAACTACAAAAAGATACACCATCAATAATCATTATCCAAAAACCACTAATAAAAATAGTAATTTCAATATAAAACAAGTTCCATCCTCCCTAACCATAATTCTATACGCACTAATAATAATTACAATTTAAATATACACCTCAACAGCTCAACATTTTTTTTTTTTTTTTTTTTTTTTTAATTTTTATTTAATTTTAAATTATATACATACATTTTAAACATTGGTGGGATAATCCCTTACAATGAGAATGATTTTGGATACATGGTTGTTTGGGACAGCTCAACTGGATCTGCCTTTATTACGCCCAATTCAACCCATAAAAAAAATCTACACCACCTCTGCAACGTCTATACCGCCGAACTAAATGCCATAGCATTCGTTCTACATTTCTCCATTCAATTAGCGCCCTCCAGGGATTGAACAATATGTACTCACACAACTCCATAGTCCAACGCATTCAAGAATATCTAATAATGCTAAACCACATAAGCAAAAAAATTTCTTCATCTTGGCCCCGAGACATGTGGGTATTGTCGGGAATGAGGTGGCTGACAAAGCTGCTTGAGCAGCTCTAACCCTCCCAGGTAGAGGCACAGCTATTCTAACCGCCCAAGAACTTGCTCGCCCCCTTAAAGAATGTATAGATAAAAGATGGCAAGCAATGAGGGATGAAAGTCCAGCCAGTAAATTGAAGTATATAAAAAGGGAAGTAAAGCCTTGGACAACATCTAATCGCAGTAAACGCCATGAAGAGGTGGCTATTGCTCGCCTTAGAATAGGACACACCCGGCTTACCCGTGCACATCTCATTACAAGGGGTGCACGTCCGATATTCCTCAGATGTAATAAAAATCTTTGTATCGGACATATATTTGAGGAATGCTACTCATATAAAAAAATACTAAATCAGCTCAAAATACCACCCGATGTTAGAGAAGCACCTAGAGACAGCAAATCTGAAATCGACAAAATTCATTACAAACTTTAAATTAATAAGCAATATTTAATCATCCATTGTTCCTGCTATAGATGCATTTGTTGTGTTTTCCGATTGTTTTATTTCTTTATTATAGATATATTATTTGTTAGTAAGTGTGTAAGGAAGGAAACAGTTGGGGGTGGAGTCAAATTAAACACTAAATAACTGGCTACTTATTTTATATTTGTGCCGACGTTTCGACCCACTTTGAGGTTCATCTTCAGGGCTAAAAAAGAAAACAGAAAAAACAACAAACTATATAAATACATTACAGTACCAAGAATATGATAATATAAAAATATATGTAGAGTAATAGAAAAATAGAATAAAAAAGTGAGGGTTATATATAAATAATGATATTACAGAATAAATGTACAGAAAGATAGTGATGTAAAGATTACAAAGATAAAAGAAGGCAGTAAACAGAAAGTTTAAAAAAGAAAAAGTATAAACAGCAGAGGTGAGATGTAAAATTATGGAAAAGCTAGTGGAATATAGATCAAATATAAAATATATGTAGAATATAGATAAAATATAAAATGTTTTATCTATATTCTACTAGCTTTTCCATAATTTTACATCACATATATTTTCATATTATCATATTATTGGTACTGTAATGTGTTTTTATAGCTTTTTCTGTTTTCTTTCTTAGCCCTGAAGATGACCCACAAAGAGGGCCGAAACGTCGGCACAAAATAAAATAAGTACCCACTTATTTAGTGTTTAATTTGACTGCACCCCCAACTGTTTCCTTCCTTATTCAGATCTTCCAGTCAACTATCTCATCGCATACATATATATACATATATATATATATATATATATATATATATATATATATATATATATATATATATATATATATATAGTTAAATATCTTTAATAAACTAAGCACTTTTTAAAAAGAACTTTTATTCAAGTTAAACATGTACATTAAAAATGGAGAGACTAAAAACTAACAGCGTAACGAGCTACAGAAATAATAAGAGAGGGCTCCTCCTAGTCGGAAGGCCTATATAGGTTTTTACATTGCTGATTTTAATTCGTGGTATTGTTTACTAGTAAGCCAGCTGCAACTTGCACCTGCACAACAGTTCCTAGAATTGTTTATGATCACATATTTGGTTTCCAGATTTACCTCATTTAACTATATATATATTTTATTTTTTAAAGATAAATAATTCATTTTCTTTATAAGATATTTCTTATATACTGGACTACTCTTCTTGATCTATATAATTTAATAATGAAGAAAAACCTTATTCCAGTCAACAATTGTTGTTAAAAAATTAACAAAATATTAAAAAACGTTTCGACAATTTATTTGTTATTTTCATTTTTAGTAGTTCTTCACATAACCTCCTTTAAATTTACAACTCCAATCATTACTTGGATGTCAGCAAAATTAAAAAGTCAAATATATATAAACTCCTGGAACTTAACTTTCTTCTTGTTTGACCTCAAGTAATGATTGGACTTGTCAATTTAAAGGAGGTTATGTGAAGAACTACTAAAATTGAAAATGACAAATAAACTGTCTAAACGTTTTTTAATCTTTTGTTAATTTTTTAACTACAATTGTTGACTGGAATAAGGTTTTTCTTCATTATTAAAAGATAAATAATTATAAAAATAAAAAATCTACAGGCGTTGATGACCCTAGGGTTTAACGCTTCTAAGCAACAACAAACAAACAACAATTTAAATATATGATCTCCCATCAGTTTTGTGGTCGAAACGCGACGAATGAATGATGAAAAATTAAATATTTAATTGTCAGAATTGAGTGGCTCTACCAACAACTGAACTACCATCTGGCTTCACCCAGAATCTAGCCTGACTACAGTAAAAAGGAAAATTCATCCCTAGATGACGATAAATTTAATGAAATATGTAACCTTAATGTGGATAATGTGGGATGGATTTAGTCTGTCTACTTTTAAGATTTTTTTCAATTTATTTCTTCTTATTTTTACCGACAGGAAATCAGGTTTTAGCGAGTACCGTCAGAAAGAGGTCGGGTAATGTAAAAATTAAAAAAAAAATATTCGGTGAATATTCCTGAGAAGATGAAATATCCTTTGAGGGCCCGAGGCTATTAAAGAGATGATTCGATTTGTACGAGGTTAATACACTTGTAGATATTTTTGAGGCAAAGAGTGAGAGAGAGATAGAGAGAGAGAGAGAGGGAGAGAGAAGAAGAAGAGAGAGGAGGGAGTGGTAACAGAATTTGCCGCAGCAGCACTTGCCAGTTTAAGATACACAGGAAACAACAACATCATGTCCTAATGGATCCTGCTAAGGATGTTATACAGGACTCCTGAGGGGAACAGTGGAGCCCTCTATATGCCATATTTTGAACTTAATTGGCTCTATAGGCTACAGTCAAAGGTTCTCTGTATATATAGCTCTGTCCTACTTCGTGTTCAATTTTACTCTCCATCTTTTTTAAAACATACTTAAATTACATAATATTTATAATCTTTTTTATTTTATTTAATTTAATGATATTTACAACTATAATGGTATTATAACAAGTAAATGTGCTAAAATGTAGAATATGACATGAAAAACACTTGTGGAGAAACTACCCATCGGTAGCACTCCAATAAAATTCTATAGTAGATGATCTCGAGGCCATCTTCTTTTCAGACGCCTCGGAGGGTTATCAGGAATAGTATGGGAATCAAGTTGAGAGACTAGAGGATTCGAGTGCGTATGGATCTTGTCGTGGAAGGATAGGTATCTAGTTGGGCCAAATCAGTAACATATGGGATATTAAGATCATGATAGATGAGTTTGTTTGTGACATAATAAGGAGCATTGAGGATTTTACGAAGGATTTTGGATTGTAAGGATTGGATACGAGATGAATTGGATGGTTTAGTAGAGCCCTAAAGCTCAACTCCGTATGTCCAAATATGTCTGATAACTGTCATGTAAATGAGTCTTTTGTAATTAATTGGGAGCTTAGAGCGTCTGTCCAGTAAGTGTTGAAGTAGGCGAAAACGTCTAGCAGTTTCTTGTCTTTTCAGTCTTGTATGAGGATTCCAAGTGAGACGTTTATCCAGATGGAGTCCTAGGTAACGTATCATTTATAATCTAAATTTTAAAAATATCTGCACGTTTTTTACTCTTATTATAAAAAAACATCTATTTCTCTTCAAAACAAAAATATTTAAAAATAATTATTGATAAAAATAACAATTGATAAAAATAAATTATAAATAATATATTGACGTATGTCAACAAGATCCTAATTAAAATAATGTTCAATGAACTTTCTTCCAGTTTTCGAAGTAAAAAATTTCATGTTTAAAAAATATTTTTTCATTAAAATTAGGGGCAGCCTATTATTTAGGGTCGATATATTTCATTGAAACGATTGTTGGAAATCACCTTGGATCTAGGACGAATCATCTCCCCATACAACCGTTGTCCAAGAGACCGTATAGTTTCGTAAAGTTTAAGTATAGTCTACCACTTACTAAAACCGGGATCCGTCATGTGTTTAAGTGATAAAGGTTTTTTTTAAATATCCTTAAAGCTATTAGTACACTCGTCAATTATATTGGCATATTACTAGTCAGGAAACCTTTTTTTATATTTACCACTTTTCGATAAATATTATGATAGTTTGACTTACTAGAGTATAGATTAACATTCTTTTTTTACGAAATCCAACTGAATTTTGTTTATTGTGTTAATTGATATAAATGGTGTTTTAGATATGAGATATACATGATTACAGTTTTCGCTTTGATTGCCTGTTTTCCACTCCGAGGTAGACCTAGCTATTATTAGCAAACAACCCGGATGATCTAATTTGGCTCATCCCCAGATATCCTGCCGAAGAAGAGGATCATCAGAGAACGTTCCCCCTGAACGACCCCACACACGACGGAGTCCTTCTGGTTCGGTGAGGAGGAACCGTGTAATCCATTGCGGGGGTTCCAGCCGAGCGCTATGCCACCTCGGGCCTTCCCTTTATAGACCTAATGGAGGCTCTTTGGGTTCAGGTTATAATATCATGTTTGCTTCATTAGGATGGATCTATAATCTCTTGATTCATCTTACTGTATTTATATATAATATTGCTATATTGGCTTCACTGCCCAAACAATGAACTCAGGGAAAATTAATGTCCTTTGATCTGAATAATATTTCTATAGGACTTTTAAAAAAAAAAATCCTCAGCCGCCTCTTTTCATGGTTAACTCAATAACTACTGCAGGATTTTTCATGCGGTTTTCAAGAATAGATAGAGTGATTCAACAGGAAGATTTAGGTATATAATTTGTCGAGGTTTTGTGTAAACGGGTCGGAATGTAACGATAATTGTCGGAAATGTTGAAAAAGTATAGCCTCCTGGGAGGTTTCGTTGAAGACGCTGCCTAATGCCTTTGTCATATAACGAAACAATGCGCGGTGGAATATTTCTCTTTTATTGATCTACAAAAAAGTCAGTGATAGCATATATTTATATTTTAAGGAAAGCTTAATATAACCATTTTATCTCCAACAAATATTGATCAGGTACAATGCGGTATTTGGAAAGCTATTTAGACGAGTACAGTATTAATCCTCATCAACTTATATACTTTAGTTATCTTAAGCATTTCATGCATATTATTAGAATATTATATACCATATAATTTAAATGAGTATCTTATGGGTTATCGCAAAAACTTAACGCGCAAGAAAATAAATTCGTATATAAAAAAATGTTTTGTTTTTATGTTTATAATATCTACATAATAAAATATACTAGACGACAAAAAAGTGGGCATAATATGTCTACCCGTGAAAAGCTGCTAGTATAACAACATATATAAATTGATGCGGAAATGTTTGACTGGGTATATCTATAGAAATGATTAAAATGGTCTAGAGGTACAATAAATACAATTTACGCAAATCTGGAGTTCAACCTGCGCCACAAATTATAGAAAGTTTGAAAGGGTACAAAACCTATCCATGAGGATTATCAATAATTATCCCCGCTACACGAAAATATCGACTATGCTTAGAGATCTTGAACTTGTTTCACTATTAAACAATATGTTTCAGCCCAAACAAAAACAAACTTCGAAAAAACTCCAGCTTCCGAAAACCCATTAATCCGAGAAATCGGTAACTATGATAATCATTCGCTACGACGCTACACGCAAAAAAGAACAAAACATATTGTTACGGTCAGAGAGGGGAGAAGGACCGGCTGAGGAGATTAGACGAGCTGTGGGATTAAGCGGAAGGGATCAAAGAGCGTGTAGAACTATCTGGATCGGCCTGGTCGAATCTCCGAGAAATGCCCCTCCCCGACCTACCTTGCCTATATAAAAAGGCCAGCTGTTTCGGCCGGATGAGTATCAGTATCAGTCTGTAGTAAGTGACTAGTGCTGTGATAATACTGTTGTGATAGTCCGTGTGAGGAACAGTGACAGTTAGTGGCAGTGTAATAAGTGTAATAAACTGTGTCAGTTTGTCATATTTGGAGAGTTTTACGGTCGGTGGACTTTAATTAGCGAACTGTAAGTGTTAATTTGTAATTGTAACCTATAGTGTAATATTATTGTACTTTGTACAAATTTATATAAATAGTTTAGTTATTTAGTATTAGCAATATCTTATATTGTTTGTATATTATCTTAGAAATTAGATAACAGTTAGTAGAATATTGTTATTGTAAATTGATATTAGTTTAATAATTCAATTGTTTTAAATAATCTCATTGTATTCTTTTTAATTTGTTAATAAATACTAGTATCTTGAATTAAGTAATAGTTTAGTCCATTTTACACCCAGTAGCCCGTAACAATATACTTCTTTCTTAACAAATCACTATTTGCAGGTATTGTAATCTAGTTATCTGCATTTATTTAATAGTTATTTTTAATTGTTTATTTATTTTTTATTTAATTATTATTATTATATTTATTTATTTTATTATTATCATTTTTATTTATTTATTATATTTTTTTTAAGCCGTTTTTTTCTACATTTTTCCTGCTATTGTAAAACTTATTTATAAAAGGTAACTG
The DNA here is from genome assembly GCA_964056705.1 of Troilus luridus. Taxonomy (NCBI): domain Eukaryota; kingdom Metazoa; phylum Arthropoda; class Insecta; order Hemiptera; family Pentatomidae; genus Troilus; species Troilus luridus. The sequence goes on from OZ057412.1 coordinate 8,531,446, forward strand.
TAATTAATTAAAATCACTGTTCCTTAAACATGTAAAGATAGTCCGGAACATGTATTCACACTTATGCTGCTTGTATATGTAAAATTGCAAATAAAGTTGTTGATTTTTTTTTTTTTACGCAAAATTAGTTGAACGTAGTTTATTTGTTCCAACGTTTCGGCCTAATTATTAGGTCATCATCAGGGCTGAGAATCAAACGAAACAGAATAACACAATGCAGTTGGAAAAGTCCATGAAAACAAAGCCAAATGATTTTCTTGGTTTTTAGAACAAAAGAATAGATTAACAAATCACCTCCATGTAACTGAACCCCATACCTGTCCTGGGTTGTAATGGTACAGGTTTTTTCCCTTTAATTTAGTTGGGTCTGTTTCGAAAAACGCATGCACATTATTTTTTAGATGTTATTTATGCTATAAAAATAAATACTGATAACAAAAGACGGCTATATTTATAAATACCTTCTAAACAAAACAATTCAAATTAAATTGTTGGATAAAAATAAGTAATGCTTTCTAAAATCTTAGTAAACAAACATTCTTTCTCGTACCTTCTCCTTCTTATGACTTCACATAAATATGAACCCAACATATTTCTACTCGTTCCCCATTCTTTTTCGTTTCCATTCTGAAGCCCAAACTCATCCCACCCTCTAGGTATGGGTTTAACTTTAAACACAGATAAGCACCTGTGTTTAAGTCAAGGAATTTTTTTGAATGGATAACAACGTAATGTTTATACTTCATGCCTTCAATTCGCTCTAGTCCCTTATAGGCCTTCCAGAAATCAGAAAATAGTGTTGTCCCAGATCGTACTGCAATATAGCTGCAGCTTTAATGGAAGACGTAAGCATTTCAGCTGTTTTAAATGAGACAGAATATAGAAAACACTCCCTAGTTTCCCTGCATACGCCTCCGAACATCCATTCCTGGGGGTATATCCTTCCCCACATTATATATCCTTTTGGAGAAACAGGACTCATCGATTTCAACAATTTGCTTTATTCCCATATAGGCCTTCCAGCAATTATATTGTTGTCACAGGTTATAATGTGATTTATAATTAGGTTACATGTTAAATTTATCAAAAATATAGTGTTATTTCATATAAGTAATTATAATTGCCGAATAAGTAATCTGCATGCGTTTTCCGAAACTAAATTTAAGTTCCTAAGTTGGCGTGAAATAGCGCCATAGAGGAAAATACTCAAGGAGGGGTATACGATGCTATTTCTAGAAAATAGTTTTGAAGAACATTTTCTCTAAATTTAGATTTCCTAGAGCTATAACTTAATATTTGCTGTCATACTGTTACAATCAGAAACTTAGCTGCCTAGAATAAGAAGCCTAGATTGAAGCAAACTTATATTACCACGTTGAGGGCGCAGGTCGTTCTGGAATGACACTAATACTTCAATGTGGCGGGCGCGTGTCATCACAGAACGACGGGCGCTCGCTCCCTCCCACCTCTGTTTGGGGAATTTCTGCGACGTCATTTCTACCTGAATCCCTTTCTTCAACGGCAATGTTTACTCAGTATGATTTCCCCTTTCTAGGCGTGTAATGCGTTCTTGTTAAGGAATTTTAAAACTCGTTCAAATCCCCTTTTAAACATTTCTTTTTAAAGGTAAGTTTTCTGTCTTATTTTTCTAAATATCTTCGAATATTTTAATAGTATATAACTTGTAAACAGTGTAAATAATAGTATATAGTATATAAGTAAATTAATATAGTTTAATGTAAATATTTTTTATTTTAATAGTAAGTAAATAAAATTAATATGGTTAAATGTAAATAGTGTTATTAGTACGTAAGTAAATTAATATAGTTAAATATAAATAGTTTGCATTTTGATAGTATGTAAGTAATTTAAAATTTTAGTTGATAAATAAATATTAATGTTTATTGAAATAAAATGTTAAAAAACAAGACTGTTTTTTTTTTTCTCCTAAAACAACCCAAATAAAGTTGAAAATAGTATTTTATTGATCATATCTTAATTTTATAATAAATTTTAATAAAATGTCTACTTGATTGAAACTTATAATCAATATAAATGAATTATATTTCAATTTGATTGATTAATTACTTAATTATTAATTAATTATTAATTGGTTGATTATTTATTAATTAATTATTAATTAACTGATTAATTAATTTACGAGGTGGAGGGTAATAACAATTTAAACGTGCAGATTACTGCGTCCGCTGTTAACTTGTTTCTTGCCGCGGGCGCAAAGTCATTCTGGAATGACATTAGTTTTTTAGCGGTAAATATTTAAAAAAAATTTTTTTTTATTTTTCCCTTATTCTACATTACTGTTACCTCCGTCTCGTATCTAGGACTTAGAGGACACCTAAAAGGGGCTGGGAGAGGACAGGGTATAGTCGAGGACACCTAGGGACACTAGGGGAAGAAATAAACCCAAAACATTCATCTATCAAAATAAAGTGCTATTATATTGAAATAAAAAATTACATTCACTATTATTAATAGGGTATTAATACTAATAATAATTACCAATTTAAACTGGAATCCCCAGTCAAAAATAAAACTAATTACACATAAGATTCACCTTCAATAATAGTACTAAATAATAACATGCGATCAGAACGAAATCATATCCCAGATTCTCCCTCAATAATCCTAATAATTGCTAAAACCACGAATAAATTAATAATAAAACAATTTCCTTAATCTATGACAATAATCTTATGCACTAACAATAATTACAAATTTAATTATTCCCCATCAGTAATCATTACCTCATAACTGCTAATTAATCGAACTCGATCCCTCACATACAACCCTAATCATATACACTAATAAGGATTATGCTTAAATAAAAGATTCCCATTTGTTCTGTGGCCGAAGCGCGCCGAATGGCAAAAATAATTAACTCGCTCTATCTTCAACTGAACTACAAACGGGCTTCACCCAGAATAAAAGTCTGACTACATTATAAAGCAGAGTTCCTACCTTCCATCTGGTTTCTTGCTCAGGTCCCTCGGCTTCTCACTGGCACCAGTCTTCAACTCTGACTTTTGGGGGAAAACGGTCTCGTATTTGAAGGCTTATTCGAGCTAACGTCAACATTCTTATCCCGGCGTCTGTGAGGTGCTGCACCCTGGTGGTCATGGTTATCCCGAGAATCTCTTAAATTAAATCTAACTTTTTAAATATTCGATCCGACTCGACTTGTAGCTGATGGGAATGCTGACGTAATTTCCGTTTTGGAGTGATGATTCGGCATCGCCACAGGCAGACAATACCCTACTAACATTCCTTAACATTTAATAAATTATAACTAACTTAAATTATCTGAGTCCGTTACAATTACAAATAAATAAAAATCATAAGTTAGAAAAAAAAATTATTTTGCGCCCGCTGGTGAGTACTATCATGGATCAGCACTGAACGTGTTAAGATTCACTTTGTTTCACAAACTTGATAAATCTTGCCATTTACGCTATTTTTTTTTTACTTCACTTCTAAACTGATATAAATAATTTTTCAAAGTTGGTTATATATTATTCGAAATTTGGAAAACAATACTTTTCGCGGTTTCAATACTTCCTTTATCGCAATACAATTAATTATTAATACAAATAAATAAATTATAGCAATATAATTAAGTATAATAATACTCTCATAATTCATCTGACGTTCGTGCGAAGCCTCCTTAAGATTGTTCTTCTTTAATTCGTTCCTTTCTTTACTAGATAATAAAAGAGGAGAAAGCCGTTCTAGAAGAGTGGCGTGAGTTCGGGCGCCATAATTCTTTAGCACTTAGCCCGGCGGAGATTAATGACTACTGTTCTTAGAGTTAGGCCAACACTGTTTACACATTCCGTTTACATTCTCATCTCTCTTGTAAATACTACCTTTAAAGGGAAAATCCTCAGCTCCTTCTAGCGTGAGTAGGAAGCCGAAGGTATCTGCGTTGCTCTTCGAGAGTCTTAAGAAAAAATCAAGCATATTCTTTTATTATTGTACAAATCACCAGTTTGGATTCCGAACATCCCACTCCACTATTCAGCAATGTCATCGTGTGGTGGATGTAGTCTCCTCTGCATTAGAACGTGGATCCTATTGTTCGGGCGTCTTTCTTGAAGTGGAACAGGCTTTCGACCGAGTCTTGTATCCGGGATTGCTCTATAAACTCCGTAATATTTCTACCGCCTATCTACTTTCTCGTCCTTCAATCCTATCTCACAAACAGAACTTTCCAAGTAAACCACAATAATGTCTATTCATCCCTCTTTTCCCAATCTGCTGGTGTTCCTCAAGGTAGTATCCTTGGCCCAATCCTTTATACAGTTTATTCAGCTGACATCCCAACTCATCCTAATACTATCCTTACCACATATGCTGATGATACATGTGTATTATCAGTCAATACCAATCCAGTTATTGTATCCCAAAGCCTCCAATCCCATATCACTGATCTTGAAGAATGGTGCCAGAACTGGAGAATTAAAATAAATTCTCAAAAATCCCATCAAATCACTTTTACCTTACGTCGTAAACCAATGACTTACTGCCCTTCAGTATCCTTTAATAATATCCCACTTGTGCCTGTAGAACAGATCCGATACTTAGGGTTGCATCTCGACAAATGATTAACCTGGAATCCTCATACAAGACTGAAAAGACAAGAAACCGCTCGACGTTTCAGGCTACTTCTACACTTACTAGACAAACGCTCTAAGCTCCCAATTCATTACAAAAGACTCATCTACATGACCATCATACGACCTATTTGGACTTACGGAGTAGAGCTTTGGGGCTCCACTAAGCCATCGAATTCTTCTCGTATCCAATCCCTACAATCCAAAATCCTTCGTAAAATCCTCAACGCTCCTTATTTTGTTAAGAATATAGTCATCCATAACGACCTTAATGTCCCATTTGTTGCTGATCTGGCCCGATCCCGGTATCTATCCTTTCATAACAAACTTCATTTCCACTCAAACCCTCTAGTTTCAAACCTAGCTTCCTCTTCAATTCCCGATAATCCTCCGAGGCGTCTGAGAAGAAGATGGCCACGTGACCTTCTTAGTTGAACATGCGATTTGAGTACTACCAGTGGGTAGTTTCTCTACTTGTCATTATATCATGTCATTATGTATCACCCAGCCAATTTACTTGTTATATTACTGTAATATAGTTGTAAATATCAATAAATAAATAATAAAAAAAAATAAAAATTATTGTACAAAATTATATTCATCATCATCATCATCATATTCTATCATCTTGAACCGCCTATGCACTGTGAGGAGGAATTTTGTACAGCCTTCTCCAGCTCTAGCGGTCTTCCACCAACTGTGTTCTGCTCCAATGGCGTCCTCTATTCTTAAAGTTTATCCTCACTTTTACTTCCCACTTCTTCCTAGGTCGTTCCCTCCCTTGTTTTCCCTCTGCTTTGGCTTGGTAGGCCTGGACAGTAGGCCTGGGCAGGAATTCTGTTAAGATTCAACCGCTGCAGCGAAGAAACTACAACGTAAACGTAAGTCAAGTTCAGTTTCGTTAAATCTGTCTGAAGTTAACAAAATAATATTGCTATGGGATGAAAATACCATATTGCTGCTGTAGAATTAGCCTGGCGAGGAGGAGAAGTGGTTGCTTGTCTGGTGGATTTTTTATCAAATCGAGAAAAATAACGATAACTTTTCAACAAATCGCATTGAATACAATCCGGTATTCAGTAAAACGTGCCAAGGTGGTTCTAAAACTTGTACCAGTAGTAAATGATTGGTTTCCAATAGTGAAAGACAAAGCTGCCCTCTAAGGCTTTTTCATAAACTGATATCAAATCGAGACGACAATATAACCTCATACCGACTGTTCTTAAAACAAAATCGACACTGGAAAAATGAAACTGACAAATGGTACGATAATGTACCTGTTGGAATAAATACAATGAATGTATGGACTAAATCTGCTCCTGAGGCAATTGGGTTGAACGTAAAGGACAAAAATATAACAAATCACTCGAATAGATCAACTGGTGTTAGCGATTCGGCTAAAAGTGGTGTTGAAGAACAACAATTGCTGAAAATTACTGGTTATAGCAATAAAAATTCCATAAAACCATACTTAAATCTCGATCAAGAACACCACAACAAGATCATAAATATTATGCATGGTAATAGATCTTCTATTGTCGAGAACAGCAACGAATCGAATGCTAAATTTTAATAATTGTACTAACTGTACTTTTAATAAATAAATAAATGTTTCGAGGTGTTGAGTTATAAATTTTTTTTAAAAATTGACAAATGCCTCATAATTTTCAAGCTCGTTGCTTGTTAACAGCCCTCAGCCTTCGGCAACGAGCTTTCGATTGCCATAAAATTATCTCGTCTATTATCAATTACTACTGATGATTCAATTTTTTTAGCTTAAGAATTTAAAGAACTTAAGCCACATTTCATAATTCTTAAATTAAAAATTGGCTTTGTTACTATTTTTCTTCATGAATGTTTTGAATTATATTATATTTCATAATAAATCGCGTTTGTCCATTTATTATGACAATAATAACCATCAAAATTCTGCCCTTACAACATTACACAATTTGTGCCCCTTCATTTGTATTGTACAATGACCCACAACTTGTTTGAGTCTTACGGTTCTGCTGGTATTGAAGGCGGACCAAAAGCTATTGAAATTACATGTTTAAATCCAAACAGTTTTTTGTCTTATTCGATAATATAATTTATAACTTTAATGACATTATTAATATACGATTTGATAGCCATATTCTTATTCCCAGCAGGGATTTATATATAGAATTATTGGTGAGATAATTAACATTTTTTTTTTTTAAATTATTTTATTGAATTGTACAACTGTAATATATACATCTAGTACAAGGGCTGTATGACTAACTAGATACATGAAAAGACATGTAGAGGCACTACCCATTGGCAGCACTCTAATAACATTTCTGTAATAGAAGGTCCCGAGGCCATCTTCTCTTCAGACGCCTAGGAGGATTGTCCGGGATGGAATTGTATGCAAGGATGGAAACTAGTGGGTTTGGATAAGGCTGGAGTTTATTATGGATGGTTTTATTTGTGACAAAATAAGGAGCGTTTAGAATTTTTCGAAGGATTTTGGATTGAAAGGATTGAATACGAGAGGAATTTGATGGTTTGGTGGAGCCCCATAGTTCAATTCCGTAAGTCCATATAGGTCTTATAACAGTAACATAAATAAGTCTTTTGTAATTGATCTGAAGCTTTGAGCGTTTGTCTATTATGTGTTGAAGAACTTCGTCTAGCTGTTTCTTGTTTTTTCAGTCTTGTGTGAGGGTTCCAAGTAAGACGTTTGTCTAAGTTGAGTCCTAGGTAGCGGATCTGTTCAACAGGGATAAGTGGAGTACTATTAAAGGATACAGTAGGACAGGAAGTCATGGGTTTTCGGCGAAGGGTAAAGGTAATTTGATGGGACTTTTTGGAATTGATTTTAATTCTCCAATTCCGACACAATTAACATTTTTAGTTGCAAATTATGAAGTAGGTTTTACTGTTTTTGACTTTACAGTAGAGTCATTTTTAAGGTAAATGTTTACTCTCTGTTTTTAATCACTCTATTACATACAAAGTTTTCAGGGATTTAATAATTTTTTCGGCGTTGCTATGCAACTCGTTCAGTTAAATTATATACGTAAAAGACGTACACTAAACGTCTTTCAGTTGATTGCGACTGATAAGGTACTATTGTAACAGCTGTGAGAGAAAAACTGGGGAGGTTATTCTGATTTGTGTGTTACTTAGTTAAAAATGCATGGTCTTTGACAAAAGCCCAAGAGAAGAAGATCAAGGTGTAGCAGAATAGCATCGAAAGAACTATAATGACAAAATCAGATGCAAAAAGTTAAAAAAAGAAACAGGTCTCAAAGACTTCCTTGCAGATAATAAAAAGCAAATGGAAATGGCCTGGACATCTCCTGCGGTGCAAGGACAACAGATTGTCAAAAATAGTCACGGAATGGACACCATATGACCGAAAAAAGATGAGAGCCAGGCGATGAGACGGAGAGATCCATTTAGGGTTTTGGCAGGACCCCTCTGGTGGAGAGCTGTTAAGGATAGAGATGTGTGGAAGAAAAAATGGTTGGCCCTTACCAATCCCGCATCCCAGTTGGGCTAGTCTAGTCAGGGAACTGTTAGAGGCTATTACTCCAATAGGAAGGCCTAAGCAAGGAATAAAAAAATGTGTGTATAAATATTTATAGATATAATGTATCTATAATTAAAAGAAAAAAGTTTTGTAAAAGGTATTTACAGGTGAGACTGTATAGTAAAATGAGTTTGTTAATCAGTTACGGAAAATTATTGTCGTAATAAAAATAATTTACTTTTTTTACAGAGAGAAACTCAGATTAGTTTTATATATATGTATATTGGTTTCTACTAATCTTGACTGTTATGGAAATATTATGATTTTGATTCAAGTTGAAATAAACTGACTGAAACTCAAGAATCAAAAACATAATATATATACATATATATATACACTCAACAGCAAAAAAAACCGGGCACTTAGATTTGTTCTTATAATTTTGTTAAATACATATGCATATTAATCTTTTTAATTCATGGTAAGAATGAAATAAACCCCGGAGTGCATCGTGAATGGTAGACTTCGCTACCCCAAGCACCGGCCTTCTCTGGCCAAGGCATCAGCTCGGGCTGTGTCAACATTTGAAAGAACCATTATTATGGACCAAAATAAAAAAAACATGTCTATTAATCACAGAAAAGGCTTGGTAAATACATTAAAGATGTTTAAATGTGCTAAAAGCTACTTACAGTTTAGAATAGGCCAGACAGGTAAATCAACTTCAAAACAAATAAATCAAATCTGAGTTTTATCTAATTGTTTACTAATCCTGAAGGGATTAGTTCAATGGACTTAGACCCTACATTCTCTGTAATAACTAGAATACCCACAAAAACAAACACATTGCTGAAAATTAGCTTTTAATACAAAAAATATGAAGTGTCCGGTTTTTTTTGCTGTTGAGTGTATATATATATATATATATATATATATTTAAAAGTATGCATATCACAAAGCCACTGTTCCTCACTTGTTTATGCCGCTGCACTAATATGATTTTCTAATTTTTACAAATATTCATAGTTAATTGATCGAGCATCTTTTGTCGAAGTAAACGATAAAAGCCGCTCGATCAAGTAGTTCCTCGGTGTGTTGCTAGGCAACGCAGATAAAATATTACACAGCTAACAACTTTTTTATGTAACAGAGAGTTAATACGGCCGAGATTAGATCGTGGCCAATTAATTTCTCTGCTAGGTCCAATAATAAAATTAAAAAAAAAAGAAAGTTTTTTAGACAGCAAGCCAACAATTTTTTTTTTTATTCACTAATAAATTAAACGAAAGAAGATGGCCTCGTGACCTTCTAAGTTTGAATCTTTTATTTGAGCAATACCACTGGGTAGTTTCTCTACTTGCCTTATCTCGGGACATAATTTATCTTTCGTTATATGTACTGGATGTATTCTGTATAGAGTTGTAAATTTTGTTTAATATATTTAAAAAATAAACTGACGGTGATTCCCAAAAAAATTGAATGTATCGAGTTATGAAAATAGTTTTGATAGGCTGAACATTTGCAATTGTGTACAGTACATACTAAGTTAACTACAAATAATTTTTTTTTCTTTGAACAAAACATAAATAGTCTTGTTAGGCTCTTACCTTCGAGAAATTATAATTTAATGTTTGAAAGAAGCTCCTGAAGGTTATTAAATACAGAAATTAGAAAAATCTCTCGATTATGTAATAAAGTTTATAAATATGTCATGTTTTAATGGCGTTGCCTAGCAACGGATTGAGGAATTATCTTTCTCTTAAGTCTATTGTCATCCTCAAATAGTTAAATTACAAATATTTCACAAACCACAAAACTACTGTTTCTGACTTCTTTAAGCCGTTCCACAAAACATTGCACTTTTTAAAAAATTTAAATGCAATGGATCAATTAAAAAAAATAAAAGAATAAAACATCTTATTCAAATATTTCGATTTAAGGCCTTGTATTTTATCCTGATGGTGTAGTGAAATAAGATTAAGTAATTTTTCTAATAAAATACATTTTTTTTTTATTATTTAAGGCAGACCTGACAAATTCAAGGTACAAATGCAATACTGAGTGGGTACTCATGTTTCAATTGTACTTCACAAAGTAAGTTCTATACTGAAATTGGGGGTACAGAGGATACCTCCCTAGTATTGAGTAGTTATAATTCAAATTTTCTCTCCTACTTTTACATAATTTTATTAAATTATAGCTTGACAATTTAGAAAACGACCCGCGCAGAAGTCGCCTTTGGCCGTCCGCGCATAGGGAAGCCATATTACCTACTGGACCCATACTACCTAGCTCGCTTTAGTCTCCTTTTGCCCTAAACCCGGCAATAATTACATTAAAATCGGCAATATAATATTATATGGCTAGAAATTATAAGGGCATGAATTAATTCGGTGGGCAGGGCATTAACACCTCAAATATTCGTCCAGGAGTATAACCTGTATAACCGATTATACATTACAACTTTGGTAACCATGGAAATTTTTCATCATAGTAAATCATTATTGTATTGGTGCTAGGACACCGAAGATTCGTCGGAGTACTTTTCTTTCGAAATTTTTTAAATTTTTGCCTTCCGTCTTTGTGGTAGTCCATGTTTCGGATCTAATGGCAGATAATGGACATACATATAGTTATCTTAGATATCCTTGAAATCCATTTTCTTTTATATAACAGAGAGATTAATAAATTTAGTAGGTTCAGAATAATGCTATCAATGTGATCAAGGTACGTGAGACAGAGAAGGATATAGTTTTTAAAATGTATTCTGTTTGTAAATTGAAAGTATTTGTCGATTTTAACTTCTATTATAAAACCTGATCACGATAATATACTTCGAGTTTAACAGAAAGGATGGAAAGCATTTTTTTTAGAGAACTTTACAAGAGCTTTCTGTATCTCTGTTCTGCAATTGTTGTAGAAAAGGACCTTCTTTTTTCGAGATTAATATTAATTTTTTCCCAGGATGAGCGGAAGGATACTAGAGGAGGTGGTAGAAAATAGTCCTGGGAATAGAGATAGAGATAGAGGCACAACCTGTTGACATTGGGGGCGGCGGAGGAAGAGATCCACCCCCAGATATCTCCAGCCCCTCGCGATCCTATCTCGGCGACTGTTTATCAACCTCAACCCCCGACCTCTTCTCGGCATTACACTTCATCATGTAGGAGGTGGAGTGGTATGTTCTGAGGGAGTAATGGTTCAATTCAACCACTATGGGAAGTAGGTAATGAACCTCGTTTAGGTATAAAAGATACACAACTTTTGGATACCAAATTGCCAAAACAGAACCATAATAATAAGAGAATTGTCTTATAGTCTAGGATCCATGGTCAATTTTTTCACTTGATTAGTATCAAACTGAATCTTCGTGAATAGCTTGGTTTCGATGAGACGCCCAAAAATTTCCTGTGCGAAAATTCTCTATTGTGGTAGCTAAAAGCGGTAGCAAGTATAAAATATGTCGATTTGATGATTCTCAAAAATTTATTACTAACTGGGTTTTTTTTTTTGTTAAATCTCAAGATAATTATCTAAATTATTTGAACAAATATTTCTCCTACTAAATGTATGGTTTGATCAAAGAGTCCCCTCCTTCCAATATGTATCCATAACGAAGTCAAAAAAGAAGAAGTAAAAAAAAACAGCTGGTTAGTAATCATTTTTGATGACCTCGTTATCGATACACGTTGGAAGATTTTTTGGAAGACCAAACGGGAGTTTTGGCGTTCGAAGTGCGGCGGTATCAAGTTATAAGCCTATTTGGGCGGTTATTTGTTGGGATTTATTGCACTTCTTCTTTGAGATGTGATTGATATTACTCTTTTTTTTGTCTTGATAATGCCTGAATAGGCGAAACGTCGACTTGTAATTGTTTGTTTTTACTCCAGATTTGAAACATAAGGCTTTGCTTGTGGTTTTTTCCATTTGCATTCTAATAAATGTTAATGTTTCGTTTTGAGTTTTGGCTCTATTTTATTGATTACAAATTTAATTTTAATTTTATTCTTACATGTAAATTATCAATTTAGTCAAACTGTAAATTTTTAATATCTTATATAATTAACATATACTAAAATATGTCATGGAGCATGCCCTAATATTAATAAAGGGTCTCTAGTAGTATAATTATATACTATTTCAATTAAATTATTGATATTTTGTATTGAGCTTATGCATTCCATCATATGTTATGATTAATAAATAAATTACTTTGAAAATATACATAATTACTGCCAGGGGTGTCAATATATATTAAGACCAGAATAATGTTAATAAATTAAATTTTAAATTTAAATAATTCAGACTATAATTGATCTGGAAAAATGAAAAGGGACACAGTTATTCCAAAGTCTTGAGTTTTCACTTCTTTCGGCTGTCCTCATGGTGGCGTATTTAATTTTTTGTGTTTTATTTCATTCCTTATAAGATTTTTTTTTCATTTTAATTCTAGTTATAGTTAAGTCTTGTTAAGTGTGTATGATTTTTTTTCCGGTTTTTCGGTTATTAAAAATTATCGAGTAATGAAGGTATGGTTGTACTTTTATTGAAGTAAAAAATAATAAAAATAACTTCATTGCATAGGCTTTGGTTTGTTAGCAGTCCTTTAGTAAAACTCGCAACGATAATTACAAAAAAAAATCCTTTAAAGCAGAGTACAAGTCAGTAACAGAGAAACTTTGAAATATAATGAGTTGCTAAATTTGTTGCAGAAACTTCTCCTTGTTGCTTCTCTTGCATTTAATATTTTTTAATTCAAAAACTTATATTTTTTCTAAATGGAAGAGCAATGAATGGGGCCATGATGAAAGCTTTTGAAACTTTTCAAGGCTTTAGTTCAATAAGAGTCATCGTTATTGCAACTTTATAATTTTAATTATTTCAATACAATAATCTTTTTATTATGTAGAATCTCTTTATCACCTGAATAATATTATCATGTAATATTATAATAGTAATATCCTATATTCCCCAGTGGTATCAACTGTTTTTTGTCCGAATATTCTACGTGACAACTTATTTTCGAATACCTGAAGGCGTTTCCATCTTTCAGGTTTAGCGGTCAAGTGTCAAATCCATGGAGAAGAGATGAAAGGATGATTGTTTTATAAATTCTGATTTTTAGATTTCGGGACAAAAGACGCGAGCTTATTAGGTAATTTCAAGACCGAACAATAACAAGCATTTCCCGCCTTTAGTCACGCCGTTATTTCCTCTTGAATGACATTATTTGTTAAATAGTACGCTTTTAATATTGCCCATGCTTCACACGAAAAGATAGTGTTTAGCTCGTTCATTCGCCATTGAAAATTTTAATATTCAGTGAATTATAAAAATGAATTTTCTTTTATATTTTATGTGAAAAGGAATAAAACAAGACTTGAAGGATAAAAAAAGCGTAGGCGAGGTTTTTAACGGAAATTAAACAAAAAATCTCTTATTTGTTGTAAAATATTTTAAAAGAGGCTGAAAAGAAAATACAATGGTTAAACGTAATTTTTTATTAATTTATTTATTTAAATTTACAATAGTAATAAATAATACAAGTATAATATTATGAACGCTAAATAGTGATAAGAAACTAAAGGAAAGGGAACCTGCCCACTGATAGTACTCGAATAAAACATTTAACGAATAACAGGTCACAAGACCATCTTCTTCAAGGACGATTATCTTCAAACACCTCGGAGGATTATCAGGATTTTAAGAGGTTGCTAGGTTTGAAACTAGTGGGTTTGAGTGAGAATAAAGTCTGTCACGAAAGGATTGATATCGGGTTCAGGCCAAATCAGCAACAAATGGGACATTGAGGTTCATTATGGATTATTTTCTTCGTAACAAAGTAAGGAGTATTGAGGATTTAACGAAGGATTTTGCATGGTAAGGATTGGATACGAGAGGAATTCGATGGCTTATTGAGGCCCCATAACTCTACTCCGTAATCCCACATACGTCTTATGATTGCTATGTATATGAGTATTTTAAATTTATTAGGAGCTTAGAGAGTTTGTCTAAAAAAAAAAAAAAAAACCTGTACTACTACAACCCATGAAGGGTCTGGGGTTCAGTACATGGTAGAGACTGTACTGTTTCATGGACAATGGTTCTGCAAGGAGGTGACTTGTCCTAGGTCACGCTCGACCGCCAGATTTTCCCCCTTATTTTGGGTACCCTATTTATATAATATTTTATAGAGGCTGGGTGGGCCCCAGGAGGGTCCTAGATCCTATATGATCCATCTCCCGCTGCAAACAGACTAAATAAAAATCATGGCCAGCAGCGGGAATTGAACCAGGATTTCCGGCACGGTAACTCAGTACTCTACCACTGAACCACTCCTCTCCTTCAGAGAGAGTTTGTCTAATAAGTGTTGAATCAATCTGAAACGTGAAGTAGTTTCTTGTAGTTGCAATCTAAGATGAGTAATTCTTTTGGTAAGAAAGTTTGACAAGAATATATAACTAGTTTACGTTAATTTTTATTAGCTGTTGTTACCCTTAAAGACTTCACAATTTAATTAAAAGCATAAGCCCTACAGTCTTGTATCTACCCCTCAATCCTGTATAGCGCTCAGACTTGGGTATTAACAAAAAAGGAACAGGTGAAACTGGACTCCATGGAAATGAAACTTTTAAGGAGTATGATGGGAGTCCGAAGAATTGAGAAAATTAAGAACCGAGATATCCTAACTCGTGTAAAAGTTAAAGATCTCAGCAAGGAGGCCCGAAAACTGAAATGGAGGTGGGCTGGACACCAGAGTCAAGGACGAGAGATGGTCGAAAAGCAGCACCGAGTGGACTCCGATCGGCAGGGGAAGACAGTACATGAGGTGGAGGGATGAAATTACCCAAAGAGTGGGAACTAACTGGATCAAAGTGGCCAGGGACAGAGACTGTTGGTCTAGAATTGTGAAGAGTCTATAAAAGGGAAAACGTGTTTGTTTTGTTTTTGTATTTTGTAGTGATCTTTGTTTTATAGTGAAAGTGCTAGTAATATAGTTTTATTATTTATTTATAATTGTTTTTAAAATAATGTTTTTTTTATAGTAATGAATAATAATTGATGATTATTCTATTTTATAACTACTTATTTATATTTGTTCTAAAAGAGTGTTTTTGTTTTTTGTAATCTGTGACGAGTATTGGTTATTTTATTTTGTATTGTCACAAAAAACTATAATTATAATATAATAAAATTATATTTTGGAGCTGAGCTCCATTTCACCTCCTGAGGGAGATGCTTTTGTCATAATTTGATGTCAATAAAGCTTTATTATTATTATTATTATTATTAATATTAGTTGTTTAATCTTTAACGTCCTAAAAGTTTCAATATGACTGAAAAGCCCAAAAAGGAAGAATATGTGTAATCTAAAAAAAAGAAAAAAGAAAATAATGTTTGTTGGTGGCTAACACAGAACCCGAAGGAACTTAGACAAAGGGAGCGTGGAGAGGAGAGAGGTAAGCCAACACGAAGTAGAGAAAAGAAAAGCGTTTTTTTCTAAGCGACGCTTTTCTTTTCTTTATTTTCATTTTGAGAGTGGCCTCACACTGACGTTGATGTTAACCTCATTCCAACTGCCTTCTATCAACGGACAGTCTGAGAATAAACAACAATTTCCTATTCCTACATTCCTATATATCAGGATTAGAACAATATATATATATATATATATATATATATATATATATATATATATATATATATATATAATATATATATAAATTAATATCTGTATATTTATATCCTTTTCACATGTTTATTTCTCTTTTTTTTTTTTTTTTTAATTATTTTATTGAATTGTACAACTGTAATATATACATCTAGTACAAGGGCTGTATGAATAAATAAATACATGAAAGGACATGTAGAGGCACTACCCATTGGCAGCACTCTAATTACATTTCTATTATAGAAGGTCCCGAGGCCATCTTCTCGGGAATTGGATGCAAGGATGGAAACTAGTGGGTTTGGATGGAGCTGGAGTTTATTACGGAATGATAGGTATCTGGAATGGGCTAAATCGGTAACATATGGACCGTTAAGATCTTTATGGATGGTTTTATTTGTGACAAAATAAGGAGCGTTTAGGATTTTGCGAAGGATTTTGGATTGCAAGGATTGAATACGAGAGGAATTTGATGGTTTGGTGGAGCCCCATAGTTCAGTTCCGTAAGTCCATATAGGTCTTATAACAGTCACATAAATAAGTCTTTTGTAATTGATCTGAAGCTTTGAGCGTTTGCTGTTTCTTGTCTTTTCAGTCTTGTGTGAGGGTTCCAAGTAAGACGTTTGTCTAAGTTGAGTCCTAGGTAGCGAATCTGTTCAACAGGGATAAGTGGAGTACTATTAAAGGATACAGTAGGACAGGAAGTCATGTGTTTTCGGCGAAGGGTAAAGGTAATTTGATCGGACTTTTTGGAATTGATTTTAATTCTCCAATTCCGACACCATTCTTCGAGGCTTGATAAATGTGATTGAAGGGATTGGGATGAATCATATGGGTCGTTATTAACTGTGTCATTAGCATACGTGGAGATGAAGGTGTTAGGATGGGTTGGGATGTCAGCTGTATATACTGTATAGAGGATAGGACCGAGGACGCTACCTTGAGGAAAACCAGCAGACTGGGAATAGAGAGAAGAGTAGGATCTCTTTTTTTAAGTATACAAATGGAATAAAATAAAAATTTGTTAAAATATACGTATAAGTTTGTATGTATGTATATATGTAAATGTATATATGATTATAATGGCTATAAATTATAAGTATAACTATATATCCCTGTATTATTGGTTTAGGTTGAAAAAAAAAAGATACAAAAAAGGGTTGTACAAAGTTCAATAGATGTTAGAGACTGTACTGTTAGATAGAATATATAACTTGCATTGTATAAATCGATTTATACAATTGTATATACATAAAGAAACCAGTGAGCCAGTGTTGAGTGCGAGATTGGTCTATTTGTTACAGTATATTTCATTCGACAGTTTTCATTCTTTTAAAAAATTGTTATACAAGCTTATAAAGTTATTATATTGTATTTTATGGCAATCCTCAATATCTATCTATGTATATCTGAATTACACTTAATGATTCAGATATACATAGATAGATATTGAGGATTGCCATGGTGTTGACTGATAATACACATGTATCATCAGCATACGTGGTAAGGATAGTATTAGGATGAGTTGGGATGTCAGCTGTATAATGTATAAAGGATTGAGCCAAGGACACTACCTTGAGGAATTTAAATACATAAAGTTTCTGTTAAACGATTTGTATTAACAAAAAGTACCACTAAATCTTTGGTTTATTAGCCTTAAGAACATTTTTGAAAGCTTGACAGAATTTTATTTTTTAACTTCTGTTATTAAAGGAATTAAATTACTCTTATCTGTGATACCGAGGTACATCTAGAGTTCTACAATTTAAGTCCTCCAAGTATATGGTTCTAGTCTTAACTACAGATAGATTTCGCATTACTGATTAATTTTCAATTTTAGCCATAAGGATTAAGTAGAATACTTTAGCCAAGTTATTTAGTTTTTAAATGAGAAAAGCTAAGCTCCACAGGGGACATTATGCAAAGTAGGGATTTAGCTCTGATTTAGAACACATCTAGTACAAACTTCGCTTTAGAAAATTTAACGACGAGAGCTTAGGCTTTTTTTATTTTTTAGTCTTGTAGGGTTTCACCATGCATACATAAAAAAAACACCTGTATCACTTCAATCCATAAAGAGTACCAGGTTCAATATACGGGTAAGACGTTTTTCTTGTGAACAATAAGAGATTAAAATAAACAGCCAGAAATTACCTATCGATTCAATAAAGTGTTTGAATTAATGGACAGATGGGTATAAGCTGATGAAACCTCCATTTTTCAAATTTCCATCCACGGGCCACTACCCAACTTTTAAACAAATCCTCCCACATATGCCTTGGTTTACCAATCCGACGTTTACCTGTCTGCTCGTTTTTTATTAATCCGTTCGTTAGACAGCCCAATAGATATAAAAAAAAAAAACCTGTACCACTACAATCCTTGTAAGGTTCTGGTATTCAGTAGGTGGTTCAGACTGTACGATTTCATGGACAACGGTTCTGCAAAGAGGTGACTTGTCCTAAGTCACCTCAACCGCCGGTTTCCCCCCTTATTTTGGATACCCAATTTTTATATTTATGGAGGCTGGCTGAGCCCCAGGTGGGTCCTATATCCCATATGTTCTATCTCCGGCTGCAAACAGTCTAAATAAAAATCTTGAATGCAGCGGGATTATTTTCTAAACAGTATAATTAGACTGAAGCTATAGGAAACAGCTGGCCATTTCAGGCTACTTCAACATTTCCTAGACAAACGCTCTAAGCTCTCAATTAATTTCAAAATACGCATATAAATGACAATGATTAGACCTATCTGGACGGAATAGAGCTTTGGGGCTCCACTAAAACATCGAATTCCTCTCGTATTCAATCCTTACAATCCAAAATCCTTAATTCTCCTTACTTTATTACGAACAAAGTAATCCAGAACCTAGCAATCTTTCAATTTCTGATAATCCTCCGAGGCGTCTGAAAAGAAGATGGCCTCGTGATCTACTAAGTCGAACTTGCTATTTGAGTACTGCCACTGGGTAGTTTCTCTACTTGCATTTATTCATGCCAATATGTACAATTCATCCTATTTACTTGATGTATTAATATAATACAGTTATAAATTACATTCAATAAATTATTTTAAAAAATTAGTACGAGTAGTAATACAGACTAAATCAGGAACCCTACACACTAGAATTATCTTCCTAATAATGTAATCGCTAAAGACAGGAAGCCAGGAGCTCACCTTTCAGAGGCTCATTGAACAGGTGAAGCCGCTAATAGCAAGGTGAGGATTGCGATAATCGGAACGACTTGGAGCCTAAGCCGCTTAGCTAAGTCTTAGGGCGGTTCTCTTCATGCTTAATGCTTTACCTGTTTCATACAGGTGAGTTAATTAAGCAGAAGTTCATAAGACTTATAATAAAGGTAAAGTAAGTATTAACGTTCAAGTAAATATTGTCAAGTGTTGCCTGCCTTTGGTTGATAGGTTACTTAAACGGTTAACAGCTACAGATGGAGCCTATGGTGCTATATGTGGCGCTATCTGGAACATCAGCAGTAACTATATCAATACGGTAATGGACATACAACAGGTAGTGTCCCTTAGGGGTTATTACCTTTACTGTTAAGATAACAGTTGCAGTTGTTTGGAAGGAGCGGTCGACTCAAGGTGCAAAGAACTGGATGAAGCAATGGTCGAGAAATAGCCAGTCACAAATAGCGTACACATTTATTTTTAAATAGTTTTATAAGTTCTCTTTGTAACCATGATTAGCGCAAATAAATATAATGTTATTAAATAATTATTATTTTTTTAAAAAACATCTCCTACTCAGTCAACGACGTTAACTTTTGGAGAAGAGAGGGATATGTCTTTTATTAATTAATAATATAGAATTATTACATAGTGTAACGATATCAGGGTGGCATCCCATTTTATTATTCAAATACATATATTTTTTGTATAATTTGCTACAAATCACTAAATTACATGCTGTACCAAATAGACAAGTCTCAAATTAAAAACAATTGTACAAATTTAAATGTATCTGTGCAGAATCATAATTTTCATTAAATGAAAAAATGTATATAATAAAAAAAAATTGTAATTATACATCCTTAGTAACTTATAGCCATACATAAACAATAACAATGAAAAAAAGTTGTGTGGTTTTAAAAAGTGAAACTGTTTGTCGGTTTGTAGGGATTTAACTAAAAATTTTTGAAAAATTATTCGGTATTAAAATTGCGTTTTTTGATATTAACATAATTATTAAAAAATGGGAATGGTAATGGGAAATCAATAGAAGACAAAATATTTATTTATAAAATTTAATTTTAATTTGCGTATTAGAGTACGGAATACATAATTAATACAATCATTTAGATGATAAACGCATATTGAAAAGTAAGAGCAATATTTATTTAAATCATTGAATCGTTGTCAACTTCAATTATTCTATCAATAACTTCATCTCGCCTCGAATCTCGCAGTTTATAAATGTAATTAACATTTTACGGTAACTAAAATAAGTAAATGATTGTATCTCGACTCGTTCTCTTATCACTGCCGCTACCGCCTTGATTAGAACTGGCGCCCGATTTTAGCCGCTTGCATTTCTGACCATATCTGCGGGATCTTTCCGCATTTAGTCGCTTTCAATGCAGTTTTTTTTCTGTAACAATATTTTCGGATAAAGGTTCCCCTTTTTGAACGACAAACGTATTAAATCCTACACTCGACGCTGGACCCCTACTAGTACTCGGCATGACATCTTTCGGCAGTCTACTAATTTTTTCCAGCGGTTCAGAGTGTAGTTCAGCCTGTGAAGATGACTGAAGGCCTAAATAAAATTAAATATATTGAATGAACCGGATAAAAATTAAAATACTTCATCAAATATTCATATGATATAAGTAATGCGAGAAGGTGATGTAATGCGCTATGCGATAGATGAACGAAAAATTTTGGTGATAAAAAAATAAAAAAGTTTCACTATAATAAAAGAAATTGGTATCCTACAATAATAAATGTTTTGTTCTTTTATGTACAAATAGCTTTGTACTATTTCTGTATAGTTCCCAATATTATTTATAAGTGGGTTATTGTTTTTACACTTAAAAAAGAATTGTTTAAATAGTTAACACTTAATTCTTTATGTATAATTTTAACTTTAGTATATTATGAATAATTTCCAGCTATTCTAAGGCAATTGTTTTGGAATAATTATTCAAATATTATTCAGATCAACAGTTCTGACTATGACTGAGATCATAGCTTAGGCGGTGAAGCCTATATAGCAATGGGGTCTATAATTCATGCTGGGACTCACCCAACCTTTTTAACGTAATCTTCATTCTTAATTAGGGGGAGCTGAATAACGCGGTTGAGTGAGGTCTTGGACAAATCACCTCTCAATCAAACCGCTGTTTGTTTGTTCATTTAACGTTACTTTATGCTGCTATGGCTAATCGGACGATACACAACAGTTGTGTGAGAAACAGTACAGGTCCTGCTGTGTAC
This sequence comes from Troilus luridus, assembly GCA_964056705.1. NCBI lineage: Eukaryota > Metazoa > Arthropoda > Insecta > Hemiptera > Pentatomidae > Troilus > Troilus luridus. Next base: position 8,552,708 of record OZ057412.1, read on the forward strand.
TTAGCAGAAAACACTTCAAGGGTTGTAGCGTTGCAGGGTTTTTTTCTTTTAAAAACTAATAAAAATTAATTTTAGAGGAGCGAGGTAACTCAATGTCCTGCGTTCTTATTTTCTATTCAGAAGGTTCCTTGTTCAAACCCGGCTGTGGCAGATAAATTATTTAAACTGTTAACAGCCACAGATGGACTCTGTGAGATATACAAAGCTACCTGGGGCTCTCCCAGCCTCTATAACTGACTCTTCACTCAGTTAATTGGGAGAAAACTGGAAGTTGAGCGTGATCACGGACGAATTACCTCCCCGTATAGCTTTTATCCTAATGTTACGGTCAGATGGGGGAGAAAGACCGGCTGAGAGGATTAGAGGAGCTGTGGGAAGGGATCAAAGAACGGTGTAGAAAGATCGAGATAATTCAAACTTTCTGGATCAACCTGGATGAAACGAGACAATTCTTATAACTTCCGAGAAGTGCCCCACCCCGGCCAACCTTGCCTGTATAAAAGGCCAGCTGTTTCACCCTGGAGTCAGTAGTAAGAGAGTTAGTATCAGCCAGTAGTAAGCTAGTAGTAAATTTGTAGACTTCAGTGACAGTGACAGTGACAGTTAGTGGCAGTCTGTGATAAGTGCTAAGTGAGTGTAATAAACAGTTTGTCATATTTGGAGAGTATTACGGTCGGTGGACTTTAATTAGAGGACTGTAAGTGTTAATTTTTAGTTTTAAACTATAGTGAAATTTTATTGTATTTGTACAAATTTATGTAAATAGTTAAGTTATTTAGTATTAGTAATATCTTATAGTATTTTTATATTATCTTAGTAATTAGATAACCGTTAGGCATAGGTTATAATCTGTAGACTATTGTTATTGTAACTTCGTATTTAATAATTTAATTGTTTTAGATAATCTCAATGTATTCTTTTTAATTCATTAATAAATATTAGTATCTTGAATTTAGTAATAATTTAGTGAGTTCCTTTTAACACCCAGTAGCCTGTAACACTAAAAACTGTACAGTCTCTACCATGTTCTGGACCCAGGAGCCCTCATGAGTAGTATTCGTGTAGCTTTTTAAAATTCAATTTAAATATTTAAGCTTTCTGTGCTCAGCACAATAAGCGTCTCTGTTAAGCGATTTGTATTAACAAAAAGTAGCACTAAATCTTTGTTTTATTAACCTTAAGAAATTTTTTAAAAGCTTGACACAATTTTTTATTTTAACTTTTGTTATTATTCCCATGTAACTTCAGTTTCAAATATGATTCAAACTCTAATTATGATTTTGTTTAAAGTAAAAAAATCATCGTGTGGAAGGAAATGGTCCGGGTAGAGATCAATAAATTTCTCTTAGATGTGGAGAAATGTTTAAAGTAGCCAACGTTTCGACCCACTCTGCAGGTCTTCTTCAGGGATAAATATGCAAAATACAGACAATTGAAAATTAAAAAATATTTTAAAAATTGCTAAGCATGGTAAATATAAATATATATATATTTTTTAAAATTTATTTTATTGATATTTACAACTTTAATATGATTATAACAAGTAAATCTGTTGATATGTACATTATGACATGAAAAACACTTGTGGAGAAACTACCCATCCGCAGCACTCCAAAAATATAAATATTAAAATACAAAGGTAGTAAAAAAGCATACTAAAGAATACAATAAGAATAAAACCGAAAGTGTTAAAAATTAAAGATAAGGTAATACAGATAAAAATTAAAGATTAAAATGGGATAAATATTAAAGTAAAAATACAAAAGTATCAGGTATCTGAGTGGTGAAGAAAGTGGTTGTCCACCACTCAGATACCTGATAGGTCGAAACGTTGGCTAATTAATAAACATTTCTCCACATCCAAGAGAAATATATAGACCTCTAGCCAGGACCATTTTCTTCCATATATATATATCATCAAGGTCAACAATTATCATTCAAGATAAAAAATCATCATATCAGCTCATCAAAATCACACCAGCTACGTCATTCCTGAATTGGTAAGCTTCAACCAATACAATTGCTACTATAAGCTTAACAAAAAAAAAAATGTCAATTTTTCAGTTACGTCTTTGTTATTTTTAAAAAGCGATATAAGGAAGTCATTTGGGGTCTTTTTCGTTTAATGCACAATTCGGTTATTAAAAAAAGTAACTGTTATTAAAAAGTAACACGTGATTAATATAAAGTAACTATAATTGTTAACACAAATGATATGGTTTATTCTAATTTCCAAAATGAAGCGATATCTTCCAATATAACCACAAAAAGGTGTTTCCCCATATTCCTTTGTCTCCACATAAATTCACAGAGATATGAATCCAACATTGTTCTTCTAGTTCCAGCTTCTATTTTATTTCTTATTTTGGTCGCGGCCCATAACGATTCTATCGACTGTGTGTGCGCTCCAGTTGAAGGATCAACGAAATTTTCAGAATGGTTGACTGTATAATGCTTAAAATCATACCCTTCTATTCTTTCTATAGTGGAATAAGCTTTCCAAAAATCTGATATTATAACACTTCCTGGAAGAATACATTCTTTAATGCACGCTATTAAAGTATCTTCGTTCCTGTTGGGCACTGAATATATGAAAGATTTTTTCGTCTCCCTGCAAATACCACCAAAAACCCATTGGTTGGGATATATTCGTCCGACATTATGTTTCCTTCTTGTAAAACAAGACTCGTCAATTTCGACGGTCATACCATATCCTCCTATTTTGATAGGATTTTTAAGTAGCGAATCAGCACAAACCTCCCTCAAATAATTTTTCCAATTGTTACTGTTTCTGCAGACATACTCAATTCGTCTTTACAAAATAACGTTGTTGTATATTTCTTGGTCCATGAGTAAATAAAAAGAATTGCATTATTCAGAGGATATTTTGAACCGTTGAACCACGTACCTTCCCTGAGCCCTACTTCCAAAAGACAACTTGCATTGTGACACCGCTATCTGTACCGGTCATCTCTCTCGCGCAACTTCATAGAATGTCCATTCCGGCATAGTTTTTCTTTATGGATGAGGCCTCTTTCTTGTAAGAATGCGATGGTTCGGTCCAAATCTTTAAAATCTTCGTATAACCTTAACATAGCCATTATTAGGTTTTAAACGAAACTAAGAAATGTAGTCATATGTTCTACTGATATGGAGGTTGTAACTATATCACGTGTTACTTTTTAATAACAGTTACTTTTTTTAATAACCGAATTGTGCATTAAACGAAAAAGACCCGTCATTTGTTCTACACATCATTTTAATTACACATTGTTTTTAAAAGCTTTCCTTGAAACGTTCGAACATGGACTGAAGATAAAGAATCAATGAGGCAGACGAGGATTTTTATCTGATAGAAACTTTCAGAAGAAAATAGAATCCTGTACACTCCGAACAGGAGTAAAAGTCCTCACAGGAATTAAGAAAGGGAAATTAAGACTGGTGAGGTCGCTAAGAGTGACTGCTTGGAGTCCCTCCAAACTCCCGCTAGTAGGACCAGGTAATTAGGGAATGTGAAGTTATCACCTGCCCAATATATATATATATATATATATATATATATATATATATATATATATATATATATATTGTTTAAGGTTCTTGAGTTTATCTCAAGAACCTTAAACAAGGAAAGAAGTTATTTCAACTTCTTTAGGTGACGTTTCGAGACTAGGTTAGTCTCATATTCATGCCCTCACAGTGAAAAAATGATCTTTTAGTACAAACATTAAATATCTGACTAAAATAAATATAAAATGACACGTGTAAGTTGTAATAGGATAGGGTGTACTTACAAGTTCCAATGAATTGATCAATCTATCATCAATCAGTTACTTCGCAATATATCATAGAATGTTTATATTACATTAGCTATGATCAAGGAATAAGTAATCGATTTTTAGGAACAGCAGTTTTATTTAATCGTTGAATCAGTTTTATTTACTAATAACAACAAAAACACTTTCTAACAAAAAGAATCCAAATGAAACCAATCCTAAAAAATACTATACTATACCCTGTATACGAACACTTTCAGAAAGACTAGCAAAAACCCTCACCGGTAATAAAAGTAACATTGATTCCGCGATTACTTTTAAAAACACAGCCACTGTGTCAAGACTATTTACTAAAACTAAGGATTCGGATAAATTAGAGTTAAAATCAAATGTCGTGTACGAAATAAAATGTGAAGATAAATGCGGCAAATCCTATTTCGGAACATCGGAACAATACTTAAAACGAAGAGTGTACCAACACAAATATAGTTGTGATTCAATAATAAAAAACCCCAATAAACCAGATCAAACAGCCCTCACTACACATTTTAGAAATACTCAACATAAATTTAAATTTGACGCAACTAAAGTGATACACCAAGAGAAAAATAGCTTCAAACGAAATATAAAAGAAATGATAACTATAGAGAAATATAAAAATCGCGCTGTAAACAAAAAATCGGATGTTCAAGGTCTAAGCTCGTGTTATGCTAACTTAATTAATTCTTGGTGATATAATAATAAATAGTCTAATATGATTCAACAATTAAATAAAACTGCTGTTCCTAAAAATCGATTACTTATTCGTTGATTATAGCTAATGCAATATAAACATTCTATGATATATTGCGAAGTAAGTGATTGATGATAAATTGATCAATTATTTGGAACTTGTAAGTACACCCTATCCTATTACAACTTACACAAGTCATTTTATATTTATTTTAGTCTGCTATTTAATGTTTTCACTAAAAGCTCATTTTTTCATTGTCAGGGCATGAATATGAGACAAAACAAGTCTCGAAACGTCGCCTAAAGAAGTTGAAATAACTGATTGAAACTCAAGAACCAAAACATAATATTTCCACAACAGTCAAGATAAGTAGAAACCAATATATATATATATATATATATATATATATATATATATATATACTTTATCTATACCTATTATAAAACAAAGCCCTCCGACGCGTCTGTCTATCTGTCTAATGCCTAAACTCAAAAACTACTACAAAGATTTTCATCCGGTTTTCACTAGTAAATAGAGCCATCCATGAGGAAAGGTCAAGTATACAATTTGTCAAGGCTTCGTGTAAATTGGTTGGAGTATAACGATAATTGTCGAAGAAGCTGCCTAATGCCTTTGAGATAAAATAAAACAATCCATGGTAGAAAATTCCTCTTTTATATGTCTAAAAATAGTCCGAAATAGCAAATATATATATATATATATATATGTATATATATTATATATATATCTATTTATAATATACATCTATATATAGACTATATATAATATAATTATATATATATATATATATATATATATATATATATATATATTATATAGACAATTTATATTATATATAGATATATATCTATATAAATATATACCTATTATATTTTATTAAAAATTGTTAACACACAATGCGGTATTTAGAATGATATTTGAAAAGCTATTTAGATCAGTAGAATTTTATTCCTGTAGAATGTAATTGAATACTTTGGTTACCTGAAGCATTTCAAGCACATTTTTAGAATACTTTACTCCCTTTTCACCATATGTTTGGGGTTATCATGAGTGAATATATATTCGTATATAAAGTAATATCTTTAGTCAGATAAATCCATTCTCTTTACCGATCCTATATTCCCGTGTTCCGGCTTTTTTTCCTGCTTGAATACGATCCCTGGTGGCTCAGTGATTAGAGCACTGCACTAGAGATGCAGACGGGGTTCAAATCTCGGCCAGGACAAATCTTTTCTCCTTTTTTTTAAAAAAGTTTTTTCTTTAAAAACGGTGTCTATTTATAAGATAACTAGCTTCCCACATTTTTAAATGTTGCCAAATAGTGCGGCCTATCTTGATATTTTTTGGCTATTAAACATTACTGCGTTATCATACGAAAATATAGCCCTACCATCTTGATATAAAATGTGGGTTGTAAGTTGTAGGAATAGTTACTAGATTAGTATGGTACATACTTGATGCTTGGTAGTAGGCATCAGCAAGGGCGGATTTAGGGGGGGCACTGGGGTACGAGCCCCCCAGACTGTTTTTTGTTTACTGTGGAGAATCCATTACAGTACATACTTATAGGCAAATCACATGATAGTTGTTAAAATATATTAATAAAATAACAGAAAGAACATGAGTGAAACTATTGCTTTGATATTTTAAAAAACCTTTGAAACCTTTCTAAAAAATACTACAAGTTTATTTCTAAGTTATTTTGGGGGTTTTTCCCATCTGCCGTTGTGCCCCCCACCCAGAAAAAATCCTGGATTCGCCCTTGTTATTATGATTATACCTACAGAGCCGGTGGTTAAGTCTAATTTTCTCCAAAATCAGTTTCTTGTACTTCAGTTAGCGGAATCGAGTTATTTTCGTAGTGAATAAGGGGCTAAGTAAGTCATTGGTTTGAAAAGAAGTTATTGTTTATATTACAACTCCATTCCAAGCCAAAAACTACGAGAATGATACGACTCCGGTTTTCTGAAAGCAGTTAATTCTCTCTGGAGAAAATTCGACTTAACCACTTATTCACCGGACTGTAGATATTACTAATGTCCAACTTTATCGTCTTACTGATATTTCTAGCGGGAATTAATTTTCGAATTATTAATGAATTAATTTTTAAAAAATTGCAAATTAGCTTTCACAAAGTTTGCCTTTGCAGGAAAGAATTTTTTAATTAAATTATTATTTATTTTTTAAATCACTCTATTACATTTAAAGTTTTCACTGGTATAATGTTTTATAGGCGTTGTCTTGCAAAGGATTGAGGAATTATTTCTTGCTTCATCTTGCTCGTTCAATTAACCTGTAAATGTAGATTAAAACAATTCCATTTTTTCAGACTTCTTTAAGTGACTACAAAAAATAAAGCAATTTTTAAACATTTAAATGGAATGCATCGGATTTTTAAAAAAACAATCTTCATCTTATTCTGATAAGTTGATTTTATGATCATAGTTAATAAAATATATGAATAAAATAACAGAAAGAACATTAGTTAAACTATTGTTTTGATATTTATTTCAAAGTTATTGTTGTTTTTTTTGCCCATCTGCCCATTGTGCATTGTTCATCTCCCCAGAAAAAATCCTGGATTCGCCCTTGTTACTATGATTATACCCGGTGAATTAGTGGTTAAGTCTAATTTTCTCCAAAATCAGTTTCTTCTACTAAAGTAAATCTTTTCTCTTCAAAATAAAAATATTCAAAAATCATCACCATCAAACGAATAATAAATAAACGCACAAATTTCGCAATTCCAGCCAGAAATGGACAAGAGTTTCACTCTTTTCTTTCTGTTTTTATTTCATATATTTTAACATCTATGATCATGTGAAGTATGTATATGTATATAAGTATGTACTGTAATGGGTTCTACTCAGTACACCAAAAACCGCCTGGGGGCACGTGTCCCCCTGCTCCCTCTCATGTCCGCCCTTGGAACAATTTATAATTTATTAGAAAAATGTCTTTAATCTTATTTCACTACATTATCTGTATTGAAATTACACTCATAAAACCGACTTATCAGAATAAGATGAAGATTGTTTTTTTTAAAATCCGATGCATTCCATTTAAATGTTTAAAAATTGCTTTATTTTTTGTAGCCACTTAAAAAAGTCAGAAAAAGAGGAATTGTGTTTTAAATTGTTTTAACCTATATTTACAGGTTAATTAAACGAGCAAGATGAAACAAGAAGTAATTACTCAATCCTTTGCAACACAACGCCTATAAAATATTATACCAGTGAAAACTTTAAATGCAAAAGAGTGATTAAAAAAAAAAATAATGTAGTTAAAAATTTTAAAAATTCATTCCTGCAAAGTCAAACGTTGAGATGCCTAATTTGCAATTTTTAAAAAATTAATTCATTAATAATTCGAAAAATTAATTCCCGCTAGAAAAAACAGTAAGACGATCAAGTTGGACATTAATAATATCTACAGTTTCGGTGAATAAGTGGTTAAGTCGAATTTTGTTCAGAGAGAGTTAACTGCTTTCAGATAACCGGAGTCGTATCATTCTCGTAGTTTATGCTTGAAATGGAGTTGTAATGTAAACAATAACTCCTTTTCAAGCCAATGCCTTACTTAGCCCCTTATTCATTAAGAAAATAACTCGATTCCGCTTACTTTAGTTGAAGAAACTGATTTTGGAGAAAATTAGACTTAACCACTTATTCACCGGGTCTGTAGCTATAATCATATTAACAAGGGCGAATCCGGGATTTTTTCTGGAGAGGGGCATAACAGGCAGATGGGCAAAAAAACGACAATAACTTAGAAATAAACTTGTAGTATTTTTAGAAAGGTTTCAAAAGTTTTTTAAAATATCAAAACAATAGTTTTACTCATGATCATTCTGTTATTTTATTCATATATTTTATAACCTATGATCATGTGATTTGCCTATAAGTATGTACTGTAATGGATTCTCCACAGTAAATAAAAAACTGTCTGGGGGGCACGTACCCCAGTACCCCCCCCCTTAATCCGCCCTTGCTGAAGCCTACTACCAATCATCAAGTACGTACCATATTAATCTAGCAACTACTCCTACAACTTACAACCCACATTTGATATCAAGATGGTAGGGCTGTATTTTCGTATGATAACGCTGTAATGTTTAATAGCCAACGAATATCAAGATAGGCCGCACTATAAAAAAAAATCCATAATAATACTCGTATAGTGTAGAGCTGGATAAACATATCGTATTATATAGAGCTGGATAAGGATATCGCAAAGTATAGACTTGGATAAAGATAATCCAGCACCGGAACTTTAAGTGCAATATTGTATTTAGTGAACTTAATACAATATTCTTTTTAAAAATTAAATACTACAGCAGCATTTTATATTTGATATTTTATTTTAATCCTCATACGAGACTGAAAAGACAAGAAACCGCTCGACGTTTCAGGCTACTTCAACACTTACTAGACAAACGCTCTAAGCTCCCAATTAATTACAAAAGACTCATCTACATGACCATCATAAGACCTATTTGGACTTACGGAGTAGAGCTTTGGGGCTCCACTAAGCCATCGAATTCCTCTCGTATCCAATCCCTACAATCCAAAATCCTTCGTAAAATCCTTAATGCTCCTTATTTTGTTATGAATAAAATCATCCAGAACGACCTTAATGTCCCATTTGTTGCTGATTTGGCCCGAACCCGCTATCTATCCTTTCATAACAAACTTCATTTCCACTCAAACCCTCTGGTTTTAAACCTAGCTTCCTCTTCAATTCCCGATAATCCTCCGAGGCGTCTGAAAAGAAGATGGCCCCGTGACTTCTTAGTTGAACTTGTGATTTGAGTACTACCAGTGAGTAGTTTCTCTACTTGTCATTTTCACATGTCATTATGTATCGCTTAGCACATTTACTAGATGTATTTTTATTATACAGTTGTAAATATCAATAAATAAATTAAAAAAAAAAAAAAAGGTATTTTATTTCTATGTACATCTAAACCTCCACTGAAACCTCATAGCCCAGCTAATCGCTTTTCGATTAGATAAATCCTCTTTAGCGTCTGCTAATTGAGTTCATCAGTTTTACACGTCTAAAAAACAACACTGCCATAGCTAATTTAAAAAGGCGATAACAAAAGAAGAAAAAGAAATTCATTATAGACAAAAATATTCCTCTGATTTCTTCTTCACGGTTTGCTAATTGGAACAATGTTTTACCTTCAAAACCGTTTCCGAAGCGTGCGGATGTTTATGCGAGTGTTTACAGAGCAACGTCATTATTAATCTTTGAGTATAAATAGAATGATGGCGTTGAGCTAGAGCAGTAAGAGCGCTGAGCTTAGCGAGATATGTCGACTCCATCTTTGTTCTTCCTGTTCCTGGCGGGCTCCTTCCTGGGCCTGTCCACGGCCTCCGACGGGGAGTCCATCATCACCGACTGCACGATCCATCGGAAGAGCGTCATCACAGGCTCCGAACTGACGCGGTGCAACTTGGACAGGTCGGGAGTGGAGGCGACTTTGAGTCAAGACACCGCTATTGTCTTCTCCTTAGTCAGAAACTCCACATTGATAGATTCAACCCTCAACGCTACCTATAGTAACGAAGACGTGGACAAAGCATCGACACCTGAGATCCTCCGCAACATCGACCGCTACTGCTTCAACAGGGTCTTCGATTCCAGAATCATTAATACCACGTTTGACGTCTCTCCGAGCTGCCGAAGCAGGTCACAACCAGGTCACAATAGCACTGTCAATAAATCGCACATCGGCGATTCCATCGTCCGCCTTTCGGAAGTGGCTTTCTCTAATGTCACGAGCGACTCTTATTCTTGCCTCTCCGTCATCGGTCTCTCCGAACTACATCGTACCAAAGCCACCAGTTCTATCCTCCGGAAACTGAACAGCAAGGACTGCATTTTGGCCAACTCTGAGGTGGAAAGGTCGACCTGCGAGCGTTCGAAATTGCCCAACAGCAAATTGTTCGACAGCACTGTTTCGGATTCCATTTTGCAAAACAGCCAAGTCAATAATTGGAGCCACGTCTTGCAAACCAACCTCACCAATGCGATTGTCACTGGTAAAAGCAAAATATCCGGATCCAAAATAATGAATTCGCAAGTTTCTAACTCAAGTTTGACAAATTGCGCTATTACTAACTCCCATGTTGACGGTAAGGTGTGGGATGGGGTGAGAATGATGAACGGCATTATATTAACAACTTCCAGGCGTTAGGTTGGACTCGATGTTCCTCCGAAGTTCCATAAGCCCCTAAGAGTTTAGATTTCATTATTGGATATATTCTTACAAATAGATTCTGGATATTATTACATTGACTTGACTCGTTTTGAAACTTACAGCTGTAATTTATTACTGTGAGATATTTTGTCTAGCAATTTGTATTGTATAAATATATTTCTTTGCATAAGGTAAAAATAAAGAGCTATTCACTTTGATTTCGATATTCAATTTACCTCATCAAATATATTTGAATTGCTTATATTATCGAAAATTAAAGTAAATTATAGCGACAATGACTATATAAATAATGAGTATCCCTAAATCAATAAACAAAGAATAAAAAAAATATATAAATGTATATTAATAATGTTGGACGAAAGTTAACATTAATTATTGTATGATAACAAAAATAATAAAGGTAATTGTTGGTTTTAAATCAACTGCAATTGTGATTGTAACAGAGCGCCTAGTCCACAATGAATGTCCAAACTTACAATTTTTCATTATTATTTCATTATAATAGAGAGAAATCGTTGGCTGGAAGATCTAATGTAGGATGGAAATAGTTGGGGGGTGCAGTCAATGTACACAACTAATAAGTGAGACTTATTTATTGATAGTGCCCACGTTTCGACCTACTTTGTACCTCATCTTCAGGGACATGAAAGAAAACACACAAAAAAATAAACTATAAAAAACATTACAGTACCAAGAAATGCAAAGAGAAAGAAAAAGAGAAGGTAACAGAAAGATATATATATATATTTTTTTTTATTATTTATTTATTTATTGATATTTACAACTATATTACAGTAATATAACACAGTAATATAACAAGTAAATTGGGTGAGTGATACATAATGACATGATATAATGACAAGTAGAGAAACTACCCACTGGTAGTACTCAAATCGCTGGTTCAACTAAGAAGGTCACGTGGCCATCTTCTTCTCAGACGCCTCGGAGGATTATCGGGAATTGAAGAGGAAGCTAGGTTGGAGACTAGAGGGTTTGAGTGCAGAAAGATATAAAATGAAAAGTGTACATATAAAAAATGATATATAAATGTATGGAAAACTTAGTATAATACAGATGAAATATAAAATGCATGATAATAGAGTCCTAGAGAGTTACATAAGTAAAAATGAAAGAAAATTGATACAGTATATTAAGCCAGGGAATAAATATAGTTGAAAGTAATGAATGAAAACAGAAGAAATTTGTAGAAAGGAATCTCGTGAATGACACAGTGACGTGAATGACAGGTAGAGAAATAAAAATAAATATAAGTATGGGATGTAATATAATTGTATATAATTAGAATGAAATTAAACTAAAACAAAAAATAATGTAAATATAGAAATAACGTCTATAAATAAAGATATAAAATATTTGAGAGATCTATAATATTAGAAAAGAAATAATTTGATAAAAATATGAGATATAACAGTTTGAGAAAGGAGATAAATTATAAAATTATGAAGATGGGAAATGTGAACTGTATGATTACACATATGATGGATGAAAGAAAACATATGATGGTAGAAACGTGTTGAAATAAAGATATAATAATGTTCAGTAAGAGAACGGAGAAAAATATAAAAATTATGATGTATGGTGATAATGAACTCATTCTTCATTCAAGAATGAAGCAAGCATTCTAATATATTTCTAGCAAAAAATATATTTTCCTGCAACCATTGAGTAATCCTATCCATTACTCAACTAAAACTAGTGTGGAAAGTCCCACTTTCTCTCACTAGTGGGGGAAACTAACAGCCACCTAGATCGAATTCGACAATCAGCTCTCTGCTATTTTAAATGTTAAATGGCGTTATTATAATATTATTCATTTTATATTCCTAAAATTTTAAAATAAATAATTTTAGAACTATTTTATATTTATGATAAGCGAGGGGATGGTTGACTGGAAGATAGGAGATGGAAGACTCCCTAGAAGTCTATTATCTTACATTTTATAGTTTTTATATATATTCCACTACCTTTTCCATAATTTTATTTCTCACCTCTGATGTTTATACTTTTTCTTTTTTAAAAAACTTTCTGTTTACTTCCTTCTTTTATATTTGTAAAAAAATTTTTTGCATCACCACCTTTCTGTACATTTTCTCTGTAATATTTTTATTCATATATGTCCCTCACTTTTTATTCTAAATTTCTATCTCTCTACATATATATTTTTTCTATTTTATCATATACTTAGTATTGCAATGTATAGTTCTGTTATTTTGTCTGTTTTTTTTTCTAAGCCCTGAAGATGACCCACAAAGTGGGTCGAAACGTCGGCACTTAATTAAATAAGTACCCACTTATTTAGTGTTTTTATTTGACTGCACCCCCAACTATTTTCTTCCTTATTTTATATTTAATTCGAGATAGATTTTATTTATTTTGAAGCGATTTTATAGAAACATTTGATATAACCTTAAATATATTAGAACACATCAGAAATTTGGAGATCTAGACCACAAACAAAATAAAAAATGGAAATGAACGGAGGTGAAGAATTCATAGAATTTACTCCTCCGTTCATAAAAGAACAGGCTGAACAGGCAATAAATCAACTTTTACCAAAAACATCTAAAGTCAGAGAAATATGAAGAGAAATATAAATATAAATCAAGATATAATAATATACGTTTATTTTATTTTTGTATCTGTTATCAGAATATTATTTTCTAAATAATAATAAATAAATGTTTCAATGAGTAAACCGTCATAGAGTTATAATTTGCATGGTTAGTAATAGAAAATTGTAAGAGATAGCGCTAGTGTAGTTTTAACAAATCTAAAGTTTCACCTTTAATTTCTTAATTTTTAAATGGTTGCAGGAAAAATGTAATATTTAACACGTGAGAAAAGTGCTTATTACACCCTCGTTTAATTAGCAGACTCGCCTTCGGCTCGTGTGGTAAAATTCACTCGGGTGTAATAAAGTGGCACTTTCCTCACTTGTCAAATAAATAATTATTCTAGGCCACAAAATAACTAAGAAAATTCAGTTAACTAAAAACTATAAAATAGAACATGTTTCACTGCTTCATTAGTGATAGTTATTGTGAAATATATTTCAAGAAACATCTGGAACGCAGTACCTTTGACATTTCCTTAGGTAGTTCTTTCCTGCGAACTCATCTATTGCACAAATAAATTAATAATTATAGTAGTTTAACGTTGGCAGAATCTCTAAAGAATTTTCTAAATACACTCCAATAAGAGCCTTTGGAATAATAATTTATTTTTTATTTTTTCGGTAGTCTCTACAGGCCTTGTAGATCTTTGGCCGCCTTTACCAGCCTTCTTCACGTCTATCTATCCTGGGCCGCGTATTTCCAGTCTGCTACATGCAGATGCTCAGCATCTTTGTTGACCCTGTAAATCCGTCTGGTGTTTGGGCTCCCACGTGGTCTCTTGGCAACTATTGTGGCATTCATAGTTGTGTAGAGCAGTCCTGACGGATTACTTCGAGCTACATGCCCCGCTCATCTTAACCTTCTTGCTTTCATATCCTAAGATATCGCCTGACCAGTTTCTGTGAGCAATTCCTTGTTGGTCCTTCACCTCCAAGAGTGCAGACTCTCATCCTATACCATTCAGGTTATCGTGCGAAGGATTTTCCAATCACAACTCTCTATTCTGCTTTCCAGGGTGCCGGTGAGAGCCCACGTCTCTCAGCCGTTTATCAGAATTGGCTTTATTACAGAATTATAAACCCTTATTTTTAAGTTTAAAGAGATACTTCGGGATTTCAACACTCTTGAAAGAGCGAGGAATGCTCTGTTTGCGCTTATTATACGCTCGTCTATCTCAGTTGATAAATCATTCGTTGATGTTATTGAGGCACCAAGGTATTTGAAGTTACCTACTTTCGGGAACGATTTGCGATCCACACAGATGCTTTTTCTTGGATGTATTTCACGGCTTACTATCATGTATTTGGTTTTTTCCTCATTTACCTGTAAGCCCATTTGGTCTGCTTCTATCATCACCGTCGTAGCGAGGTTCTCGATATCCTTTTCATTGCTTCCGAGGATTGCTATATCATATATAGCAATAATAAGTTTATTCCATACGTAGAAAATATCTGCAATGATGCATAAACATGGTGTAGGAGAGGTTGGTACATGGGAAGGCAGAACGATCCATTGCCCATAGACATTGATCACCACAACATAAACATTATCCATTGCTTTTAATTTCAGAAATTAATAATTCGTTCACTTAATGAAAACCTATTTCCAGTCGGTTTTTTGGCATATAACTTTATTATGCGGATACGTTTCGACTAATTTGTCATTTACAATCCATCAAGAACTTCATTAACATCTCAGAAGAGTTATAAGTCATTTTTTTTCTCTTTTTTTTTTTTTTAAATTCATTACCAAAATTAATTACCCAATACATTAACAAAAGGACCATGGAGGACAATGGACCTCCAAGAAAAGATTTTAGCTAATGACATGAATTAAAAAAAAAAAAAAAGAGAAAAAAGATGACTTATAACTCTATTAATTAACTGACTAACAGTGAAGAAGCTCACAGCACGATGAGCGAAAGCTTGGTTCATAACATCAACAAGACACGGTCCATCCCGGAAGTTGAATATAAGAAGAATTTCATAATTGTTTAGAATAATTTAAAAGGTAGTTTTATTTGTTTAGTATTAAGTGTAATATTTGTAAAAAGGTTTGAATATATATGTTACAAATGAAGAGAGAAAAACAAAAGAGAGTCGATCGGCTTTTGTTCGCTCCGGCTAGACCGAGCCAGTCAGTGTTGCCACGAGCCTCTTGACGTGCACATCGTATGCTCTATAGGAGCCCAAAATTGTTTTGTGTGAATTTGACGAAGATACTAATTTGCTGCCCACCTGCAGGTGTAATTAGTTTAAAATAAGTCATCGATTCGACCAATTCGAATTGACCCAGTCGATCATCTCAACCTCTATTGTTTCACCATCTTCGCTCGCCCTGCCGACGAAAATCCTCTGTCATCTCAACATCCAGCTCGCCCTGCCTAGAATCTACCATCTACTGAAAACTACTTCGACAGACAGATAAGAGTTTTCATTATTATATCATTGCAATCAGAAAATCGCATAAACATTCATTATTTTGTAATAGATTTTATTTGTAATTTAATAGAGTTAAATTTACTATCGTCTTTCCTAAGAGGTCCAGCTAACTGGACCCTCTTCCGTGAAATAATAACCGATGCAATAGACCTTAGAGTATCCCTCAAATCTCCTCAAGAATTAGGCGATGCTGTTAATTCCTTTACTACCCTGATCCAACAAGCAGCCTGGAATGCATCTTCACCTTCCCCATCCCCTCTGTATTACAAGAAGAATCCTATACCCCAAGATCTCCTAGATCTAATCCATACCAAGCGATGCTCTAGAACCCTCTGGCAAAGAACCAGGCACCCAGATGATCGGAAATCCTACAACTATTACACCAAATTAGTTAAAAAGAAATTAGATACCTTTAGATCCAAATCCTACAATTCCTACCTCTCCTCATTATCCGTAACCGACAATTCCCTATGGAGTGTAACCAAAAAAGTACTGAAACACCATACTATCACCCATCCTCTCCGACGTGATGATGGTTCCTGGGCTTCGTCAGAGGAGACTAGAGCTGAAGAATTCGCCCAATACCTCTCTAAAATATTTACCCCTCACCCCAACCACAATCCCACTCATACAGCTAGCGTACAAGAACTCCTCTCTTCACCAATACCTCTCTCTCTACCCCCTAAAGCTGTTAACCCCTCTGAGGTCAAATTCCTTATAAATAAACTAAAAACCCGTAAATCTCCTGGCCATGACCTCCTCAGTTCCAAGATCATTCGACAACTGCCTCAAAAAGCAACTATATTCCTTACTTACCTGTATAATTGTAT
This sequence comes from Troilus luridus, assembly GCA_964056705.1. Taxonomy (NCBI): domain Eukaryota; kingdom Metazoa; phylum Arthropoda; class Insecta; order Hemiptera; family Pentatomidae; genus Troilus; species Troilus luridus. Next base: position 8,569,374 of record OZ057412.1, read on the forward strand.
CCTCCGCACAACCCACTTTCCTCTGTTGTGGAAACACTCCATTATTATTCTCTTTCTCAAACCGGGTAAACCCCCCAACAACGCCTCATCCTATAGACCAATCAGCCTCCTCCCTATCCTTTCAAAAATCTTTGAAAAAATCCTACTTAAGCGCATCCTACATTTAATTGAAATTCCTTCCCACCAGTTCGGATTCCGCTCGGGGCACTCCACTGTACAGCAGGGTTTAAGAGTGGTTGACCATTTATCCTCTGCACTTGAAAACAAGCAATACTGCACTGGTGCCTTTCTGGACATTGCTCAGGCATTCGACCGGGTATGGCACGATGGCTTGCTTTTCAAAATAAAAACCCAATTACCCCAATCCTTATATCTAATCCTTAGATCCTATCTCTCTAACCGTTCCTTCAGAGTCCGCTGTGGTCCAGAGTTCTCCACTTGTTATCCAATCGAGGCCGGCGTACCTCAAGGAAGTGTCCTAGGTCCTATCCTCTATATCTTGTTTACAGCCGATATACCTTTAGATCCTGTTACCTTCCTTGCATCCTTTGCCGATGATACTGCCATACTATCAACCCATTCAGACCCAGAACTGGCATCTGCCCATCTACAACGACACCTCTCCTTAATCGAACATTGGTGCGCCAATTGGCGTATCAAAGTCAATTCAAAAGTAAGCACGTCACCTTCACCCTCCGTCGCAGATCCTGTCCACAAGTTCATTTTAACTCTATACCACTTCCCAGTTCCGACACAGTCCGGTACCTGGGTTTCCTACTAGACAAAAGACTTACCTGGAACCCACATACTCGACTTAAAAGACAAGAGCTCAACAGAAGATACGGACAGTTATATAGACTACTGAACAGAACATCACAACTTTCCGTTGAAAACAAACTATTAATTTACAAGATTATTCTCAAACCGATGTGGACCTACGGAATTGAACTATGGGGAACTACTAAATTTTCGAACATCAAACGTATCCAATCCTTTCAATCCAAAGTCCTTAGAACAATAGTCAATGCTCCCTTTTATGTTACAAACAAGACCTTACATCACGACCTCAAGATCCCTTATGTCCTTGATCTCATCCCATCCAAATTCTCAACCTTCCACCAGAAACTTGCTCTTCTTCCTAACCCCCTGGCACAATCCCTATCTAGTACCAACCATCCTTATAACCCTCCTCGTAGGTTGAGGCGGCAGTGGCCGAGAGATCTCTTATGAAAATACATCTGGAGTGCTGGCAATGGCCAGCTTCTCCACTCATGCCTGAAAGTGTGTGGCTCTAGCGTCCTCACTCAGTCTCCACTGGCTAGACTGGTGACGCGGCTGACTGAGAGGCGCTGGGATCTCCTGGCATTGTGCCTCGGCACCCACTTCTGGGTGTAGGGGTTTGATTCGGAGTTCCCAGGGGCAGTATGTAATGTGGCCAAGATTATTATTATTATTTTATTTTATTTTTATTGTTATGTACATATGGTCTCTTTTAGCTCTAATACTCATTGCCCAAGATAGTGGCAGAGTGTATTATTTCTCAATAAAGCTATTAAAAAAAAAAAAAAAAAAAAATTTACTATCGTAAGATTAAATAATATTTGTTTTCTTTTTGTTATTAATTAGTTGTTGATAATTTAGTTAATATTAGTAACTTCATTTCTCATTATAAAAGTGTTTAAATTGTTCTTTAATTTAACTAATTGTTTTTCATTCTCAAAAATATTAGTTATTTAATTTATGAAAATTGATTTATGTTATTAGTTTAATAAAAGGTTACAATCAAAATGACATGCGATCTGGTATAATTGAATCAGAAATTTATTTTTCTTATCCATTTCGGAGCTCTCGTCGAAAGGTCCAATAACTATTTCGAGGTTGCTCAAACATTATTAAATAGATGAGATATAATATAAAATATAATAATCATAATTAAATTTTAACATCCATGTCCCCCATATTGGATCGGCAAATATTGGCTTTTGGATGTGTACTTTTCATTCCTTCAGCGCGCGACGCAAACACTCGTCACGAAGGCTAACTTCCAACTGACCCAGCGACGAAGGTTTACGGAGAAAAGAGCTCCATTTTCGCAATATAACGCATCCATTAGTCCCCTACCTGACTGACTGCTCAAGTATCCCCATTTCGAATTTTTAATATTTGGGGTTTTGGCCATGAATTCGGGATTTTCGTCCACTGATCGTCCATTCTTATTTCCCGAGGCTAAATATTTTTTTTTTTAAATTTAATTTAATGATATTTACAACTATAATGGTATTATAACAAGTAAATGTGCAAAAATGTAGAATATGACATGAAAACACTTGTGGAGAAACTACCCATCGGTAGCACTCCAATAAAGTTCTATAGTAGATGATCTCGAGGCCATCTTCTTTTCAGACGTCTCGGAGGGTTATCAGGAATAGTATGGGAAGCAAGTTGAGAGACTAGAGGATTCGAGTGTGTATGGAGCTTGTCATGGAAGGATAGGTATCTAGTTTTGGCCAAATCAGTAACATATGGGATATTAACATCATGATGGATGAGTTTATTTGTGACATAATAAGGAGCATTGAGGATTTTACGAAGGATTTTGGATTGTAAGGATTGGATACCGGATGAATTGGATGGTTTAGTAGAGCCCCAGAGCTCAACTCCGTATGCCCAAATAGGTCTGATAACTGTCATGTAATTGAGTCTTTTGTAATTAATTGGGAGCTTAGAGCGTCTGTCCAGTAAATGTTGAAGTAGGCGAAAACGTCGAGCAGTTTCTTGTCTATTCAGTCTTGTATGAGGATTCCAAGTGAGACCTTTATCCAGATGGAGTCCTAGGTAACGTATCTGTTCGACAGGGTTCAGTGGAATATTATTAAAGGATACAGTAGGACAGGAATTCGTAGGTTTACGGTGAAGGTAATTTGATGGGATTTGTTAGGATTTATTTTAATCCTCCAATTTTGACACCATTCTTGAAGGTTTGAGATATGGGATTGAAGAGATTAGGATGCAACAAATGGATCGTTATTAACTGATAACACACATGTGTCATCAGCGTAAGTAGTGAGGACAGTGCTTGGATGGGTTGGGATGTCAGCTGTATATATCGTGTATAGGATGGGACCCAGGATACTACCTTGAGGAACAACGCCAGACTGGGTGAAGAGGAATAATTATGGTTTACTTTAAAGGTTCTATTACTGAGGTAGGAACTGATAATAAGGAAGTAAGTAGAAGTTAAGAATTTACGGAGTTTGTACAGCAGTCCTGGATCCCAGACAAGGCTAAAGGTAAATTCTAAGAAATAACAAGTCACCTATTCGAAGGAGAATATATCATATTTTCTTTCGGCTACAAGACTTTTAACGTCACAGTCAGTATTATTGAATAATAATAAGTCATTTGGTTATTTTTATTTTCCTAAATATTATTTACACATTTACATTGTTCAGAACAATGAAATTTATGTTTTTATCAGAAAATCCAAGTTTCCGACTTCGGGTCCATGTGGATCAGTATTATAATCCGAAAAGCTGCTACAATTTTGAACATTTTCAGTTTTGGCCATTTTAATGACAAAGGGGCAATTTGTGGACAATTTCTTGTACTTCTATAACGGGAATAAATTGCCGTTCAAATTGGTCTCCGAAAATGAAGTAGCCAAGGAGTTGGATAGAGCTCATCAAGGTTTGAAAAATCCCAAATTTGCCTTTGTTTCGCTGTTGTTTTTTTTTATATACTTCAACAGTTACAATAAGAAAAAAAGTTGTTATCAATGTTGCGTTCTTATTCTTAACATAATTATTAAAAAATGGTAATGATAATGGGAAATCAACAGTGGACAAAATATTCAATTATAAAATTTAATTTCAATTTGCGTATTAGAGAACGGAATACGAAATTAATACTTATCATTAATCATTTAGATGATAAACCTATATTGAAAAGTAAGAGCAATTTTCATTTAAATCATTGAATCCTTGTCAACTTCAATTATTCTATCAATAACTTCATCTCATATCTGCGGGATCTTTCCGCATTTAGTCGCTTTCGATGCAGAATTTTTTCTGTAACAATATTTTCGATTATAGGTTGGCCACTTTGAACGATAAACGTATTAAATCCAACCCTCTACGCTGGACCCCTACTAGTACTCGGCATGACATCTGTCGGCAGTCTACTAATTTTTTTCCGGCGGCTCAGAGTGTAGTTCAGCTTGTGAAGATGACTGAAGGCCTAAAAAAAATTAAATATATTGAATGAACCGGATAAAAGTTAAAATACTTCGTCAAATATTCATATGAAATAAGTAATGCGAGATGAAAAATTTTGGTGCGATAGAAAAAAAGTTACTTTAAAAATTAAATTTTCACTAAGATATTGGAATCGAAATTGGCATTGCGATGAGGACCGAACGACAGCAAACTAAATTAGTATCCTGCAAAAACAACAAAACAAAATTAGTACCCTGAAAAAAACAACAAAACAAAATTAATCACAGCTTTTTTAACTCGATCCGGAGGTTCGATGTATCGAATATTTGGATTTGGCCCCTGGTTAGCAATCACTTACAACATAAAAGAAACCTACTATCCTATTAGTTTCCTACCTAAAGCCCAAGGGTGGATCCAGGATTTTCCTCTGGGGGGGGGGGTATTAAAATATCAAAACAATAGTTTCACTCAAATTATTTTTGTTATTTTATTCATATATTTTAACTATTATCATGTGATTTGCCTATAAGTATGTTGTGTAATGAATTCTCCACAGTACAAAAAAAAATTTGGGGGGCACGTGCACCCGTGCCTCCCCTAAATCCACTCTTGCATAGTAATGAATTATATTAGAGAATAAGACAAAAGTACAGTGTGGATTTAAACAGATCCGTTCCGCCTTCAACAATTTATTTTATTTATAATTTATTTTAATAACAATATGGCGATCAAATTGGACATTAATATCACAATCGTAGTAATAAATTAAAATAGAGAATATGACAAAAGTACAGTGTGGATTTAAACTGATAAGTTCAATACCTGATGTTCCGCCTTCAATTGATGCAGATATTAAACAACAATACTGAACTAAATTGTGGGTCATGGATCTGAACAAATGAAGGGGCAAAACTCTATTAACATTATAAGGGTAGAAAACTGATTTTTATGGTTATTATTGCAGACATTACTAAATTAAAAACAATTTATTAAGAAGAATTACTAAATAGAATATAATTTAATAAAAAACAATTAAAAAATGAATTATGAAAAGGGCTAAAGCTCAAAACATCGAATATCTAATAATTTAAATAATTACAAATTACTTAACCTATATTAGCAATACTAAATGGGTACTCATATACTAAATCTAATTACTAAACTGAATTTCAATTTCTATAACATTATGGTAGTACCTCTACTTCAACGTTAACTATCTACTGTAGTATAATGAAATGAACAGTGAATATATTACAAACATTCACATTGAGTAAATACATGACAATAATTATTATTAAAAAAATAATTTAAGATTGAATTTCAATATTAGTATCAAATGAAGTTAATCTAATTATGCACAATTAGTCTATTATCTCAAGTTGGAGAGCAAGTCACGCGAAGTAAGCCTAGTCAATTTAGTCCAAGATACTTAGCGCTAAGTGAAATTGATTTACAATGTATCTTGAGTTAGGATGTTAAGTATCAAATATAAAAATAATATATAAAATATATACACACAGACATACACCACACAAACACACACACACACACACACACACACACACACACATTTTATTTTTGAAATGTACAATACAAAACATGGAAAAATGTATGTAACATGTATGTTATTGTTAATGTAGAAAATTAACATTTTTTTTCTATAAAAACGTCGAAACAGAACGTTTTTAAATGTTCAGACATTTTCTGAAAGATTCAAAATACCTTGATCAGTAATTTAGTACGAATAAAAACACTTAAATAAAATAACTTAATGCTACATTACGATTCCTCGTAAAGGAGGGATACTAAAGTAGTGAACTTTGAATGCTTTTTGTACTTAAACTATGAAAGATAGAAAAAAATGTTATCAAGAGGAAACTGCATTGTTTGAAGGTCGATATTGACCATTTAAAGTGAAAAACCAAAAAATGTTTTTTTTTTTCTTCAAACTAGGCCTGAATAACTACAACTTTTACCTGAATCGTTTATCTGAATTTTGTTTGGTTTAAATGTTAAAAAACGTTTGATCCACTTGAAATGGGACACCCTGAATATATATATATATATATATATATATATATATATATTGGAGTTGCCATGCCGAAAATCCTGGTTCTTATCATAAATATATATATGCGTGTGTGTGTGTAGATCTCGAGACTAAAACTGTTGTAAAAGAAAAAAAATGTACAATGTTGTGTAGTAAAAACATAAAATTTGAACTCTACCAAAGAAGAACACGAAGAATGCATTTTGAAGATGAAAGAGAAACATAAAGATTCTTCTAAAAATGGGAGAGTGATTTGAAAAATTACGAAATTTAAAAAATGCTGGCGGGGGTCCGCCGTTAGGGTTACGAGGGATGCCCCTCTAGTTTTATAAAGGGAAGTTTATTTAAATAGGTTATTTTTATTTTATCTTTTTTTTTAGTTCCAACGATCTGAGGATCACGTTTGCATAATGTGCGTTTTTTATTTTCCTGAAACCTTTTCTACTCCTTACTTTTTTTCCATCCACTTTTTTTTCTAAGTGAAACCTTCTTTTGCCGGGTTGGGCAATTTCCGGTATGAGAAAAAGGGCTTCGCATCAACGACATGCTCGTGAAGTATTGCGCCAGTCTAACGAGGCGTGCAGCAATTCGTACTAATCGTTTTAATCAATTGTAGTTTACATTTTAAATTTCTATTGACATAAGAAAAAAACCGCTACAACAGCAACCCACAAAGTGTCTCGAGTTCAATAAGTTGTAAAGACAGTACTGTTTCTTGGATAACAGTTGTGCAGGAAGGGGATGTACTGTTTCAAGGACATTGGTTGTACAGGGAGGTGATTCGTTCTATATCACGCTCCACCGCCAGATTTCCCCTACTAAATAGAGGCTGGGTGAGCCCCAGCCGGGTCCTATATCCCATATGATATATCTCCGGCTGCTAACAGCGGGATTTGAACCAGGATTTTCGGTATGGCAAATCAGTGCTATTCATACTAAAAATAACATAAAACATCAATAACATGTTGAACTTTCTGTTTCCCTTAAAATATTTCATTTGTCATAGTTAATATTTATATGTCATAGTATATATATATATATATATATATATATATATATATATATATATATATATTGGTTTCTGCTTCTCTTGACTATTAAGGAAATACTATGTTTTGGTTCTTGACTAAAACTGAAACTCAAGAACCAAAACATAATATATATATATTTATATATATACACGAGTATATATATGTGTTTGTCTGTATTGTATATATTATATGAATACATTATTTTATATTTGATATCTACATCTTAACTTAAGATACATTGTAAATCAATTACACTTAGCGATAAGTATCATGGACTAAATTGACTCTGATTACTTCGCGTGACTTACTCCCCAACTTGAGATAATAGACTAATTGTGCATAATTAGATTAAATTCATTTGTTACTGATGTTGAAACCCGGCATTTGATTATTTTTTAAAATAATTTTTAAGCTAAAAATTGATTTTGTTAATATTATTTTCCAAGAAGTTTTTTAAATTGTTTTTTTTAACTTATATTTTATTTAGTAATAGCTCTTAATAAATTAGTTTTCAATTAATAGTGTCAGCAATATTAAGCATAGAAATCAGTTTTCTGACCTTATAATGTTAATAGAGTTTTTGGGCCTTCATTTGTTCAGATCCGTGACCCACAATTTTGTTCAGTATTGGGGTTTAATATCTGCATCAATTAAAGGCGGAACATCAGGTATTGAACTTATCAGTTTAAATCCACCCTGTACTTTTGTCATATTCTCTAATTTAATTTATTACTACGATTGTGATATTAATGTCCAACTTGATCGCCATATTATTATTAAAATAAATTCCCCAGCGAGAGTTTATTTTTCGAATTATTAATGAATTAATTAAAAAAATATTTACAAATTAGGTTTCACAAACTTTGCAGGAATGTATTTTTTAAAATTTTTATAACCAAGCTAAGTAGGGATGTGTTTTTACTGCAATTTTTTGCTTTTTTAATGAAATGGATGTGAGTTATTTCCTTCCTACTAATTTGGTCTATGCTTAAAACCTTATCTAGGTATACTATTTTGAGTTCATGACTCTTTAAAGTACTAAAATAACCGCCTGTTTCAGGCAATATCACCAGCGCCCCCACCAGTATGTTGGCAGAAAATAGTGTCACAAGAATAACACCAAAAATGCCGATATGAGTGTGTATGTTTGTGTTAAGTTATATATACAAGATATTGGTGAGCCCCAACGCCATCTTAATTATTGTTAATAAAATCCAATGTAACCTACTTCACGGAATTCCTTAAAATGCGATAGATTGCAGAACGAGGCAACACAATAAGAAAAAGAAGAAATACTTCAAAATTATTTATTGATAGGGGTTTGGGGGGGGGATTCATTTCATTGAGGATATCGCACTTTTTTAAATCAGTTGTGCAAACAATTTTGCCAATATCACACTCATACCTGCAGGGTATTTAGATACCACGGGATCTTCCGTGGCTGTTAACAATTTAAAAAAAATTATTTATTCTTTAATTTTCATTTGTACCTGTACATTATTTTTACTTTTCTACAGGAACATTAAGTTTTGGAATAGAAACATCAATAGATATTCGTTTTTTCGAGCTTTAGCCGTTTTTCATAATTCTCTCTTGGTCATTGTCATTTTAATCTTTTCCTATCAAGTCCAAGTAACAAGGAGTAGGAAAGAGAAAGAACGAGTGTATTAGTGTGATATTGTGTCGATGAGTGGAATGTTTTGTATTTGTTATGAATATATGATTTTATAGTGAGAATGTCATTGTGTACGGTGTGATTCGAGAAATACCATGGGACATTAACCATTTTTCTGAGAATTTTGGACTTTTTTGTTTGTATCTTGTGTATGTGGACCTGTTTTGCTGAACCCCGAAGTTCTGCTCCATATGTCCTAATAGGTTTGAGCATACTGTTATAGATAAGTCGTTTGTTTCGTAAATTAAGGGAAATCAGCCAGCTTTTAACCCGGAATTTTCAGCATAGCGATTCGATTTACCTCGCTCTAAATATATATATATATATATATATATATATATATATATATATATATATATATATATATATATGCAAAAAAGCAGAGGGGTATTGCTAATTTTGTAGTATATACTTTACCTAGCATTTATGTTATTATATACTTAATAACTACATTTAGGCCAGGGGCCAGGAACCAAAAAAGGGCTTTAGGTTGCAATAAATTGAAGAGAGCTGAACTTTTGATATGTTGTAAGGGCATGCCTGACTAGTAGAAATCTAAGTTTGCTACAGAAAAAATCGGATGAGAAAACTTTTTGTGACCGAAAAACCTCGAAATTTTCGGAGTTATTTATGTTTTTGGCCTATATCTCCTAATCGGTGCGTTTTTGATAAAGAACTTCTGTAACCATTTTTAATGTTGAATAAATTTTCTATAATTTGAATCCAACCGAAGTTCTGTAGGTCTACTAGATTCTGAGTCACGCCTCTTTGAAAATTGGTATTTTTTTCCTAAAAGTTGAAATTTTAAGTTATGGTCGAATTCCTGGGGAAACACCAGTCGAAGGATTGATCCTAACGATGAAAGGATCTTTAATTTAAGCACATAACGAGGCCATTAGTTGTTATACTTCATTTGTCAATTAAAAAAATAGGAAAATCGGGGAAAGTGGGTGTGAAAAAATGACTAATTTTCAAAAAGGCGTACTCAGAGTCTGCTACACCTACAGGTCTTAGTATGTGCTTAAATTAAAGCTAATTATATTTACTATCTTGAATTTTATCATAGAATCACTCCTTTGCCCGGTGTTCCTCAAGAAAGTCGGCCAAAACTTAAAATTTGGACTTTTTGGAAATAAATACCAATTTTCAAAGGGGCGTAACTCAGAATCTACCAGCCCTATTGAACTGCGGTTGAATTCAAATTGTAGCAAATTTAATCTAAAATGGCTACTCATGAGTGTTTTTTCGAAATTCCACTAATTATGAGACACAGGCCAAGAACTGAAATAACCAAAAACATTTCGAGGTTTTTGGACCACCAAAAGTTTTCCCATAAATTTTTTCGTTTGAAAAATTGGATTTACACTACTCAGACATGCCCTTACAACATACCAAAAATGCAGCTCTCTTCAATTGATTGCAAACTTTCAAGTACCTGACCGCTGGCCTGATTAATATTTAATGTAGTATAATTTCTAATAAATATTAATGCTTTTTACAATAAAAATAATACTAAAATGCTAGGCAAAGTGTATAGAAAAAAATTAGTGGTATCCCAATTTATTTTTTCGCAGTTTATAGAAAAAATAACCGTTATCAGTACAATGCTTGGAAAGTCTTGGGTTCACTCAGTGTTAGAGATCGTATTGTTTCTTGTACCGATGTTCAGGGAGGTGATTTGTCCAAAATCACGCTCAACCAAGATTTTGTACATAAAAGAACAAAACATTTACTATTGTATGATACCAATTTCTTTCATTTTATTCAAATTGTTAGAATAAAATTAAATAAAATTGTGGTGATGAGTAGGAGCAAAACCACCTCCGTCATATAAAATAAAAGAACTGCTTGGATCCTCCAAACGGCCTAACGCCTAAATAGTGCAGTGTAATAAGCAGGTTAAAAATCGGCCATACTAAGCTGACACATCTAGGGCAGCACCAATCAACTTGCCAACGCTGTAATAATGTACAATTTACCGTAAAGCACCTATTTGAATGCAAGAAGCATCAAATAGTAAGAATTTGGACATTGAAACGTGCCATCCTTTTAAAAAAGATGATGAACTACAGAGGACTCTGATGTACCATGAAACTCACAAAGTTAATCCAAGAAATATAAGAAGAGCAGTCGTCGCTAATGGACCAAGCAGTCCAAGTGTTTGAGCCAATTTAAAATCATTAATTAATCATGTTGGGAATAACATATGTTTTTAAAAACAAAAAAAAAAGTTAGGCCAGTTCTCGTTTAGCCTCAGTTGTTGTAAAATAACCACGCAGTTTGTATTCGTTAAAGTGGTATTATATAAATTGTGTTGGATATATGGTCGAGAAAGATTTGCATTGTGTATCATTACGTAAAATCGGAGCGTCGGAAAGAAGTTGGACGAATCAAAGTGCAGGTAAACGGGGATTGATTCCTCGAGTTTCCCTCTGTCCCATCCCATCCCCAAATTCCCCCTTTTACTTGCAGAGAATCCTCCCCCTTTTACTTGCAGTCCAGCGATTTTTCCCAGCAGATGGTAAGTAAGAAATTTATTATTGTTTTAATTTTTGTTCGTTGTCGAGAATAATACAGTCCACTGCTTTAGTCGATCAGAGATTTTACAGCCGATTGAGTCGCGTAAACATTGGTCCATCACAGGCACGGATAATTTTATTTATTGGTTGTAGAAGATCAATTAGCTGTAAAATTTGTTATTCGTAGGTGAGTCGTTGAAAAGTTTTGACCGGTTTAGAACGGGATTAAGCTTGTTGTTGAGTATACGGTCTAGTATGATTATACTTAGAAATAATCTTTAGAAATACTTGTTTTCGATAAACAGCTGTTTCACAAAAGGTTATTGTGTACAAATTATAACGGCTAATAATTTTGTGTAACTGTTAATATTATAACGGTTAATAATTTGTTGTACCGGTTAATATTATAGCAGTTACTATTAGCGGTTAATAGTTCTAACGTTAAATTTGTTGTAAAGTTTATAATTTTATTTTATTTTGATTTACCAATTTTGCAATCATGGATGCTTCGAAGGCGGAACGTTTATTGAAAATCTTAAATAAAAAGAAGGAAGTTTTATTCGAAAGAGTCCAGAGAATTTTTGATTTATCGAAAAAATGTACCGAAGCAAAAAGTGCGGCGAGTTTTAAATTATCTTATCCATTATTAGATAAGACATTACGAGAATTTGACGAACTCGAAATTAGAATTAATGAAATTTCTCTAGAATTCGTAGAAGATTTCGAACCGACATTCACTGAATCGATATTCGAGATGGTCGAACAGATTGAGGGGGTAGCCAACATTGTTATGCACCCGAAGTCGGATGGGTCAGGCAAAGGGAATTCGGGCATTCAAGCGACAGTAGCGGGCGAAACCAAAGCGGCACGTCTACGTACGATCGAAATTCCCCGGTTTGATGGCTCACTAGAACATTGGCCTGTTTTTTATGAATTGTTTAATACCCTTGTCCATGAAGACTCGTCTTTATCGGCATTGGAAAAAATGCAACATCTGACCTCTAGGCTCACGGGATCGGCATTGAATATTTGTAAAAATGTAAAACCCACATCAGCTAATTATGAAATTATGTGGAAGGCTTTGATTGATCGTTATAACGATGAACGCACCTTGGCAAGTAGTTACGTCGAAGAAATATTTCGTTTTCAGCCCCTTCGTTTGGAATCTCGAGAGGGTATAATTTCAGTGTTAGATGGTTTCTGCGCGCCCATTGCGGCGTTAAAACAATTGAATATCGGTGATGTGGGGGAATTTGTTTTTCTGAATCGGTGTTTAGCGGTTTTAGATCCTGCCACCAAAAGAGCTTTTGAGGCCGCCCATCGTGATAAAAGGCTTCCGACATATTCGGATTTGGTGACCTTTCTGGAAAAACAAATTAGATGTTTACCTCCTACCGAAACACAAATTAAACCTAAAATTCATAATCCGAGTCAACAAACAAAATCTAACAAGGCAACTCATTTTCTTTTAGCCAAATCGGAAGAAATAAAAGGAAAAAATTGTGTGTTTTGTAAAACTGGTATTCATCCGTTAATGGGTTGTAACAAATTTTTGAAATTAAGTCCATGGAAGAGATTCAAAGTTGTCAAAGCTGCCTTTCTGTGTCTAAAGTGTCTTTCAAACCAACATAGAGTTTCAGAATGTGACTCGGTTAATAGTTGTAGCAAATGTGAATTGCCACATAACACTCTGTTACATTTTGAACATGGTCGTGATAATGAAAAGTTGGAAACGCATCTCGAAAACACCCAATCAGTGGGGGGTCCCTCAACAACCTTATGTTCGATGAACATGGTCGCAAGTTCCGCGGACCACTCAACTGTTATTTTGTCGACTGTGGTAGTACATGCAGAGAACTCTCAGGGTAGTCTCCGACCCATTCGGTTTTTACTAGACAGTGGTAGTCAGTCTAATTTTTTAACCACATCCATTTGTCGAAAATTAAATTTAACTGTTGAAAAAAACTTTCGCTCGTCAGTTCTTGGGTTTGGTGGATCAAGGAATACTGTTCGGGGTAAAACCTCTTTGCGAATTTTTTCTCGCCTTGATTCGAGGGTGTGCTTTACAATCGCACCTTTAGTAGTTGATCGTATTGTCGATCAATTACCTTCTATGCCATTGGACGTTTCTCGCTTGGGCCATTTGCAGCATTTGCAACTGGCTGATGAGAATTTTCATTTACCTGGCGAAATCGATGGGGTGCTAGGGGCCGAACTGTTTCCAATTATAATGGGTGGGGCAAAATTAGTCGATTCTCCGGACAAGCCCATGGCGATTGATACTCCCCTAGGGTTTATAGTTATGGGGAAAGCGCCCATTTCGGAAAGCTCTCCCGAGCCCATCTCTCTCCTCACCACCGTAAATGAGTCTATCGTTCCATTCCAACGATTTTGGGAACTCGAAGATATTTCCCAGATGGAGGGTGTCTGCTTAGATCAGGAGGATATAGAATGTGAGCGGAATTTCGTAGAAACCGTTCAATGCGACGAAAGTGGCAAATATATCGTCACTCCTCCTTTCCGAGAAAATCCTGAGTCGCTAGGCCATTCGCATCATTCGACCCTAAAGCGGTTTTCTAATCTGGAGAAACGCTTTGTCCAAAATCCTGACGTGCACGATGCCTACCATGCGGGAATTTCGGATTACCTTCATCAGAAATATATGTCGCTTTCTCCTGATTTAGAAGATGGAGAAGGATATTTTATACCCCATCACGCGATTTTCAAGCCTCAGAGCTTAAGCACACCGGTGCGTGTCGTGTTCGATGCTAGTAGCCAGAATAGCTCAGGCATATCGTTGAATGATATTTTGCACATGGGCCCAAAACTGCAAACCAACATTGTCGAATTGTTGCCGGAATTGGTGGAACTGCCTGAACAAAAGCCGAAGGCGTGTATGATAGCACAGTCCCATAAAAGTGAAAACATGATTTATGATATCATTTGTTCCTACTCGTCCTTTTCAAAACTACGGCGAGTCCATCGACAAGAATATATTACAAGGGAAGATTTAGTAAAATCAGAAAAGGTTCTTTGTCGTACCATACAGTCGCAGCAGGGCATATCTGCACTCCAGAATGGAAAACCATGTTCCAATCGCATTCAACGTTTGGCTCCGTTCCTAGCCGATGGAATAATTCGAGTCGGAGGACGACAGCAAAATGCAGCGGTTGGCTTTGAATATGCGCATCCCATAATTCTACCCAAAATTGATTCGTTCGTACGCATATTGGTGCGTTATTACCATTTAGAGAACCTTCAAACAGGTCCCAGTTTGCTCTTATCGTTGTTGAGACAAAATTATTGGATTCTCTCCGCTCGATCTATTGTCCGGAAAGTGATACGAGAGTGTAATATTTGTTTTCGAGTCAAACCCAAGTCTTCTTTTCCAGTTATGGGAAATCTCCCGAGCTGTCGAGTAACCCAAGTCAAGGCATTTTGGAACACCGGAGTAGATTATGCCGGTCCTTGGCAAATAAGTGTGGGACGTCGACAGAATTCAGCCACTCAGAAGGCCTATATTTGCCTTTTTGTGTGTTTAGCTACGAAAGCTATCCATTTGGAACTCGTGACTAGCTTGTCTACGGCTGCCTTTCTAGCCGCATTCAAAAGATTTTTGTCTCGTCGTGGTGCTTGTTCCACTATATATTCGGATTGTGGAACAAATTTTGTCGGTGCTAAGAGAGAATTAAATGAACTCTCAAGCTTACACTCTTCCCGAGAATTCAAAGATATTCTGTTCGATGGGTTGAGGGATTATAAAATTGAGTGGAAATTCATCCCTCCAAGTAGTCCTCATTTCGGAGGAATTTGGGAATCCAACATTAAAAGTGTCAAATCCCATCTATCGTGGGTCATAGGAGAACAACGCCTGACATATGAGGAGTTCAACACTCTCCTGATTGAGGTTGAGGCATTGATGAATTCCAGACCATTATGCTCTCTTTCGGAGGATCCATCAGAACCTTTGGCATTGACTCCTGCACATTTTTTGACCCTTACACCCTTAAAATCATTACCTGCGGACGCAGTGTTGGAATTACCCTCGAATCGTCTCACCCGCTATCAGTTGTTAGACAAATTGGTACAGTCTTTCTGGTCGCGATGGAGCAAGGAGTATTTGCATGAGCTCCAAGTCCGAACGAAATGGACACAACCTTCCTGTGCCTTACGCGTGGGGACAGTGGTTCTCATAGATCAAAGTCCTATGACCCCCCTACAGTGGCCGTTAGGCATAGTCGAGGAAGTTTTTCCAGGCCAAGATGGAGTAGTAAGAGTAGCCGTAGTTCGAACCAACAAAGGGACCATGAGACCGCCGATTGTAAAGCTCTGCCCCTTGCCTAGTCAGTAGAGGATTCGAAATTGTAAATATGTAAATAGATTAGATAATCGTTGTTTGGTTTCATTGAATTTCGTTTATTTATTTTATTTTTTTTTTTGTAATCTCTCCAATCCTTAAACTCCATTGTTCAGAAGAGGAGTCTTCAGGGGCGGGGGTATGTTTGAGCCAATTTAAAATCATTAATTAATCATGTTGGGAATAACATATGTTTTTAAAAACAAAAAAAAAAGTTAGGCCAGTTCTCGTTTAGCCTCAGTTGTTGTAAAATAACCACGCAGTTTGTATTCGTTAAAGTGGTATTATATAAATTGTGTTGGATATATGGTCGAGAAAGATTTGCATTGTGTATCATTACGTAAAATCGGAGCGTCGGAAAGAAGTTGGACGAATCAAAGTGCAGGTAAACGGGGATTGATTCCTCGAGTTTCCCTCTGTCCCATCCCATCCCCAAATTCCCCCTTTTACTTGCAGAGAATCCTCCCCCTTTTACTTGCAGTCCAGCGATTTTTCCCAGCAGATGGTAAGTAAGAAATTTATTATTGTTTTAATTTTTGTTCGTTGTCGAGAATAATACAGTCCACTGCTTTAGTCGATCAGAGATTTTACAGCCGATTGAGTCGCGTAAACACCAAGCGACTTAAAAAAATTTGTTTATTTTACTATTATTAATTTTTTTTCTCTCTGTTGAAATTTTTTGATTATATTTTTTCTTTCATTGTATATTACGATTCTGTAAAGATACATTTAAATTTGTCTAATTTCTTTTAATTTGAGACTGGTCTATTTGGTACAGCATGTAATTTTTGTGAATTGTAGCAATAAATATAAGAAAAAAATAATTATAAAAAAAAAGTTTTCCTCGACTGAGGTAACCCATTTTATAGACGTTGGTGAGCCACAGGAGGGTCCCAGACCTTAAAAAATATTTATCTCTGGCTATTAACAGATTGAATAAAATCTACCACACCCGAAATCGAACCCACGACCTTAGAAACGGCAACTCAGTTCTATACCATTTTTTTTTTTGTAAATTAATAAAAACAAAGACAGATACCGTCCAATCAAAAAATGCATTGTATTTTATATCTTAAGTAGTTGAGAACCGAAAGGAGAAAATGCTTTTGATTGCGTTAGGCTCAACGGCTAACAAGGACATTTGCATTTTTTCTTGAAGGACTGCATTAAATGACAAAGGAGTCATGGAATTGTAATGCTTCCGTTCCTTTGAAATTCGCCCTCCCCCTTTCCCCCCTCCCCATTTCTTATGAATTGAAATGAAGTTTATTATTCCTTCAAAAGAATTATTCCTTAATTTCTACAAGCCACTAATTGCTTCATTTTCATTTCTCCTTTCTCATTGTGTCCTGAAAATCCAAGACTCTCATTTTTAATTAGGGACAGGTATTGGACTTATAACTCTATTTGTCTTTAAGGTGAGAATAAAGTAGATATTAATGTCTCAGCTTTCACTAACACCTATCCATACTTGAAGTAAATATTGACCTAGATCTGTATCACTAAAACCCATGATGTTTCAGTACATGGTAGAGACTGAACTGCTTACAGGATAACGGGAAGTGAACTGCCCGAAATATCCCTCAATCAGTGTAGAGTTGCTGGGTGATTCATAGTGGAGCCTGAGTCACTCGTGGCTGTGAAGCTTAAAGGGTCTATCCCTATGGGCTATTAAGAGATTAAATTATTTATCTGCTACAGCCGGATTTGAACAAAGGACTTTCAGCTTAGCAGCTTAGCACTTTACACACTAAGATAGCCCGTTCCGAAAAAATAAATTGTAAATATTGTGAAATAAATAAAATTTGGCAAAAAGGTAAAATCCATACCATATATCTACATGTACATCTGAACGTAACCTAGGAGATTTTCTCCAGTATACTAGCCAGTAGGATCAGAATCTTCTCAGAAGAAATAATAACTGGATATCAGTGTGGCTTTATGCCAAGGAGAAGAAACATCGAACAAGTGTTGGTAAATTGTTTGGAATTTGGCCTGTACCTGGTTGTCCTGTCTATTGATTTTCAGGAGGCATTTGACAAGATTTCACGCCCCTCTCTAATAATGACCATGGTTGAGTTCGGGATCCCAACAATAATGGTCATCCTGGTTATAATGACATGTTGCCATACCAAGGCAAAGGTGGTAAGTGACATTAAGTTTATTAGAGCTTTTCAAGTAGAATCAGGTGTGCTAAAGACATCGGACTATAGATTAACAAAACCGAAACCATATATATATTAGAGTCTTCCCAACAAGAAGAGAAACGATTGACCTGAACATTGGTGAATATTGTTTCGAGTGTGTCAAGTGCTTTACCTATGTTGGAGCAGAAATCAACTGTGAAAACAAGATAGAATATGAAATAAGGAAGCGCATCATGGATGGGAATAGAGCCTATTTTGGATTGAAAAAAAGTTATGAGATCAAGTGTACTCTTCAGTAGCACAAAGATGAAGTTATATAAAAGCTTGATTATGCCAGTTGTCACCCAAGCATCAGAAACACACTTGAAGACCACTGAAAAGCAAGCTCTGCGAGTGTTTGAGCGTCAAATAACCCGAAGAATTTATGGAGGAGCTCTAGTTGACGGAGAATGATATCGAGGACGTCGTCGAGTTTATCAAGTCACGGAGAATAAGTTAGCTATGGCAGGTACAACGTATGAATGATGATCAAATGCCAAAAAAGATGATCCATGATAGGATTCATGCCAAAAGAAGTAGAAAAGGAAGACCTCGTTGGCTTTAAGATATGGAAGATCTACTGAAGATGAACATAAGATGTTGGAGAAATAAAGCTTTGAATCGACAGAACTAGAGGAAGATTGCAGAGGAGGCCAAGGTCCATCCTGGAGTGTAGAGATGTTGAAAAAAAATCTATGTGTAAATGACCACACACCATGGATTTTCTAAACTAGTATATTTATATTTCCTATACCACTACAACCCATGAAGGATCTGGGGTTCAGTACATTGTAGAGACAGTACTGTTTCATGTACTCAACAGTTTTTACCCCTTATTTTGAGTACCCACTTTTAGAGGCTGGGTGTGCCCCATGAGGGTCCTAGATCCTATATGATCCATCTCCGGCTGCCAATGCTAAATAAAAGTCTTCCCTGACGAGGGAATTAAACAAGGATTTTCGGAATGCCAACTCAGTGCTCTACCACTGAGCCACTCCGTTCTAAACTAGTATTTCCGTTAAAAAATCGTAATTTTTCGTGATTTATTATTTTCTCTTATCACGAATTTCATAAGCAAATCAAGTGAAACCGAAAAACTAGACGAGTATGCGAAAGGTAAACCAAAAGTAAGATTCACTTGAATAAATAAAACGTAAGTCGTTGAGACAACAAAAGTAGAGGTTTCGCAAAGCAAGGTTAGTTAAATATGTAACACCACCTTACGATAGGCAGCGCCACTGTATCAGTTTAGGGAGCACTGCTTTTCTTTCTAAAACGAATATTTGTAATTGACAAATAAAACTGTGATCCCCTTGAAATTATTCATATATTTTTCTTAATTGTAAATGTTTAACAAATCTGTCATTTATATATACTTTGTTATTTATAATTGAGTAGCCTTTATACATTATTTCTAAAGACATTAATGGAAACATTCTTAACATTAAGCCTTCTGATGATACATGTGTATTATCTGTCAACACCAATCCAATTATTGCATCCCAAAGCCTCCAATCCCATATCACTGATCTTGAAGAATGGTGTCAAGACTGGAGAATTAAAATAAACTCTCAAAAATCGCATCAAATCACTTTTACCTTACGTCGTAAACCAATGACTTCCTGCCCTTCAGTATTCTTTAATAATATCCCACTGGTGCCTGTAGAACAGATCCGATACTTAGGGTTGCATCTTGACAAACGATTAACCTGGAATCCTCATACGAGACTGAAAAGACAAGAAACCGCTCGACGTTTCAGGCTACTTCAACACTTACTAGACAAACGCTCTAAGCTCCCAGTTAATTACAAAAGACTCATCTACATGACCATCATACGACCTATTTGGACCTACGGAGTAGAGCTTTGGGGCTCCACTAAGCCATCGAATTCCTCTCGTATCCAATCCCTACAATCCAAAATCCTTCGTAAAATCCTTAATGCTCCTTATTTTGTTGAGAATAAAATCATCCATAACGACCTTAATGTCCCATTTGTTGCTGATTTGGCCCGAACCCGCTATCTATCCTTTCATAACAAACTTCATTCCCACTCAAACCGTCTGGTTTTAAACCTAGCTTCCTCTTCAATTCCCGATAATCCTCCGAGGCGTCTGAAAAGAAGATGGCCCCGTGACTTCTTAGTTGAACTTATGATTTGAGTACTACCAGTGGGTAGTTTCTCTACTTGTCATTTTCACATGTCATTATGTATCGCTTAGCACATTTACTAGATTTATTTTTATTATACAGTTGTAAATATCAATAAAATTTAAAAAAAAACAAAAAAAAACATTAAGCCTTAAATCTTAAAAATAATACCGAGAAACAAACATACCGGTCAATATTTCGCCAAGGATATAAAGTATAAAATGCAAGACACATAACAGAGGAAACATCCCAACACCACCAAGGCCCTAATACAACATTGAATCCTGAGGAAGGTCCTGTTGTCCTGTACCTTCCTTTAAACAAAAAAACAGTAGATACAAAATTAAAATATTTTATTTTATTTAATGATATTTACAACTATAATGCTATTATAACAAGTAGATGTGCTAAAATGTAGAATATGACATGAAAAACAATTGTAGAGAAACTACCCATCGGTAGCACTCCAAAAAAGTTCTATAGTAGATGATCTCGAGCCCATCTTCTTTTCAGACACCTCGGAGGGTTATCAGGAATAGTATGGGAAGCAAGCTGAGAGAATCAGTAACATATGGGATATTAAGATCATGATGGATGAGATTGTTTGTGGCATAATAGGGAGCATTGAGGATTTTGGATTGTAGGGATTAGATACGAGAGTAATTCGATGGCTTAGTGGAGCCCCATGCATATGATGGTCATGTAGATGAGTCTTTTGTAATTAACTGGGAGCTTAAAGCGTTTGTCTACTAAGTGTTGAAGTAGCCTGAAACGTCGAGCGGTTTCTTGTCTTTTCAGTCTCGTATGAGGATTCCAAGTGAGACTTTTATCCCGATGGAGTCCTAGGTAACCTATCTGTTCGACAGGGTTCAGTGGAATATTATTAAAGGATACAGTAGAGCAGGAATTCGTAGGTTCACGACGAATGGTGAAGGTAATTTGATGGGATTTGTTAGGATTTATTTTAATCCTCCAATTTTGACACCATTCTTAAATTAAAATAAAGTAGAATAAATTAATAAAAAATAGAAAACACAAACACCACCAAAAAAACAGAAGACAAGATACCATTATCAGGAGGAGAAAAACAACATTATCAAGAATTGAGTGGATAATCCATAAAATATATTAATACTGAAGCGCAACATTTTTTTAATATATTATTTTGAATCCATTTGACGAAGACATGCAATAAAGTTCAAAATGTTAGCAACTGATATACATAAATGAATTTCATATTGAATAATTTATACTTTTGATAATTTATATGTAATACAAATAATTTAATAATTACGTGTAAACATTTTTGAGATTTAAAAATCCAAAATTATGATTTTTTTTGAACTCCATTACTCATTGCTCCTTCTAAAACTTGGATATACTTACAGACGTGCATTTAAAAACTCCAGTTTTTGTAAATTAATTTTTATATATAAACTAATCCACAATGACCTTAATGTCCCATTTGTTGCTGATTTGACCCGAACCCGCTATCTATCCTTTCATAACAAACTTCATTCCCACTCAAACCCTCTAGTTTCAAACCTAGCTTCCTCTTCGATTCCTGATAATCCAACGAAAAGAAGATGGCCACGTGACCTTCTTAGTTGAACTAGTGATTTGAGTACTGCCAGCGGGTAGTTTCTCTACTTGTCATTTTCACATGTCATTATGTATCACTGACCTATTTAGTTGATGTATTATTGTAATACAGTAGTAAATATCAATAAATAAATAAATATATATATATATATATATATATATATATATATATGTATATGGAAACAAATCCATAAAATAGGGTACCAAATGGAAAGAAGAAAGTTTGAAGTCCAAAACCTGAAAAACCCTGTGCTAAAAGACAAATTCCAAATCGAGCTGAAAAATAAATTTGAACCCTTGGACCTAGAGAATCTCACAATTGATCAACATTGGGAGACAATAGAGTCCAAGTTAAAAGAAACAGCAAAGGAAATAATAGGGATTCAGGAAAAACGGAAACCCAAAATATGCTTCACGGAGGAATGCGAAAAAGCAGTCGAAGAAAGAAGAAGATCGAAGGTTCTCTACGCAGTCAAAGCTGATCCAGCTACACTAGAAAAATACTCAGCTGCTAGGACGAAAGCAAATAAAATAATAAGAAAAGCGAAAAGAGAATTCCTCAAGGAAAAACTAGAAAATATTGAGGATAACTGGCAGGCTGGAAATATAAGCGAACTATACGCAGATATCAGGAAGGAAAGGGCTGGATTTAGAGCTAGAAGCACTCAAATGCGAGGGAAAAATGGAAAACTGACGGCATCCAAAGTAGAAGTATTAAATATCTGGAGAGAACATTTCCAGAAACTTCTAAACCAAGTAGAACACACGGACGAAGAGGACATGGACCACGAGGAGGATCTTGACCCACAAGAGGTTGAAAAACCTGACATACTGGACTTAGAAATAGCAATCGACAGGCTTAAAAGAAGAAAGGCTCCTGGATTGGACAATCTTCCATCAGAGTTGTTCAAAGATGGAGGAGAAACCATAAGAGCCAAACTAT
This sequence comes from Troilus luridus, assembly GCA_964056705.1. Taxonomy (NCBI): domain Eukaryota; kingdom Metazoa; phylum Arthropoda; class Insecta; order Hemiptera; family Pentatomidae; genus Troilus; species Troilus luridus. The sequence continues at coordinate 8,592,100 of OZ057412.1, forward strand.
TAGATCTAATCCAGAAGATATGGGAGAAAGAGAAAATATCAGAGGCTTGGAAAACAGGTCTAATATGCCCTATCCTAAAAAAGGGGTCCATATACGAGTGTGGAAATTACAGAGGCATAGCGCTCCTTCCTGTTGTCTATAAGATAATGACCAACATATTGCATAATCGAATATATCCGTATTATGAAAACACGGCAGGCGACCAGCAAGCAGGATTCAGAAGAGGAAGGAGTACGCTAGACCAGATATTCATTCTGAAACAGGTACTCGAAAAACGATGGGAAGTAGATCAAGATGTACACGCGTTATTCGTGGATTTCAAAGCAGCATACGATTCCCTGGACAGAAGCTGTTTATGGAAGATCATGACGGAGCTGGGTATTCCCGGCAAGTTGGTGAGATTGACGAAGGCGTGTGCAGACGACCCCCGATGCAGAGTCCTGATACAGGGAGATGTGTCTGAGGCCTTTGAAGTTGGAACTGGCTTGAGACAGGGAGAGAGACTCTCACCTTTACTGTTCAATATAGCCCTTGAAAAGTTGATAAGAGCAACATCAAGAGAGAATGGTGGGGTGCACGTTGGGAAGGTACATAAAATTCTTGCATACGCCGATGACATAGCAGTCCTTGGAAGTAATGAAAGGGATATCGAGAGACTCGCTAAGGTGTTTATGAAAGAGGCAAACCAAATCGGCTTACAGGTAAATGAGGAAAAAACAAAATATATGATAGTAAGCCGTAAAGTCCACCCCAGAAACAGCATCTGCGTGGATCGCAAATCGTGCTCGAAAGTAGATACCTTCAAATACGTCGGGTCCACAATAACCTCAAGTAATGACCTACTAACTGAGATAGACCAGCGTATAACAAGTGCAAATAGAGCATGCTTCGCTCTTTCAAGAGTATTGAAATCCCGAAGCATCTCTAGAAATTTAAAATTAAGGGTGTATAATGCTGTAATAAAGCCGATTCTGATATACGGCTGTGAAACGTGGGCTCTCACCAGCACCCTAGAAAGCAAAATCGAGAGATGTGAAAGAAAAATACTTCGCACGATAACAGGAGCGGTATGGGATGAGACTCTTAACTCATGGAGGAGAAGGACCAATAAAGAATTGCACACGGAAACTGGTCAGGCGATATCTCAGGATATGAGAGCAAGAAGGCTAAGATGGGCGGGACATGTAGCTCGAAGTGATCCGTCAGGACGCCTCTACACAACTATGAATGCCACAATAGTTGGCAAGAGACCACGTGGGAGGCCAAAGACCAGATGGATTGACAGGGTCAACAAAGATGCTGCGGAGCTACATGTAGCAGACTGGAAATCAGCGGCCCAGGATAGACAGAGGTGGAGAAGGCTGGTAAAGGCGGCGAAAGATCTACAAGGTCTGTAGAGCCAACCGAAAAAAAAAAAAAAAAATATATATATATATATATATACTACAAAAAATATATTAAATTTTGAATTTCGACCGCCAGAGATCATCTCATTCTTATTTCAATATGAATAATTATCACACTGATTAATTAATTTGAATTATACCCATTCTAGCTAACTAAATGTATAGAAACTTTTTTAATATAATTTTTGTTTTTAATTATTAAAGCTGGCTATTTCTAACACAATTTTATTTGTTTATCTTGCATCTACGTACGTATGAAATGGAATCTTTGAACTCGTTTATGGGCCTGTTCAAAACATCGAATTAAATTGAAATTTTGCTCACTTCTCAAGAATCGATAACACTAAAATAATTAAACATGTTTGTCTCATTGTCCTGACCAGGATCTTCAGGATTAGCGATTTTTTTATCTGAGGACATTCGTGTCTTGTTCAAAAGTACTTAGGCACACATGGGCTTAACCTTTGAGGCAAGCGTATGACTACAGGCAGGATCAACTGAGGAGTTTCGTTATTTTAGAATAATATTAATAAATAATAGTTTGAAAGAGTATATCGCTTTTTTTGCTAGCCGAAGTAAAAATTAGAAAATAAAAAAAGTTTAAAAAACTTCAAGAACACGCTTTAATAGGATAAATCCGTAAAAAGCAGAAAATATTTTTCAATGATGAACACTAGATTGTTTTATCAACAAAACATGAATAGTGAGGTGCTTGATGGTAATTGTTGTAGATATGTAATGGAGTAATATTTGTATTAGTAAAGTTACTATAAACATATCCTTAAAAACAAGTTATGTTAAGCTTTTTTAACAGAAAATTGATTTTTTTTTCATCACTATTCTTAATTATAAGTTATTGATTTTTTTTTTTAGTTTTCTTTCCTATTAAAATGTTTTTTTTAGTTTTAAAAAACCTAATGGCTCTATTACGCTTCGATACTTCTTACACCTCAATATCCATACAGACGAGACTTCAACAGCTCCTAACTTTTTTAATTATTTTTTATCTACATACTATAAATAATCCATTTGATCATGTTTTATGACCGCCAGAGAGTCCATTTAATTCTTATTTGAATTTAATTAATATAACAGTGAATAAAATATTTCAATCATTTATAGTCAAGCTAAATTATAAAAAAAAAATATGTACCACCATGACTTTTTTCTCTCTCTTTGAAAGCTTTTGTTTATGTATTTTATTGATGTGTTATTTTAATTATTTTGAATTTTTTATTATAAAACGCAAACAAGTATATGGTCGTTTGTCTGTTAATAGACAATATTTTAATGTACCGGCAAAAAAAAAAAGAAGGAATTATACCTATTTTTCAACGGACACAAAAACAAAAAACTGTGCCACTAAAACACACGAAGAATATTGGATTCATAGCTCTAAAATTTTTAAAAAATAATAAAAACGATATTTTTGTTCATTATTTTTAATAAAGAACAATAGTAACAAACAAGAAAAAGAGCCTATACCAATACAACCATGAAGGTTCTTGCGTTCAGCACATGGTAGAGACTGTACTGATTCTAGGACTATGATTGTGCTAGGAGATAATCAGGGAGGCTGGGTGAGCCTTTGAAATCTCTTCCGAAATGTTATTCAGGTCCAATAAGTATCGAGTAGAAATAAAAAAACAAACAAAAAGCCACACTATATATTTGTTTCCCATTTTTAAAATTAAAAAAAAAAAAATTAATTCAAATATCACGTTTATATAATATTTTTTCGCCTTTACTCCATTACTCCTTTGTACTTCTTGGAGCCGGATAGCCTCCCAGAACCCGGAGAAGAGAGACACCTATCGACGAAGGAGGCTGCGGCGTGTTGGTTGCCTGGCTACCTTCTCTCCCAGGGACCTGCGCTACCACCGCTCAATACAGTCCCAACCACCCTCACAGATATGAACTGACCCCTGCAGAGGTAAGTACTCTTTTATATATGTATGTCTATACATCATAATATACATAGAATGTATATTAATAGCATGTACATTGGCGAAATGGCCGGTGTTTTACTCGGATTTTGATATATAATTGTTTTTGTGAAATGTTAGTAGTGTATGCTACAGAGGGTGTCTTTTATACTGTTACAAATCTTTATAAACGTGCATACAAATATACAAATACATTATATATAAAAAATAAATAAAAACTAGAAATAATAGCCATAATAAAGAAATATATTTATTTAATATTTTTAAACATTCAAACATCATTAAACCATAAATATACATAAAAAAAAAACTCGATTAAATACAAACGAAAAAATAAAATAATCCCTACACAACCTAAAACTCGAATAATATAATTTTCAATTTTTTTATTATTGTTTTCAATAAAAATATTATAAATAATCTCTAACCTATACACAATTTATACAGAATAATCTTATTTGATGAAAGTTTCGACCAAAGGATGTTTGTGAAAGTGATTGATGGAAGTGAATATACACGAGCATTAGAGATGTGGGTGGAGTCGCTCACATTGCCTGGGGCTTTTACTAGGCGAATGTCCTGTCGTGTTGTTTTGCAGAAACTATTAAGGATAGTTCGGGAATAATAAGGATAAATATTTAACTATAAGAACATATATTCGCATCCTTAGTACACTTTTCAGCTAAATAAAAAAAAGTAAACATATTTAATAATTTTTCCTTACAGTTTTTAAAACCTACTCATTCTAAACATCCATTAGTACCTATTCTTAAGCTATAATTCAATTTTCATTTTTTAATAATAAATACAAATTTAAAATAGCTAAACAAAAATATTTTTCAAACGATTACATTTTCAAACTGTTTATTTATTTTTTGAGCTGTATATATATATATATATAATAAATATGATAAAAAAATATATAAATGAAAGATCTGGAAGGTTAAAACACTTAGATGGGCCGTGGTGATATCGTGTAACAGGTTGAGATAAAAGAATGAAAAAAAAAATAATAAAAGGCAAATAATGAGACTTTTTCGAACTGAAATTTTATTTTAAGTATATATATATATATAAATAATACTAATCCATAAACTTAACATTAATAATATTTTTAAAATTTTTCATCCAAAGTTAAATGAAGTAATAATGAAATAAACAAATATGAACAGAGAGATTAATTTGTATTTAATAAAATTAAGGATTTCTACTTTTAATGTCTTTTTGTTAAGGTCTTAACGATGAAATGTTAGTTAAGACGTAGCTAAACTAAAAAAAAAATACACGGGTTGTGTAATGCGTTGTATTAATGAAATAATTTGAAGATATTTCCTACGTATTTTATGAACAATCTAGATTTTTTATTAATTATATTAGATTATAGTTTACAAAAAAATAATAATTATTAAAAAAGTATTATTTGGTAGTGAAATTAATATTGATTGAAATAAAATATATCAAGGGGAAAATAGCTATACTTCAACTTTTAATGCGCAATTTAAATCCAAACCTAGATATTGATATTTTAAATATGTCTATTTTTTTACATTTATAGTTGGTATCAATAATAGAAATATCTTGAAGTATATATGCTGAATTAATTAATGATATGTTGTTATACTCGATGTTTTTTCACAATAAATTTTTAATTCAATAAAAGGATGGTATTATATATAAATATATATAAGTATCGAAATTATAATCGATTTGGAATGTTATTTTAAATATCGAGATTGACGAGAATTATAGTGGATAGACAAATCAGAAAATCCCATCAGATGAGACCACTCCCTCATCCATTTTGTCCAATCCACTGCTCTGCCTTCAAACTGCACCTCATTAAACAAGAATATAAATACTGATTTATTTTTAGATTATTTATTTTTTATTATTTATTAATCAATAAATTGAGAACTTAAGTACATTTACCTTAAATTTAAGGCTGCAAAAAACAAATAATATCTTTAAATATTTTTATTTTGAAGAGAAAAATATTTTCTCTTCAAAAAGATATATATTTAAAAATAATCATCATCAATAAATACAAATAAATTACAAAGATATCTTTGCTATGAATTTATTTTTTATTATTACACGATAATTATAGAGAAAGACTTTTTTATCCATGTTAAGAATGGAAAATACCAAAATATTTGAATTTTTTTATTATTTCATTGAGAGCTAGAGTATATTTTCCTTAAATTTAAGGCTGTTAAAAACTAATAGCATCTGTCTTATGAATTTTGTTTTTATTAATACACGATAATTACATATAATGAATTTTTTGTCCATATTAAGAACGGAAAAATACTAAAATATTTGACTTTTCATTTTTATTTATCAACTTCATATATTTTTACATTCATTTAACAATGTATTAAAGATAGACTACTTTATATGTATCAACTTCAAAAAAACAATGTCATTACTAAAAAAAATAAATTTCATTAGGAGTATGTGTAAGTTCCAGGTGTTATCAAAATTAAACCAGAAAAAAATATTTTGGATATTGGTAAAGCAAAGCATTATTGGAATAATAGAATTGGAATTCTTTTATTATTCATCAGAAAATTTTAAAATATATAGTCAGAATATGACTTTTTGGAAATGGAATATCAGATATATCGTCCTCAATTGAGAATCTTCAATCATACAATTTCTACTTATGCTTAACTAAAAAATGTCAGTTTTTGATTTATTTCGTTGTTCTTTTGAAGGAGTGATATGTAAGAGTTAGATTGTTGAACTAATTTTTTATTCTCAATAACATGGATTATATTTTTCTCCATGTACTAACTTACACAATGAAATAAAAATGTTCCCACTACCTTGTAAGCATCAGTAGAACATTTTTTTTTCAGATTGATAAATATTTTTTTTCCTTTTCTGCCTATCTTTTATTACATATTGTTTTGTCTCATGAACTTTTCTTTAGTATAAATTTACTGTATAACTCCTATTTTTTGAAATTTGGTTTGGAATACATTTCACAACTACATATAAATTTAATTGTAGTGTGTAAAGCAATATTGTAAATATGATACTGTTGTTTATGAAGACGTATCTATAAAAATGCTAGAAAAATGTTTGAAGCGTACAATACCACGCACTTAACTGTTTAGCAGAAATACCTCTTTACTGTTCTTGGAATCGAACTTCAGTATAGTACTTATTTAATGGTTAAAAATATAATAAGATGTAGATTGTTTTATTTTTTAAATCGATGGATACCAATTTTTCCAATTAATACAAAAAAATGGTATATTTTTGTAAAGGCTTAAAGAAGTCAGGAACAGTGGCTTTGTAGTTAGCCAATTTTTAAAAATATTTGTAATTTAACTGATCTAATGCAACAAACAGTAGCTACTCTTTTGTTACTTATTGCTAGCCAACGGTGATAAATCATTACATTTGTAAACAATCCTACTAATATTATAAATGCGAAAGTTTCTAAGGATGTATGTTTGTTAATCTTTCAGGCAAAAACTACTGAACGGATTTGGATGAAACTTTACAGTAATATCGGTTATACATCAGAATAACACATAGGCTACAATTGATAGTGATTTTGTGTAATTCGGTCATAATCTATGCATATAAAATGCTTTCTCCTGAATGACTGACTGATGTATCAACCTACAGCCTAAATCGCCTAAAAGACCTGAATCTTGGAGGGTGTGTTCTTTGTATGACTTAGGTATCCTATAAGAAAGGATTTTCCGAAATTCTACCCCTAAGGGGGTGAAAAAGGGGGGCAAAGTTTGTATGCTTGCTCACGTGTTTCTTACGCGAAAAAACTACATATTTTCGCTGGACCAAACAAATCAAGCATTAAAGTTCGTTCACACATCTAGCAGCTGTACGACAGGTAATACCGTTATACTAAGTAATCCTTATCAATAAATTCAATTACATTACATACTAATCCTTTACTGCCACGAGCAACAGTAAACTTCTGTCCGTCCCGTTTGTTAATCAGTGTGAATGTATGTTTCACGACTGTGCTGATCCGTCTGTGATGAAATTTTGTATGGATAATCTCTAGCCTGGGGAAGGACTTAGGCTACTTTTTATCAACACACCACACAGGGGAAGTTTATATAAAACTGTGACCTGATTGACTAACACACCCAGCGGTCAACGCGCAGCAGAAACCACTGAACTTAGCATCTTGAAATTTCCAGACAGCTTAAATGAGCACTAAGAAAGGAATTTGGACAATTCCACCGCCAAGAGTTTCACCCTTAATATAATAGGGGTTCAAAGATTGTACGGAATCCGTCAGTTTTGAAATTAGACATCTGAAAATTTGGATGTACAAGTAACTTATAGTTAAAAAAAATTAAATTAATTTTTTTAAATGATCTGTCACGAAACTTTATGAGGAACACCAAATTCCACGCGATCAAAGCCGCGGGCATAGAAAAACGATTTAGATTTTTTAAAAAATTTCTAAACCTTACAAAATTACACAACAGTTGTATTGCTAAAGATTTAAATTATTTAAAATGAATCCTATACGAATTTCCTTAAAAGTATAAATGATTGTTCAATTTTTATTATATATGCTCTGCGTTTTCGTTCTATTAATTAATTTTTTTACATTTCCTCTTTTAATATTTTATAGTTTAATATTTTAGTGGCATTTGTTTGTTTTAAATATTTAATTTGTTTTTGCATTTAGCCTTTTATTATTAATACTTTTATTTTGCCAATCAACTGCAAATAAAAAATAAATAATATAATTTATTAATATTATAATGCAAATGGAAAAAACCACAAGCAGAGCCTTATGTTTCAAATCTGGTGTAAAATACAAACACTTATACAAACAGTCGACGTTTCGCCCATTCAGGCATTATCAAGACACAATAAAACTTTGTATAAGTGTTTGTATTTTACACCAGATTTGAAACATAAGGCTCTGCTTGTGGTTTTTTCCATTTGCATTATAATAAAATTTAATGTTTCATTTTGAGTTTTGGCTCTAGTTTATTGATAATTTATTAATTAATATAAATAAAAATAAATAAATCAATTGAAGTCTGCCAAAGCGATTTTTTTACTTTTCAAATTTTATCTTTGAAGAAATTACGTTTTGAATTTTTCTTTCTAAACCTTGAAAAATAAAACAACAATCTTATTACTAAAGTTTTCAACTAATTAAAAAAAAATCACTTTATACGGATGTAATCAAAAGTTTAAAAGATATTTCAATTTATTTTATATGTTCTCTAAGTGCTGGCTCTATTAATTTATTTTTCTTTTCGTTTTTTGTGTTTCATTTTATAATTGTATTCGTTTGTTTAAAATTATATTTAATTTTTCCTTGCTGTGTAAAATAACCTTTAGTCCAAAAAATTCATTTCATCTTATCTATTTTTTATAGGTTTCGACCCAGTTTGGTCATTTTCAATACATAATTTTCTCATCATTCAACAGTACAAAAATTTAGTCCAGAACCCTAGACACTAAATATAAAAAATTATATTTAATTAATTTGTTTTTTTAAAATTATTTTAGTATGAACACTTTTTTTTGGCCAATCAGAAAAGAGACATAGAAAAAAGATTTTCCAAAGGCATACAGTTTTATTTTTAAATAGTTCAGATTTAGAATTTTTTGTTATATACCTTAATAAATAACAACAACAATCGTATCACTGAAGTATTCAATTATTTAAAACAATTCGCTTTATACGATTTCATTCAAAAGCTTAAAAGATATTTCGATTTACTTTATGTATCCTCTATGTAAATGTTCTATTCATTTATTTTTTCTATTCCTCTTTTGTTTTTCATTTCAAACTTTAAAATCAATGTTCTGAATTTATTTAATTTGTTTTTGCTTTCAGTTTTTTATTAACATCTTCTATTTAGCCAATCAACAGTACAGCTTATGCCTGCCTAAGCGGTTTCTACTTTTTATAAATATCGATTATCAATAAACTGCTGGTGTTCCTCAAGGTAGTATCCTTGGTCCAATCCTTTATACAGTTTATACAGCTGACATCCCAACTCATCCTAATACTATCCTTACCACGTATGCTGATGATACATGTGTATTATCAGTCAACACCAATCCAGTTATTGTATCCCAAAGCCTCCAATCCCATATCACTGATCTTGAAGAATGGTGTCATAACTGGAGAATTAAAATAAATTCTCAAAAATCGCATCAAATCACTTTTACCTTACGTCGTAAACCAATGACTTCCTGCCCTTCAGTATCCTTTAATAATATACCACTTGTGCCTGTAGAACAGATCCGATACTTAGGGTTGCATATTGACAAACAATTAACCTGGAATCCTCATACGAGACTGAAAAGACAAGAAACCGCTCGACGTTTCAGGCTACTTCAACACTTACTATACAAACGCTCTAAGCTCCCAGTTAATTACAAAAGACTCATCTACATGACCATCATACGACCTATTTGGACTTACGGAGTAGAGCTTTGGGGCTCCTCTAAGCCATCGAATTCCTCTCGTATCTAATCCCTACAATCAAAAATCCTTCGTAAAATCTTCAATGCTCCTTATTTTGTAGCTTCCTTTTCAATTCCCGATAATCCTCCGAGGCGTCTGAAAAGAAGATGGCCCCGTGACCTTCTTAGTTGAACTTGTGATTTGAGTACTACCAGTGGGTTGTTTCTCTACTTGTCATTAACTCATGTCATTATGTTTCGCTTAGCCTATTTACTTGATGTATTATTGTAATACAGTTGTAAATATCAATAAATAAATTAAATTATCAATAAACTGCAATAAATTAAAATTACAGTATGTTTGGATAATAAAAAATATGATATAATAAAGTACATTTTTTTTCGTCTATGGCTTTTGTATAATTTTTGTGATGAATTCTCATAGGAAGCTTAAGCTATCGTGGTAGTGAAATTCCCTTATAGTTCAAAAGAAGATGGAGCGGTATACGATGTATGTTCCCAAAATAGAATTAAAAGAGCTTTCTTTCCAAGTTTGTAAATGAAGAATGACGCATGTGATTAAGATAGGGCTACCAAAAATAGTTTATGGAAAAATATTGTGTACAATAGAATAACATCGGGAAGTCATCAATTTCTTAGGCCTGTTAAAAAATAATCCATATATCTTTAATTTGTCTAAAATGAAACGTTTGTTCAACGGAAACCACGGTTTTGTCCGTTGAAGAGTGGTATCCGCTTAAGGGGTGTGTATAACAGTTCATTAAAACGTGAATATGTATATTTTTATTAATTGTTCTTTTGATGGTGATTATTTTTAAATATTTTTGTTTTGAAGAGAAAAGATTTGTCCTGACCAGGATTCGAACCCGGGTCGTAGCAGTGCTCTAAACCACTGAGCTATAAGGGGTCGTACCACAGTCCGACAAATCTGTTCTCTCCACCGATCCTAGGTAGCTCAGTGGTTTAGAGCACTGCTACGGAGAAGCAAACGACCCGGTTTCGAATCCCAGAACATATCTTTTCTCTTAAAAAAAATATATTTAAAAATAATAATAATTAATAAAAAATAAAAATTATAAATGATATATTGACGTAAGGCGAACAAGAACCTACATAATTAATGTAATGTTCAATGAACATTCTTCTTCGTAGATCAAAAATTGCGAGAACACGGGAATATAGGATCGGTAAAGAGAACGGACTTGTCTGACTGGGATACGACCCCTGGTAGCTCAGTGGTGTAGAGCACTGCAACGGAGAAGCAGACGACCCGGTTTCGAATCCCAGAACATATCTTTTCTCTTAAAAAAATATATTTAAAAATAATAATAATTAATAAAAAATAAAAATTATAAATGATATATTGACGTAAGGCGAACAAGAACCTACATAATTAATGTAATGTTCAATGAACATTCTTCTTCGTAGATCAAAAATTGCGAGAACACGGGAATATAGGATCGGTAAAGAGAACGGATTTGTCTGACTGGGATACGACCCCTGGTAGCTCAGTGGTGTAGAGCACTGCTACGGAGAAGCTGACGACCTGGGTTTGAATCCCGGCCAGGAACTACTTTTTGGTTTGGCTCTTGTCTTCCTCAGTCGGTTAAATTATAAATATTATTAAAAAATAGCAAGTCCCAAAGGCACTGTTTCTGATCTCCTTATGCCGTAACTAAAAATATACCTCTGTTTTTTAAAATACAATGGAATACATATAATTAAAAAATAAATCGAACTATTACAGCATTTCTGTGGAATAAAGTGGTTCGGGTGGAGGTCAAAAGTATCTCTTAAGTAGAGAGAAATGTTTAATAATCAGCCAACGTTTCGACCCAAATTGCATGCCTTCTAACAATTGAGCACGACAAGAAAACCTGCAATGTGGGTCGAAACGTCGGCTCTTTAATAACTTACAAGTTTAATAAGTTTATGTCAATGCAGACATTCTTAATAATAATAATAAACTTGTTGTATGAATACAGTTGTAAATTTCATTGAAAAAAAAATTAGAAGAGAGGATAGGAGTAAAAGAAATTACTTATGAACGGAAAAAAAAATCAAATCATACAAACAAAAGAGTAAGGACACAGTCCAAAACAATCGAGGTAAACAATAGTTCTATGAACAATTAATATTAAATAAACAGTTGCCTAAATTCTTTTGTAAAATCTAATTTCTTTACCGACATTCCTTCAATAATAATTTAAAACTAAATTATATGCTTTGTTAATGAAAGCAATATTGTATTCTATTGTTATTCTATGTATTCATTGTATTCTATTACAATAGGAATACCAATTCTTAAATTATATTTTTTTAAACTCATATGGAACTTTCAAATACCTACCTCAATTGAAAAATTAGATTTTTCGAGTATGTCTTTTGAAGGAACGACGTATGGATTTATGTCATTCAGTTGTAACTATTAAAATTAAAATAATTTTGAAATATTTAATTGTTTTAAGTTTGAAACTGTATTCCTAGGATCCTGGTGCGTCTACCGATGTGACGAAATTTTAGTTTTAATTACGTTTTAAATTATTAATATTTATGTACGATTTGTATTTTAAATTTTTATTTAAAAAAATTGAAATATACCTAATTCATGCTAAATGAGAATTTACACAACTGAGTATCAGAAGTTGAAATATCCAAAATAATGAGATTGAATTCATATTTTTAGAACTCGTCTGGTCAATGTGAGATACATCAATTTAAAGACTTCGGGTTTCCAACAGGACATTTTAAAGATTTAATTTAAGACTTGATGTGCCCAATAAATGTTGGAAAATTGCTGTCTCTTTTGATAAAAAGGAAAAGTGAATTTTATAAACCCAAGAAATTATTCAATAATGTACACATTTAAAGATATTTTCACTGTTAAACCTGTATCAACAACAACCCGTGAACGGTTCAGGGTTTCAGTACATGGTAGAGAATGTACCGTTTCAAGGACAACGGTTGTGCAGAGAGGTGATTTGTCCTAGATCACGCTCACCGCCAGATTTTTTTCCTTAATTTGGCTGCCCACTTCATAGAGGCTGGTTGAGCCCCAGGAGGGTCCTAGATCCTATATGATCCATCTCCGCCCGCTAACAGACTAAATAAAATTCTTGCCAGACGCGGGATTCGAACCGGTATTTTCAACAGGGCAACGCAGTGCTTTACCACTGAGCCACTCCTCATATATTTATTACTATGGCACTATAAAAATCCCGTCTAAGGAAGAACTAACATTATTCTTAAAAAAGAAAATTTTCAATTGTGAATTCTTCAAGGCTCTGAGATTTTAACTTCATTTGTATATAAAACAGACATGAATTGCTGTTCATTGTTGCTTTATAGTATATTTAACTATTGAAGGCGATCTACATTATTAATATAATAGCATAATATAGTAAAAACAAATTCGTGTGATCTAATATACCATTATGATATAAAATATAAAAAGAAATTCGTGTTTACTACAGCTTATGCTCTCAAAATTCTTATAGAAATAACGAAAACTAAAATTATCAATCCATCCATCAGGTGTTTCTTCTGGTTTCGACCGTTTAGTCAAATTCTTTGCCGACGTTTCGCTGGCCACACTGCAAGCTTCCTCAGGCCTTAGTCTGAGACTGACTGACTACACGGTCGAAACCAGAAGAAACGCTTGATGAATTGTTTTTTCCGCTAAGGGGGTGTGTATAACTCTTAATTAAATCTTGTGGTCTTTATTATTCTTTTTTATTTGAGATCTTAATACTGAACCCAATCGTGAATTTTAGTGGCACAAGTTTTTTTGGTAATATTTTTTATATACACAAATTCAATTAATTCAAGATATGAACCGTTTATTTTGAAACTGAGATATTTCCATTTTATATTATTGCTGTTATTTACTTTCAAAAGCAACACATTTGAAATATTGTTAACCAAATTAATTTCTAATGACAAATTTATGCTGAAATTGAAATAATATTGACTGCTAATTGATTAGGGAGTAGAGTGGCTCAGTGATAGAACACAGAGTTGCCATGCCGGAAATCCTGGTACAAATCCCACTGCGGTCAAGACTTTTTTTAGTCTGTTTGCAGCCGGAGATGGATCATATAGTATCTAGGATCCTCTTGGGACTCACCCAGGCTCTATAAAATATTATAAAAATAGGGTACCCAAAATAAGGGGGAGAAATCTGGCGGTTGAGCGTGACCGAGGACAAGTAACCTCCTTGCAGAACCGTTGTACATGAAACAGTCTCTACCATGTACTGAACCCCAGACCCGTTCACGGGTTGTAGTGGTACAGGTTTTTTTTTTTATTAATTGATTAAAAATATATTATTATGTTGATTTGTAATAAGAGCCAGCTTTATTATTTTTTTTTTTACATAATGGAGTTGTCTATCTTTCAAAATACACGGCTTATATATTGATATTTCAATTTATTCTAACCGAAAAATAAAACAATTTAATGAAGTTTTTGTCGATTATAAACACTGTTATACACGAAAATTGGCGTTTCCAGTTGGAAAAATCACAAAAGTAGCCTTGCTCAAAAATCTAGCAATGCGTTTTTAGTTGAGCATCTTGGAGCAAGGTTGCTATTTTATGATTATGTTTAGACAGTTAGTGTGAAATGTGGTACAGTTTTTCTTCTTTGTTTTATATTTATTATTCTAAATATTTTGAAGAGAAAACATTTGTCCAGGACGGGATTCGAACCCGAGTCTTCTGCATTCTCTAGCTCAGAGCTCTAACTAACTGAGCTACCTGGCTCGTAACACGGCCAGACAAATCCATCCTCTTCACCGACCCTATATCGGTCCTATTATCCTATTCTATTTAAAATAAAAATATTCAAAAAATTTTCTTCTTAAGTGTGTGTCCTTATGGTGCCTGGATTGGCGATATTTTTTATTTTTATGTTGGTATTTCTAGTTTTTTAGAGACCATAAGGCTTTGTTTAAGGGGTTTTCTTTTGTATCCTAATTATATTTAAATTATCTTTTTGAGTTTTTGCTCACTTTTATTAATTAATTTATTACTAATTAAACATATTTTAAAAAAAAACCTGCACCACTACAACCCGTGAACTGGTCTAGGGCCCAGAACATGGTAGATACTGTACTGTTAAGGAGGTGACTTGTCCTAGGTCACGCTCAACCGCCAGGTTTTTCCCCCTTATTTTGGGTACCCTATTTTTACAATATTTTATAGATGCTGGGTGAGCCCCATCTCCCGCTGCAAACAGACTAAATAAAAGTCATGCCTAGAGTGGGATTTGAACCAGGATTTCCGGCATGGCAACTCAGTGCTCTACCACTCAGCCACTCCGCTTCCCGATTAAATAATGGGGTGTTTAAAATAAACACGATCGTTGTATCAAATTCCAGAGTTCAAAGGTCTGTAAATATTTTAATGTTATTTATTATTTACCAAAACTTAATAATCCCTTTAGAGCATTCTCTAAGCTTGTTTACTAACACTGGGGACTTCTTTAAAAAAAAGCCTTAGTTTAGTTATTTAATTCAAAGAAGAAAAATGACAGTCTCCTACGAAATTCTCGTAATTTTAAGAAATTACTGAAAACAAATTTCACAACCGTTGAAGCAACTCGTGAAATTATTAAATATGAAAAAGGTGGTGTCCTTGACCAGCGCACTGCGTGGGGTTGGTTTAAAAAAAAATAGCAGTGGAGATACGTCGTTGGAAAGGAAGAAGGGCTCCGGACGACCATTAATGGATATTGATGAGGTTCTGAAGGGAGCTGTTGAGTAAAATCCGTCCACAAGTACTCGCGAACTTGCCAGGGAGTGTGGTGTGTCGAAAGATACTAATAGTCGCCATATTCTCTCCATGGGGGAGGTGAAACGGTCATTTTTATTATACACCCCATTATATAGCTTTTATAAATTATACGAACTACTAAAATATGGTTTATAGGCCACATTTAAACATACCTCCTAACGTGCCTCTATCCAAACACATTTTTTAAGTATGAAGTATGAACTTTAGATCACAGTTGTAAACGAGGAAAGAAGTGTAGAAAAGAGAGATGACTAACCTCTTCGTTCACCTGAACCACAGCTCCAGAACTTAAAATGTCCAAACCTCTTCCCAAAGAACTTAATGAAAAAACACAACTCAACCCGAAGTCCGTGGTTATTGTTCAAGTTCTCTACTTTTTTAAACTCGAGCAATTTGTAAAGCGGAATGGAGTCATGTCATCTTGGAATTTTTCACACTTTTAATTCTTCCTCTTGCTCTTCTACTTTCTGAATTAAAATATCAGTAAACTTTTTAGAGACTGACAAATGTTCGTGCCTGTAACCTCGAGACGAAGTAAGGGAGCAGTTCTAATGTACTTCTATCGTTTTCAATTTGTAGAAATGTACCTTCTTCTTTGTACAAATGAAAGATGCCCGAAACTTAGCCATTAAACGCATGTTTTAAAAGAAATGTTTAGTTTATTATTTTCACTAATGGGCATTTGCATTCAAGTGGAGGGTAGTTTCATATGAAATGCCCATTTTCATTATTTTTAAAAATTTATTTATTGATATTTACAACTGTATTACAATAATACATCAAGTAAATAGGCTAAGCGAAACATAATGACATGAGTTAATGAAAAGTAGAGAAACTACCCACTGGTAGTACTCAAATCACTAGTTCAACTAAGAAGGTCACGTGGCCATCTTCTTTTCAGACACCTCGGAGGATTATCGGGAATTGAAAAGGAAGCTAGGTTTGAAACTAGAGGGTTTGAGTGGGAATTAAGTTTGTTATGAAAGGATAGATACGGGTTCGGTCCAAATCAGCAACAAATGGGACATCAAGGTCATTATGGATGACTTTATTCTTAACAAAATAAAGTGAATTGAGGATTTTACGAAGGATTTTGGATTGTAGGGATACGAGAGGAATATGATGGCTTAGTGGAGCCCCAAAGCTCTACTCCGTAAGTCCAAATAGGTCGTATGACGGTCATGTAGATGAGTCTTTTGTAATTAACTGGGAGCTTAGAGCCTTTGTCTAGTAAGTGTTGAAGTAGCCTAAAACGTCGAGCGGTTTCTTGTCTTTTCAGTCTCGTATGAGGATTCCAGGTTAATTGATATTTACAACTGTATTACAATAATACATCAAGTAAATAGGCTATGTGATACATAATGGCATGAGTTAATGGCAAGTAGAGAAACTCTCCACTGGTAGTACTCATATCGCATGTTCAACTAAGAAGGTCACGTGGCCTTCTTCTTTTCAGACGCCTCGGAGGATTATCGGGAATTGAAGAGGAAGCTAGGTTCATTATTTCTAAAATTTAAATTGGAATTTTTGGGATTCCATTGTTTACGTTTACAAATTGTAATGAGTTGTTATTAATATTCTCTTTTTTTGATAATAATTAATATCACGGTAATTGGACGAATATTGTTTAGGGTCCTATGACCATGAGGACACATGATTTTCGTGTAATTTTTTTATGAGCTGCCCAGTGCAGCCCGAGATGCAAGAAAAATTACCATTCGCTGTTAGTTATAAAAATTTTCAGCTGTTGACACAAATTAATTCATAATTCATTTCTCCTTTCAACCGTCAGGTAAAATCACATTCATCCACAATGTACGGCATGAATATAGACATTATGACACGAAAACGTATAAAAAAAACCTCCTGCATTGGTTAATCGGATGGAACGGATAATCCTAGACAATTTAATCTGAGTCCCATTGTTCTTAGTTTAATTAAAATGTTTTTATTCCACTCTTTGACTTTTTTTACCTGTACCACTACAACACTTGAACGGGTCTGGGGCTCAGTACATGGTTGAGACTTAGGCTTTCCTCCTTACTTTGGGCACACTATTTTATAATTTTTTATAGAGGCTGGGTGAGCCCCAGGGGGTCCTAGATCGTATATGACCCATCTCGGGCTGCAAACAGACTAAATAAAATTCTTGTCCGGAGCGGGATTTGAACCAGAATTTCCGGCGTGGCAACTCAGTGCTCTACCACTGAGCCACTCCGCTCCCTGGTGTAAATAACCATAACAAATTATATATTATATGTAGATTTTTTTTTTAACTGCTCTACCTCTGATAGACATTGGAATCCACTGGAACCCTTCTCCAGTCTTGTCGATTTAACACTTCATATTTCCGACCTCTTATGTTCTTCCACATCTTAAAGCCAGCGTTTATGAGGTCGTCCATTCCTTCTTTTGACATGAATCATCTTTTTTGGCATTTGATCATTATTCATACGTTGTACATGCCCTAGCCAACTGATTCTCCGGGACTTGATAAACTTGACGATATCCTCATTGCCGAGAATGGCATTTATTTCAACATTTGTACTTATTCTCTATTCTCTATCAACTACTCCATAAGTGATTCGGGCAATTTGACCCTCAAACACTCGCAGAGCCTGCTTTTCAGTGGTCTTCAATATCCATGTTTTTAATGCGTAAGTGACAACTGGGCTAATGAATCTTTTATATAACTTCATTTTTGTGCTCGTGGAGAGTACACTTGAACTCATCACTTTTCTCAATCCAAAGTAGGCTCTATTCCCAGGGATGATGCGGTTCCTCATTTCATCTTCTATTTTATTTTCACAGTTGATTTCTGCTCCTAGATCGGTAAAGCTCTTGACACACTCGATATAATATTCACCAATGTGTCAAGTCAATCTTTTCTCTTCTTGGAAATACACTAAGAATTTTGCTTTTATTGTTGTTAATCTATATTCCGATGTCTTTACAAGTCTCCTCTAATTCACAGAAGAATATTTGTGTCCTGCCGCACACCTGATTCTACTTGGAAAGCTCTAATCGACTTATTGCCACGCATTACCTTTACCTGGGTATGACAAAATGTCATTAGAACCAGGATGACCATTATTGTTGGGACCCCGAACAGAGAAATCTTGTAGGTTACATTCAGATGCACATTTAATTTAACCTTTTTGCCAAATTTTATTTATTTCACAATATTTACAATTTCTTTTTTTTTGGAACGGGGTATCTCAGTGCTAAGTTGCTAAGCTGAAAGTCCTTTGTTCAAATCCGGCTGTAGCAGATAAATTATTTAATCTCTTAATAGCCCAGAGGGATCTAAACCCACCGTAATACCTCACCCAACCTCTATAAAGTGGGTACCCCTAATTAGGGGGGGGCATTGCGCATAATGTGATATCGGATAATTCACCTCAAACTTTGTCCTATAACCAGTACAGTCTCCACTATGTATTGAACCCTTGACCCTTCATTGGTGGAGGAGTTTTTTTAAATTTTTGTAAATCGTTTAAAATGCAAGGCAATCTTCTGATCCTAGGCTTTGGTTATCTCAGGTAGGCATCCCATGTTCTCTAATAAAATTAATCAGGAATCAAATAGCTGGGGGTGTACTTTCCAAAGAGGTTTACTCTTTGACTACTTCTGTATTTATATGTTATTGATATTAATTTTTTAGGTATAATAGACTGTGATTTTTGTTTTTATGTCATATTCGTCGAAAAGAAAATCAGTGAGGTGATGACCTGCAAGGTTTAGTTAGGTATTTGGACATCTGTAGTTTCTCCCTAATTTTCAACATTAAAATTTTGGAATAACGTATTTTTTAATTAGACTAATATATACAATATTTTATATATAATTGAAAAAAAAACATATGTAGCTATATTATTGGGCTGTGACCAAAAGGGGAAGTCGTGTATTATCATTTTCTTTCTTTTTTTGTGTTGATTAATGCCGTGTTCTCTTGTTTTACTGTTAAGTTCTTTTCAGTTTGATAAGTCCTTGATTTCTGAGAATTGAAGCTTATAATATATTAGTAGATAAGCATTATGTAACTTTTAGTGATACAGTCAATAAAGAATTATTTACCGAATTCGACTAAATTAGAAGTATTATATAAAGTATTATTACGTGAACATTCTTAACCTGCTCGGATTATCTTTTTCCTTGAAATTGCTTCACTTCCTGGAACCGCCGCCATCGATCCCCAGGCGAATCCTTCCTGTACCAGAAGTTAGTTGATTCCTCCTGATATTAACGCTCGGTTGATCCCAGTTCTTCGAATACAACACTTCTATAAGAATGAGTCAAGGGATAAATCCCTAAAAATTGATTCGGAGAGGAGTTGCGAATATCGAATGTAACGTATATGTATACATGGAAGATTTTTTGATGCTATTTCACTACATTGATATAACAGTCCTCAAATCGAAATATTGGAAAAATATGTAGCTTGTTTAATTTTAAAATCAATGCATTCCATGAAAATTCAAAATCAGTGTTATATTTAACATAACAATCAATCAATCAACACTGGCTCTACAACCCAGTACGGGTCTTGGCCGCATCAAGGCGCCGCCTCCACTCTTCTCTGTCCTGTGCCAAGGTTCTCCAAGCTCTGGATCCAACAATGCTACCTGCATCCTTCTCGACCTCGTCTGCCCATCTTAATCCTGGCCGTCCGCGTTTCCTTTTTCCGCCAACATACCCAAATTGCAGTCTCTTTTAATTTATTTAATATAACAGCTTAAATAAATTAAGAGGAATGACTCTGTGTTTTCGCTTTTTTAATATTTATATTTTAACTGAGCGAGAACGACAAAAGATTAAACCCGGCAGGTGACCCTAGGATTTTTTAAGGGAGTAAAAAATCCTTAGTTACGCCGTCCTTCGGAAGGGACGTTAAACGGGGGTCCCGAGCCTGTACGATGTCAGGTACTCGTTAAAAATCCTTATCCTAATTAAACCTGAATAGGCAAAATTTAGAGCTGCCACTGTAGCATCGTCCGATTAGCCATAGCAGCATAAAGTGACCTTAAATGAACAAAGAAACAACGACAAAAGATTAAACAGAAAGTAGTTTCCCGGTCAGTTGCTAGGCAAAAGTAATAAAATATTACATCACATAAATCCTGATTAGTCAAATTACGACAACATACGCTGAGAAAATTATCATTTATTAATACATAAGTGGAAAAATTCCAACTAAAAACCTTAAGTCTCTAAACTAAAAAAGGAAATTAAAAATACCTGTCCAATATTTCGCCTATTCAGGCATCCTCAGGGCAGAAAGAGAATAACAGCAAAGCAAAAGATGAATAATGCACCCAAAAAACACACATCCCACCACCTCCAAGGCTCAAATACAACTACTGAATCATAGGAAAGGTTACTAGATTCCCAGCTGGCTAAGGTTAGATAAAAACAGCTGATAAATACACCAGATTTGAAACATCAATATACATTCACCAAACCTCAAAAAACCAACAGGAAAACAAAATAAAACAAATAATAGTAATAAACAACTTAAGAACAGAATACAAAAAACTATATGAAAAAATGAAAGTAAAAGTGCAAGAAAAAAAGAGAATTTATAAAAAACCAGTGGACTTATGGTTATTCCACAGAATATATATTGAAAAAGGGAAAGGTCAACAGAGACATCAAATAAATGTTAATACATAAGTGGAAAAATTCCAACTAAAAACCTTAAGTCTCTAAACTAAAACAGGAATAACAGGTCCTGTTTTAGTTTAGAGACTTAAGGTTTTTAGTTGGAATTTTTCCACTAATGTATTAACATTTATTTGATGTCTCTGTTGACCGTTCCCTTTTTCAATATTATCATGTATTATTAACATTCCTAGTTAACTGATAAAGCATGCGAGGAAGCAGGAATCTCGATAGTTGAGTTATATTTATTGAGTTAAGTTATTTATAATGATATAAAAGATTTGAAAAATGTAAAAAAAAATTGAAGAACTGAAAAAATTGATACCTATTCTAATCGTAATATCTATCGCGGGATCTCCCTCCTATCGGCTTTCTATCAAATATTCTCGTTAATCATAATTAGTCGAATTAGGATGGAACACCCCGAGGAAATTATCAGAGATTACCAATGCGGTTTCAAAAGGAACCGTTCACTTGTCAATCAAATATTTTCCTTAAACTAAATGCTAGATCAGACAAGACAGTCCCTCCAGTATATTGGTCCTAAATTTTATTTAAATACTTAACTGTGTTGATATCTCGATCTTTAGAACGGAATTGACCTCAATACATTATCGATAGTAAAGGAGAACGATACATGCATAGTTTTACCAACGATCGACCGCAGAGGACTCTTAGTGCCCGGATTAGTTGAAGAGATCTCTTTCCGATCTCCAAAAGTAGATTCAAGCTGTTGCTCCCTTGCTATTATATATCGATGTTTGTGTATGTATCGATGTTTACTTGTATCGATATATATATATTAGTGAAGTTATATGCATTATAAAAATGCACTAGAGCTAACGAGGAACTAAGATATATAAAAAACCAACAGTCCTTGCTTATAAAATGTCATTTTTATTGGACCAAAACTATTGAATCCATTTTTATATAAGGTAAATGAAAATGGTCCGATTTTGGTCAAAATAAAATCTTAAATAAGGGTGACCTGTTGTCTAGTATTCAACATAACAAACTACTAAGCCCAAAATCGCGGGTTCATTTCCCAGCAGGTGCCCTTAGGATATTTTAAAGGGAATAGAAAATTCTTGGTTATGTTGTCCTTCGGGAGAGACATTAAACGGGGGTCCTAAGCCTGTACGATGTCAGGCACTCGTTAAAATTGCTTATCCTTATTAAACCTGGATATGCAAAATTTTGAGCTCCTACTATAGCATCGTCCGATTAGCCATATCAGCATAAAGTGACGTTAAATGAACGAACAAACTATTCTTAAATAATAATAATTTAATAGTATTTTTTTTTTTTAAACCGACTTATTTAATATTTCTGGCCTTCATACACTTCATCTAGTAAAACAAAACTGTACTACTACAACCAATGCCGTGGTTCAGTACATGGTAGAGAAGATAATGTTTCCAGGAGGTTTTCTCTAATGAAATTTTTGAAGAGAAAACTCATTTAGCCTCGTTTAGTGACTTTTGGAAGGGGAAAAACTTGTGGGCTCGTGTCAGCAACATGCTCTAGCTTGTGCATGAATTGATATTTTGTATTGAGCTTTTTCAGCTCATCATATGTTTAGTTATATATCATCATATATGTAAAAAATAAACTAA
Organism: Troilus luridus; assembly: GCA_964056705.1. NCBI lineage: Eukaryota > Metazoa > Arthropoda > Insecta > Hemiptera > Pentatomidae > Troilus > Troilus luridus. The sequence continues at coordinate 8,614,974 of OZ057412.1, forward strand.
TTAAAAATATATATTTATAGTTATATACATGAAACCCAGGAGTGGAGTGGCTCAGTGGTAGAGCACTGAGTTGCTATGCCGGAAATCCTGGTTCAAATCCCTCTACAAGCAAGACTTTTTTTAGTCTGTTTGCAGGCGGAGTTGGATTATATGCGATCTAGGACCCCCCTGGGACTTACCCATGTTCCATAAAATGTTGCATCTATAAATTGGGTACTCAAAATAAGGGGGGGGGGGAATCTGGCGGTCGAGCGCGATCTAGGACAAGTCACCTCCTTGCAGAACTGTTGTCCATGAAACTGTATAGTCTCTACCGTGTACTGAACCCCAGACCCGTTCACTGTTTTTATATGAAAACCAGACATATGTTAATAATTTAAATTTACAAATTTAAAATTTTAGAAATCAAAAAACAACAGAGTTTTCACTTCTGTCGGCAGTCCTCATGAACGCCTATTTAAATTTAAAAAAAATTTATTTACGTTTTTTTTTATACATTACAACATTATAAGAATATATATAATAAATAATTTATGAGAAAGATGTCTGAATCTTATTTCCCTGCTTTCTCTGTATTGATAGCAGTCCTAATATCGAAATAACTGGACGAAAGGTTAACTTCTATTATGGACAAAAGGTTAATTTTTACTTTCCACACTGGTTTCGTGTTCAATAAAGCTAACAGGGCTCTGTGTACTATATAACCACACGTTAATAGAAATTCTAAATTAAGTACAGATAATAAGTTATTATTACATGAAGCCTGCTTACGACCTATACTAACATATCCATGCCCAATATTTAGTTATATGTCTAAAACTAATTACAAACTAATTACAAATATTCCAAAACAAATGTCTTAGAATTGCTGGAAATTATCCAATCAAATTAAAGTTAAAAATATACATAAAGAATTAAGTATACCTTATATCAGAGTACTTATCGACAAACTATGTAGATAAAAAAATATTTTTTTTTAAGTGTAAAAACAATAAAAACCGACTTATAAAAAATATTGGGAACTATACAAAAAATAGTACAAAGCGGTATGTACATAACAGAACAAAACATTTATTATTGTAGGATACCAATTTCTTTTACTTCATTGTTATTGTTTATGTATATGTATATATGTTACTAAGAATATATAGTTACAATTTTCGTTTATTTTATTACAAATTTTTTTTTCTCTATTGGAAAGTTTTTTTTATAAATTTTTTCTTTCATTGTAAATTATGATTCTGCACACATACATGTAAATTTGAACAATTTAAGACTGGTCTATTTGGTAAAGCATGTAATTTTGTGAATTGTAGCAAATTAAACAAGAAATAAATAAAAAATTCTATAAATCTAAAAAAAATATCGAAATATTGGAAAAAATGTCGCTTGATTTATTTTTTAAATCGGTACATTTTATTTTTTCCATTGAATTTCGTGAATAGCCTTAGATAAGTCAAGAACTGTGAATCTGTGATTCAACATTTTGTTAAACTTATAATTTAACTAATCAAGAACAACAAAATACAAGAAAAAAGTAGTTGCTCGATCCGTTGTTAGGCAACAGGAATAAAATATTACATTACAACATTTTTTTTTAATAAATAGAAACAAGTTGAGAATTATAATTTAACTTTGAAAACAAATAACATCCCTGTAAAGTTAAACTATTTAAAACCAACTACATAACATGGATCTAACATTTTTTTGCTTAAATATTTTTGTTTTGAAGAGAAAAGATTTGTCCAAGATTCGAACCCGGGTCGCTAACCTGATAGATGGCTAGCCTGGGTCGTAACACGGCCAGATAAAGCCATTCTCTTCACTATATCCAAGATCCTATATCCCCGTGTTCTCGCAATTTTTGCGATGTATACACGGGGAAGTATGTTCATTGAACATTACTTTAATTAGGATCTTGTTGACTTACGCCAATTTTATATTCATAATTTATTTCAATTTATTTTTCTTTTGATGGTGAATATTTTTGTTTTGAAGAGAAAAGATTTGTCCTGGCCGGGATTCGAAACCGGGACATGTGCATCTCCGGTGCTGTGCTCTAAACCTCTGAGCTACCAAGGGTCGTATCCAAGTCAGACAAATCCATTCTCTTCAGCGATCCTATATCCCCGTGCTCTCGCAATTTTTGCGATATATACACGGGAAAGAATGTACATTGAACATTACTTAAAATTGGATCTTCTTGACTTAAATCAATATGTTCTTTATAATTTATATTTTTTATCGATTGTTATTATTTAAAATATATTGAAAAGGGGAACCCTCAACAGAGACATCAAATAAATGTTAATACATAAGTGGAAAAATTCCAACTAAAAACCTTAAGTCTCTAAACTAAAACAGGAAATTAAAAATACCTGTCCAATATTTCGCCTATTCAGGCATCCTCAGGGCAGAAAGAGAATAATAGCAAACCAAAAGATGAATAATGCACCCAAAAAACAAACATCCCACCACCTCCAAGGCTCAAATGCAACTACTGAATCATAGGGAAGGTTACTAGATTCCCAGCTGGCTAAGGTTAGATAAAAACAGCTGCTAAATACACCAGATTTGAAACATCAATATACATTCACCAAACCCCCCCAAAAACCCAACAGGAAAATAAAATAAAACAAATAATAGTAACATATTGAAACATCTGGTGTATTTATCAGCTGTTTTTATCTAACTTTAGCCAGCTGGGAATCTAGTAACCTTCCATATGATTCAGTAGTTGCATTTGAGCCTTGGAGGTGGTGGGATGTTTGTTTCTTGGGTGCATTATTCATCTTTTGGTTTGCTATTATTCTCTTTCTGCCCTGAGGATGCCTGAATAGGCGAAATATTGGACAGGTATTTTTAATTTCCTGTTTTAGTTTAGAGACTTAAGGTTTTTAGTTGGAATTTTTCCACTTATGTATTAACATGTTATTATTTAAACTTTTTTTTTGTAGAGGAAAGATTTTTCCTGGAGGATTCGAACCCGGTTCGTCTGCATCTCTAGTGCAGTGCTCTAACCACTGAGCTACCAGTTGCTATTAAATAAGAAGTAATGTTACCAGCTACCAATAAAATGAATGTTCAATGAGTATTCTTCCCCGTGTATACATCGCAAAAATTACGAGAACACGGGGACATGGGATCAGTGAAGAGAACGGATTTGTCTGACTTGGATACAACCCCTGGTAGCTCAGTGGTTTAGAGCACTGCATCGGAGATACAGAAATTCTACAGAAGTTCTAATCCCAGCCAGGACATCTGTTTTTTCTCTTTAAAAAAAATATATTTAAAAGTAATAACCATCCAAACAATATTTGAATTTTTTTTTCAATATCATGAGTATTATTGCATCGAACTGTAAATTCCTGCTGGAAATAACAAACGGTGGTCAAAATTGATTTTAAAAATATATTAATCACAGTAATAAATCAATTTATAGGATAAGAAAAAATATATAGTAAGGATTTAAACAGACAGGCTGGACAGCGGATAATAAACTGCAGCACACAACAGAAATGTAGGTCGACGAGTTGTACAAATGAAGGGGCGAAAGTTGTAAGTTGGATACAAGGGCAAAAAATGAAAATTGTTATTATTGCTGACATAATTAAAAAAGTGATTAATTAAGAATAAATACAAAATAGTATCTCATTAAAAAAAAGTTAAACAATTTTACTCATTATTAAATTTAAATATTTTACATAACGTAATATTTTAATAGCGTGGCCTAACAACGCATATAGGAACTACAATACTTTTTGTTAATCGATTGCATATTTAAAGAGGAAAATAGTTGACCGGAAGATCTAATGTAAGATGGAAATAGTTGGGGGGTGCAGTCAAAATATACACCAAATAAGTGAATGAGTTACACTGTTCACCGAGCCGTAACTCATTCTATTTGCCCTGAAGATGAGCTACAAAGTCGAAACGTCGTCACTATCAATAAATATGTCTCACTTATTAGTTCTTTACATTGACTGCGCCCCCAACTATTTCCATCCTACCTTAGATATTTCCCTACACTCTTTAAACCATGACATATTTTTTTTTTTTTTTATATCTCTTGGCCAGGTAAACCATAATAATGTCCTTTCATCCCTCTTCTCCCAATCTGCTGGTGTTCCTCAAGGTAGTATCCTTGGCCCAATCCTTTATACAGTTTATACAGCTGACATCCCAACTCATCCTAACACTATCCTTACCACGTATGCTGATGATGTGTATTATCAGTCAACACCAATCCAGTTATTGCATCCCAAAGGCTCCAATCCCATATAACTGATCTTGAAGAATGGTGCCAGAACTGGAGATTAAAATAAATTCTCAAAAATCCCATCAAATCACTTTTACCTTACGTCGTAAACCAATGACTTCCTGCCCTTCAGTATCCTTTAATAATATCCCACTGGTGCAGGTAGAACAGATCCGATACTTAGGGTTGCACCTCGACAAACGATTAACCTGGAATCCTCATACTAGACTGAAAAGACAAGAAACCGCTCGACGTTTCAGGCTAATAACTTACTAGACAAACGCTCTAACCTCCCAATTAACTACAAAAGACTCATCTACATGACCATCATAAGACCTATTTGGACATACGGAGTAAAAGCTTTGGGGCTCCACTAAGCCATCGAATTCCTGTCGTATCCAATCCCTACAGTCCAAAATCCTTCGTAAAATCCTCAACGCTCCTTAGTTTGTTAAAAATACCGTCATCCATAATGACCTTAATATCCCATTTGTTGCTGATTTGGCCCGAACCCGGTATCTTTCCTTTCATAACAAACTTCATTCCCACTGAAACCCTCTAGTTTCAAACCTAGCTTCCTCTTCGATTCCCGATAATCCTCCGAGGCGTCTGAAAAGAAGATGGCCACGTGACCTTCTTAGTTGAACATGCGATTTGAGTACTAACAGTGGGTAGTTTCTCAACTTGCCATTACTCATGTCATTTTGTACCACATTGCCTATTTACTGGATGTATTTTTTTTTTTTTATACAGTTGTAAATATCAATAAATAAATTAAAAAAAATATCTCTTGGCATAACTGTACATAATCTATTTCCTTTATAATCTAAAGATATTTAAAATAAAATTAAATCGCATTTTTATTGTGTGGACGTGGACTAATTTTCTATTAATTTCTAGGTATACAAAGTAATTTAGGGAATTAACCGGTAATTTAATTTTTTTAAAAGATTAAATATCGTTCTACTTTTCCGATTCCTCATAGTGTTTCTGGCCCAAAACTTGACACCCATAAGACATGCATGGCATTTTTAATTTTAGACTCGAATACATTGAATTTTGACTCCAATGGCACTTCCGGATTACTGACCAGTTCTCTCCACATCAACTTAATCCCTACTTTTACCTTGCTTGCTTTAATACATATGAGGAGCAAAAGAAAGTATTAATACAAATTATTAACGATGATATATATACATGGTTCACATAGCCACACCTCATTCGATTTGCCCTGAAGATGCCCTACAAAGTAGGTCGAAACGTCGGCACACTCAATAAATAAGTCCTCACTTATTTGGTGTTTATTTTGACTGCACCCCCCAACTATTTCCACCCTCTATTATATATTTACTATTAGTTAAATCATAATTTTTTTTCTAGAATCTTTCTAGAAAGTTTTTCTATTCTCTTCAAAACTATTTAAAACAAAAATCTTCTAGTAAAATATTACTACAGGGATATTAAAGATAGTTACTTTTTTTTTAGTCACAAATGAAGCTCCAGTTATTCTCTCTCTCTCTTTTAAGGAACAAGAACATTAAACCACTGAAATAATTATTGAATAGGTTTACAATTGTATTTACTGTTTATTTTGTATATTAAAAGTTTTTAACCGATTAAAGGAATTATTTATTACCGCATTCATTACGATTCGTGAAATGATATTGATGAAAGAGACGCAATACAAACGCAGAGAATCGAAGGCCTGGACCAATCCTGGCGAGATGTAGATAGGCGGCTCCCTAGGAAGGCTATCAGATCCTGAATCCTGAACCCTGAGAAGGACTGAGGACGAGATGGGGATGACAGGACTAAACCCGGCTAATAGAATTGTCCCTATTTGTCCTCGGCGCTTCCACCCCCCCCCCCCTACGGCCCTACTTCAGCCCCTGTAAAAGCCTTCCCAATATGTTCCTTTTTCCCTCTTCTTTGTTTTTATACTTCCTTACCTTCCCGGATACACTATTGGCTTTCAATACTTTTGCTATTCAAGAGGGAAATATATAAAACTTTATTCTATATTATATATCTAAAACAATCTGTCGGTGTTTGTATAAATAAAATATTACCCGAATGGTGATGAAATGATAATAATAAACTGACTATAAAATGAGATATTATTAAAACTAATATATTAAATTTATAATTATATGATATATTATTATTACACGGACGCACAGTCAAAATCACACCAAAATCAACAGTGGTCCTAGAATGAGCATTGTATCAATGAACATTCCGACAGTTTAGAAAATTAAATTTTACTCTTAGGCTACACCTATATTGGGTCCGATTCGGTGCGACGTGATTCTATCACATACGATGCTGGCGTGTATACATTATACATATTTTACTATACATTATAGTAAAATATAAATGTATTAAAAATAATTAATAAATAATCTTAATTTTATAAATTTAAAGAACCAAATGTTATAACTCTCGATATATTTCAGTCATTTGGTTTGCTAGCGACGTCTCATCGTATCACACCGGATCCAATGTAGGTGTAGCCTTAGACGTGAAACATGCCCTCCCATTTACCTTAACAACTCATCTATCCCACAGACAGATAAAGTACAATACCTTGGACTAACATTTAATAGGAGAATGACATGGGGTCCTCATATTAAAAAAAAATGCCAATCACTTAATCTTAAACTGAACTTAATGTACTCACTATTCAGGAAAAACTCCAACTTAGAAAAAAGACAAAAATTAAACACGTACACTTCCTTACTAAAACCAGTTTTGACATACGAATTACAAATTTATGGCATCGCTAAACAGACTTACAGAAAATTAATACAAACTTTTTAATCAAAAGTACTCAGACTTGTCACAAAAGCACCCTGGTACGTCAATAACAAAACTCTACATACTGACTTAAAAATACCAACGGTTGACGAACACATACGAACGTACTACAAACGCTTTCAAGGAAAACTGAACGGACACCCAAACCCATCGATGGAACAAATGGCCACGACTCACAGTGGTCCCAAATCCCAAAAACCTGGCCAAAATATGAAAGTGTTCTTTAATGTAAATGAAAATTGGTATACTCAAGTTTCCGAGGTCGTTGATTACGAATCACAAGTCAAAATTACGAGAAAAAAAATGGCGCATCCAATATGGCGGACATATTTATTAAACAATATTAAATTTTGCCGAAACTTTCTATATAGGAGTTTTTGGGATCACAGATTACGAATCGAAAGTCATAATTACGACAAACAAAATGGCGGACATATGTATAAAAAATATCAGATTTAGTCTGAACCTTGTATATAGGGAATTTCGAGATCGCAGATTACGAATCAAAAGTCAAAAACACAAAATGGTGGCTTTACTATGGAAGACGTATATATTTAAACCCGTAATTTGGTATTTAGGATTTCTTTACGTACGCACGTAACTTACCAGCTAGTATACATTCACTAAAATTAGAGTGGCAGCTAATTTTTATTGATTTTGTTTAATTATCATCATCATCATTACATGGTGCTATGGTCCATGAAGGACCTTGGCCTCCTCAACAATTTCCCTCCACTTTGACCGATCTCTCGCTGCTCTTCTCCATGTTCTTACCCCAAGGAGCTTAAGGTCTGCTTCCACATCGTCCAGCCATCGCATTCTAGGCCTTCCTCTTCGTCTTTCTCCGTCTGGACGTCCCTCCAGAATCAGCTTTGGGAGCCTTTTTTTGTCCATTCTGTGAACGTGCCCCAACCATCTCAATCTTGCTTTTTTAATACAAGAAACTATGTCAGGTTCTCCATATAGGTCCTTAAGTTCTTGATTCCTTTTAATGCGGAAACAATTTCCTTCCTTGGTTGGGCCATACACTCTTCTAAGAATCTTTCTCTCCCATGCATTCAATAATCTCTCATGCTGTTTGGTTAGAGTCCACGCCTCCCCACCATAGGCAACGACAGGACGAAGTATCGTCTTATATACCCTTATTTTGAGACTACGGGGTACAGCTCTATTTTGGAACACGTTTCTGAGGGACCAATTTGTTTAATTATAGTATTAACTAAATACCGAATTTGTTTTTGAAAACGTGACTCCGCATATCTCATAAACTTTTTCATAAATTTTCAAATTTACACATAAGTTTTTACTTGAATTTTTATAAAAGAATATTGACAAATGTTTACATCACACTTTATACTTACGACCTTTTTATATACGTGCATAAATTCTACTTACTTTCAGGAGTATTTTCCATTTTGAAAAATTAAAATCTATGCACTCTGAGCAAAGTTATTAACATTTGAAGCGAGCGTTCTTCCTTGCTGTTACGTCAGGTGCGGGTATTGCTCGAACAAAGTTCAAGTTTGTACCGAAATATAAAATTGAAATAAACTAAGAAGCCGTTGGCTCCTTTCTTCTTTACCGTTCAATGCTTAAACTTTTAGTGCACCCAACCCAACGGCCAAAAACTCCCAACTTAATTTTAAGTTTTTGAGGTTTTGACCATGTTTTTGGGATTTGGGACCACTGTGGGATGATACAATGATAATATATTGACTATATTACTACCAATGAGATTGTGACGGGAGCGTGACAAACAGCTGGGTGAAACAAAGTGGTATGTGTGAAAGGGATTTGACACTATTATTTAATTTAATTTCTATATTTATCAGGAACACGTTTTATAAATTAAAATTTATATTTTAGATCATTATTTTACAGTAGTTATTTATTTATTAAAATACAATTGAACAAAATTTAATGAGAAATAATAATTGAGTTAAGACTTCAGTAACGATTGTATTGGTTGAAACTTATTAATTCAGGAACCACATATCTGATATTACATTTCCATGGTATGATATGATGACTATTTTCTAATTAAATCATATTTAGAGTTGTAACATGATTGGATGTGAAGTTTTATAGGAATAATGTCAAAAGTTGGAATAAAAAAAGTTTCAACCTTTTAAATAAATATCAAATCCATACATATTATAAAACAAAGTCCTCAGCCGGGTTTGTTCGCGGTATACTCAATAACTACTGCACGGATTTTCATGCGGTTTTCACGAATAGATAGAGTGATGCACAAGAAAGACTTAGGTATATAATTTGTCGAGATTTTGTGTAAATGGGTTGGAATATAACGATAATTGTTGGAATTGATGGAAAAAGTATAGCCTCCAGGGAGGTTTCATCGATGACGCTGCCTAATCCCTTTTTTATATAATGAAACAATGCATGGTGGAATATTCCTCTTTTATTGATCCACAAAAAATCCAGTGATAGGATATATCTATATTTTAAGAAAAGCTTACTATACCCATTTTATCTTTAAACAAAAAATTGGTAATGTACAATGCGGTATTTGGAAAGCTATTTAGACGAGTACAGTGGTAATCCTTATCAATTTATATACTTTAGTTACCTTAAGCATTTCATGCGCATTATTAGAATATTTTATACCATATATTTTATATAAGTATCTTATGGGTGGTCGCCAAAACTTAACCCGAAAGAAAATAAATTCGTATATAAAGAAATATTTTTGTTTGTTTGTATGGTTATAATATCTACATAATAAAATACATGAGACAGACAAAACATGACATCATATGTCTTACTATCAGTCCAATTGTAGGGGGGGGGGGGTCGCTAGTGATTAATAAAATAATTTCAATACCATCATTCGGATGTTTTGCTTTACCGATGCCCAAATGTTTATTTATCTAAGTCACCTGTTTGATTTTGACAAGACGAGAAACTTCTATTTTTTTTTTTTAGTAGTAGATGTTTTTTTGAGCTATGGCATTGATCTTTTGAAGGACCTTAGGATATTGCTAATCGAACTATGCAAAAGTGGGACTCCTATATTTTTTTCTATTCCTGATCTAAAGTACAAGACTCCTTAAAGAGTGCCTGACACCACACTGGATCGGCAACTAAGGATTTTTTACTTCCTTTAAAACCTAAGGTGGTATCTAAACTGTTTTCGTAGAGGCTGGGACCCAGGTGAGTCTGTAAATTTCACAGGGTCTATTCTTTGATGTTAACAGATTAAATAATTGACCTACATCATCCATATTTGCACAAGGAAAGCGACTCACCACTCCACACAATAAGCAACTTTTTTCACCATTAAACATTCAATAACAAAATAAATGTTTAATTAGTAATTTCGTTTGTACAGACCTTAGTTCCCAGGGTTCCACGGGAGTCTCGACGGGAGTCTACGTTGGCCAAAAAAATGGTTTTAATAATTAGAATCAAACTCCATAAATTCCTAACGCCTACCTACTTTCTCATCCTTCAATACTATCTCACAAACAGAACTTTCCAAGTAAACCATAATGTCTATTCACCCCTCTTTTCCCAATCTGGTGGTGTTCCTCAAGGTAGTATCCTTGGTCCAATCCTTTATACAGTTTATACAGCTGACATCCCAACTCATCCTAATACTATCCTTACCACGTATGCTGATGATCCATGTGTATAATCAGTCAACACCGATCCAGTTATTGTACCCCAAAGCTTAGGGTTGCATCTCGACAAACGATTAACCTGGAATCCTCATACTAGACTGAAAAGACAAGAAACCGCTCGACGTTTCAGGCTACTTTAACACTTACTAGACAAACGCTCTAACCTCCCAATCAACTACAAAAGACTCGTCTACATAACCGTCATACGACCTATTTGGACTTACGGAGTAGAGCTTTGGGACTCCACTAAGCCATCGGAATTCCTCTCGTATCCAATCCCTACAATCCAAAATCCTACGTAAAATCCTCAATGCTCCTTATTTTGTAAAGAATAAAGTCATCCATAATGACCTTAATATCTCATTTGTTGCTGATTTGGCCCGAACGCGCTATCTATCCTTTCATAACAAACTTCATTTCCACTCAAACCCTCTAGTTTCAAACCTAGCTTCCTCTTCAATTCCCGATAATCCTCCGAGGCGTCTGAAAAGAAGATGGCCCATTGACATTCTTGGTTGAACCTGTGATTTGAGAACTACCAGTGAGTAGTTTCTCTACTTGTCATTATGTATCGCTTAGCCTATTTACTTGATCTATTATTGTTGTACAGTTGTAAATAAATTAAAAAAAAAATTAGAATCAGTTTGCCGTCGGTACTTGGTTTATATCAATGCAATAATTAATTAGCTAATCCTATTCTATTAAAATAGCCATATCCTGTTGAGTAAGACCGCCTTAAGACTTCTAAATCTTCACATTTCTGTTTAGTTATGGGAATATGGTAGAAATGTAGCCGCGGGGGTCTACCGGAACCAGCTAAATTTTGAAAGTGGTCTATGAGAAAAAAGTCTGGAAACCTGTGGTGTAGATCAATCGTCAAACGATTTTTAATTTTAATTTTGCGCACGAATTTGATAAATTTTTAAGTACAGAGTTACATTACCAATTTTGCAAATGCTCTTAGTAAACCAACGGCTAAGGAGGGAAGTTTCAACATTACGGTTGAGCATTCTTAATTTAATAATTTAATGGTTGCATCTCTTAAGATTTATTTGATTTATTGATAATATAATAAGACTATATTAAATAATTAATGGTTATTCTGGAATTGTTAAAGGTTTTATTTATTAATTTATTTATTTTAAGCGATTATAATAATAAATTTTCGAAGCATATTAAACAAAAACAAGCTTAAGATGACTCTAGTAACATAGCGACAAGTTGGGTCGCTTAGCACAGTTGGCCCGGACCAAAGCAGCAGTGGATCGATAACAGGCTAGCAGAGGAACATACTACAGTAACTGCTCCGCTGACATTCAAAATAACTTTAAGGGATTAAAGTAACTGCTACTTCATATAAAGGAACTAGTTATTACTTAGACTGATATAAAATAACAGTTAATTTTAGTTTAAGAAATTGTTTTAGCATGGATATCCAATTATTAACGTATTGCAATAATTATTTCAGAGTGTTTTGCTTTTTCCTATCCCTCCATTACTCGTTGCCTAAGATTTTTTCAGTGGTCGACTTGTAAGAAAAGTATATTTATCGAAACATTTCACATTATATTATAAATTTTTAATCATTGCTTTAATTTTTAAATATATCTTTAAAGGACGACCTGGGTTTGAATCCCGAACGGGGGCAAATCTTTTGTCTTCAAAATAAAAATATTTATCATTCTCATAAAAGAGATATACTAATGAAGTAACTAGGTTGCTTATGGATTATTGATTATAATCAATGATAATTATCATTATATTATTTATTCATACATATTGTTCTTTTGATTTTGAATATTTTTACTTTGAAGAGAAAAAATTTGTTCTGGCCGGGATTCGAACGGGTAGTTTTTATTTCTAGCGCCGTGCTCTAACCACTAAGCTACCAGGGGTCGTCTCGAAGGCAGACAAATCCATTCTCTTCACCGACCCTATATCCCCCCCCCGTGTTCTCGCAATTTTTGCGATGCATAATTTCCCTGCAACCATTGAGTAATTCTATCCATTACTCAACTAAAACTGGTGTGGAAAGTTCCATTTTCCCCCACTAATGAGGGAAAACTACTTTCCCTCACTAGTGGGAGAAAGTAACAGCCACCTAGATCGAATTTGACAATCAGAACTCTGTTATTTTAACTGTTAAATGGCGGTATTATAATATTATTCATTTTATATTCCTAAAATGTTAAAATAAATAATTTTATATTTAATTCAAGATAGATTTTATTTATTTTGAAGCGATTTTATAGAAATATTAAATATAACCTTAAATCTATTTGAACCTTCACACATCAGAAATTTGGGGATCTAGCATTAAAACAATGATCAGACCACAAACAATATAAAAATTGGAAATAGATAGTGATGAATTCATAGAATTTACTCCTCCATTCATAAAAGAACAGGCTGAACAGGCAATAAATCAACTTTTATAAAAAACATCTAAAGCCAGATATGAAGAGAAATATAAATATAAATCAAGATATAATAATATAAGTTTATTTTATTTTTGTATGAGTTATCGGAATATTATTTTCTAAATAATAATAAATAAATGTTTCAATGAGTAAACCGCCCTAGAGTTATAATTTGCATGGTTAGTAATAGAAAATTGTAAGAGATAGCGCTAGTGTAGTTTTAACAAATCTAAAGTTTCACCTTTAATTTTTTAATTTTTAAACGGCTGTAGGAAAAATGTAATATTTAACACGTAAGAAAAGTGCTTATAACACCCTCGTTTAATTACCACTCGGGTACCAAAATTCACTCGTAAACTGGTGGCACTTGTCAAATAAATAATTATTTTATAAAACAATTTACTTAAAGGCATTGACCGGTAACTCCTATCATCTCTGAATGTGGCTTGTATATATTTCATTAAAGAATGACTTATTTATTTGACGCGAACAGCCCGGAAGGACTACGCGACTATGATGCAACGTCTTTTTTTTTTTGTATTTTTCTTCTCGACCCATTCTTAGCTCATGATTTCACTGAAAGTTTTTCTTCTTCCTTTAGACCGAGTCTTGAACGAAATTTTTTTCTGTGTGCCACAAGAAGGAATTTCTGGTATTCTGTTCTGTTTTTTAATAAACCTTGAGTAATCTCGTGTCACTGTCTTTCTTGTTTTATTTGTTCTGTGTATCCTTGGTTGAATCTGTTGTCCATAATTTGCTGAAATTGTTTTTCTTTATTCCCTCCTCATTCATCCTCTTCATGTGTCCTTAAAATCTGATTCTGTTTCCCAGTCACTGATTTCATAGTTAATTTGTATGTAGGATTTTACGCTGTATCCTTTTATTCCAGAATGAAAGAATGACTTGTAACGTAGTAAAAATATTTATACCAAGTTGAAGAGATAGGTAGATATATATATATATATATATATATATATATATGGTAAGAAAAGAAAATGAGATATTCAATTTCAACGTAGATTTATTTTGGGTTTCCTATACAATAGCGATATCCTAACAATCTAGAAAGCGTATAACACAACATTAACTAAACACGATAAATCATATCTCTCTATAATATAAAAAAAAAAACCTGTACCACTACAACCCATGAAGGGTCTGGGGTTCAGTACGTGATAGAGACTGTACTGTTTCATGGACAACGGTTCTGCAAGGTGACTTGTCCTAGGTCACGCTCAACCGCCAGATTTTCCCCCTTATTTTGGGTACCCTATTTTTATAATATTTTATAGAGGCTGGGTGGGCCCCAGGAGGGTCCTAGATCCTATATGATCCATCTCCCACTGCAAACAGACTAAATAAAAATCATGGCCTGCAGCGGGAATTGAACCAGGATTTCCGGCATGGTAACTCAGTGCTCTACCACTGAGCCACTCCTCTCCCTCTATAATATAAGTGGTGATCAAATTTTAGTAGGCTAACTATTTCTAGGGAGAAACAAATCAAGTACTAGGGGGCGACCTGTGGTCTAGTGGTTAGCGTGACGAACTAATAAGCCCAAGATCGCGGGTTCGTAGCCCGGCAGGTGGCCCTAGGATTTTTTAAAAGGAGTAAAAAATCCTTGGTTATGTCGTCCTTCGGAAGGGACGTTAAACGGGAGTCTCGAGCCAGGTACTCGTTAAAAATACCAATGCTAATTAAACCTGGATAGGCAAAATTTAGAGCTCCCGCTGTAGCATCGTCCGATTAGCCATAACACAGGATAAAGTGACGTTAAATGAACAAACAAAAAATAAATTATTTTAATAAAATTATTGTTCCAATTAAAGTTTATACTCGTATCCAAATGTTCGTTTATTTATTTGATGTTACTTGCCATGGTGCTGCATCAAATAAATGCCATTATTTGCATGGCTAATCGTAAAAATTGAAAAACAAATTGATTCTTCGGTTTCTCTACTTGCTGCTATGGCTAACTGGATTGAGTATTACATATCAATAAGTTTTACCTATCCAGTTACAATTAGGTTAAGGATAATTAACAAGTACCTGACACCACACATGCTAGGGATCCCGTTTTATGTCCCTTCCGAAGGTCAGCATATATAATGATTTTTTACTCCCGTTAATATATCTAGGGCCAACTCCCGGGCTGCTTAGCGGTTGTTATGTTAATGACTACACAAAAAAGAGGGCCCATATTTTCTAGTAAACTCAGGTAAATATAATAATAATAAAGCTTGAGACCAAATTATGACAAAAGCCTCTCCCTTAGGAGGTGAAATGGAGTTCAGCTCCAAAATATAATTTTATTATATTATAAATATAGTTTTTTGTGACAATATAAAATAAAATAACCAATACTCGTCACACATTACAAAAAACAAAACATTCTTTTAGAACAAATATAAATAAAGTAGTTATGAGATAAAATAAAATAATTATCATTCATTATTCATTACTATAAAAAACAAAACAAAATCGTTATTTTAAAAACAATTATAAATAAATAATAAAACTATATTACTAGCACATTCACTATAAAACAACGATCACTACAAACTACAAAAACAAAAGAAAACTTTTTCCCTTTTATAGACTCTTGACAATTCTAGACCAACAGCCTCTGTCCCTGCCCACTTTGATCCAGTTAGTTCCCACTCTTCGGGTAATTCCATCCCTCCACCTCATGTACTGTCTTCCCCTGCTTCTCGTGTGGCCGATCGGAGTCCACTCGGTGCTGCTTTTCGACCATCTCTCGTCCTTGACTCT